>JALJSC010000172.1:0-450571 GCA_023969325.1 Oryzias curvinotus | reverse complement strand
GCACAGCTTGACTATGTTAATAGCTTTTAGTCCTGAACTCTTTTAGCCTTGCATACTCTATACAAGCCCCCCCATAATCTCTGTAACCTGGTTCTCCAATATATCACTATAGCTTTTTATTTCCCCAGTCATGTCCCGCGGGGGCTCTCCGGATGGGCAGTGTGGTTCCCCTCGAAGCATAACCATGCTAGTGGAGGAGGAAATTAGCATGATGAACAGGCATGCAGAGGTCGAACCTGACCTGCACCAAAACCTATTCTGATTCCTCCTCTACCTTTAGGGGGGGGGGGGGCTCTCTGCAGCCCCCGGGACCCTTGGCTCCTTCCTCTCTGCCCTTATGCCCTCTAGCACCCCTACACAGGTAGCTAACCCACCCCTCTCAGTCTTCCCTTTTCCCACCCCCCCTCCTTTGGTCACCCCACACAGGGTACTACCCCCCTCCCCCCTTCTTAAACCAATGGGTAAAGTATCCCTAACTAGGGAGCTAAACCCACCCCTCTCCTCTTCCTGTCCACCTTCTCCCACCCCCCCTCCCTCTAGTCACCCTAAACAGGGTACTAGCCCCCCCCCCTCCCCTCCCCTCCCCCCTTCTTAAACCAAGGGTGAAGGTCCCGAACCAGGAGAGCTAAACCCACCCCTCTCCCTCTTCCTTTCCCCTGTCCCACTTCCCCCCTCCTCTAGTAACCCTAAACAGGGTACTAGCCCCCCCCCCCGCCCCACCCTCCCCCCCTTCTTAAACCAATGGGTGAAGCGTCCCGAACCAGGGAGCTAAACCCACCCCTCTCCCTCTTCCTTTCCCCTTTCCCACCCCCCCTCCTCCTATAGTCACCCTAAACAGGGAACTAGCCCCCCCCCCCCCCCTTCTAAACAAATGGGTGCAGCTTCCGAACCAGGGTGCTAAACCCACCCCTCTCCCTCTTCCTCTCCTCTTTCTTTCCCCTTTTCCACCCCCCCTCCTCTAAGGTCACCCCAAACAGGGTACTAGCCCCCCCCCCCCCTCCCCGCCCCTCCCCCTTCTTAAACCAACGGTGGAGCTTCCCGAACCAGGGAGCTAAAACCACCTCCTCTCCCTCTTCCTCTCCCCTTTTCCCACCCCCCCCCCCCCCCCCCCCCCCCCCCCCCCCCCCCCCCACCCCCCCCCCCCCCCCCCCCCCCCCCCCCCCACCCCTAGTAAACCTAAAAAGGGTACTAGCCCCATCCTCCCCCTTTTTAAACCAACGGGTACAGTATCCCTAACCAGGGAACTAAACCCACCCCTCTCCCTCTTCCTCTCCCCTTCCCTCTCCCCTTCCTTTCCCCCTCCCCTTATCCCCATCCTTTGTTAGCATCCCTAACCAGGGATCTAACGATCTAAGCCCACCCACCCCCCCTTCCAAACCCCTCCCAACTAGTATCCCTAAACAGGGAACTAGTCTCCCCCATTCTTTCCTAGAAAAACCCCCACCCCTTAGTATCCCCACTCAGGGAATTAAGGACCCACATCCTCCAACAGCTACCCAAACTAAGGAGCCCAAGAAAGCCAATGCCCCCTTTAATTTTTGTTTATTTATATTTTTAGTTTTTTAAACCCCTCCCCTCCCTTTTCTTTTTAATTGTTACTAATTTAATAATTCTATCAATTTGTATCGTATATTAGGATCTGTAGGTATTCTTGGGACGGCAACATTTGACTTATTTATTCTAATACTTGTGTTTTTAATCTGTTTGTTTTATATGTCTCGTTTTTAGCACTTAATTTTAGCACTTATTTTAGCACTTATTAGCACTTATTTTAACTTACTAACACTTTTGCATGGCCTTGTATTATTAATTTTTTTACTCACCATGTTTTTAGCACTTTTACAGATTTGCTCTTCCAAAACGACCTACAGTATTTTACATTAAACTAGAATTTCAAGCAATTACTTTTTATCCTTAATTATTTATTTATGAAACCCCCCCCCTTTTTTTTTTTTTTTTTTTTTTTTTTTTTTTTTTTTTTTAAATCAATTTTTTCCCCCTTCCCTTTCTTAGTCCCCCACCAACCCACAATGTTCAGTGAAGTCTATAGACCAATGGTTAAGGCATCCGTCTTCCATACAGGCAACCAGGGTTCAAGTCCAGGCTTAGCTCATTTCAACTTTGAGTTCTTGGTCTTGTTTTTTCTTTTGACGTTTCATTATTACTATTAATTTTTCTTCTTTCTTTCCTCAGTACAGCAGGCCCGTGCAATTAAAGTACAAACGTACTACCCCTAACCCTAACCCTAACCCTAACCCTAACCCTAACCCTAACTCTTCCCTCCATTTTGATGAGAAGACGCATGCATGGAGCTGATCCTTGTCAGTATGTTAGCTTCTCATGTTTTTTGTTAAGCCAGCCTGAAGAAGACTAAGCTTGTTCGAAACGTTGCAACTTTGGCTTTTTTACTTTTGTAATTTTGTAAGCCTGAACGCTCTTTAATTAAACCGAAGTTGATCGGTGAATCACGTCTCCCTCAGTTGATTGTTAGCATAGCCTGTTAGCCACGTGTGACGGAGGTGCTTTCTGCAACGTGCCGAATTAAACCCAGGCCACGAGCAGCCATGCCACCGCGGCCACAGGACGACGGATGGATTCTCGTCCAGTCCAGAAGAGGCAGACGGAGGGAACGTGTTTATGAAAACGACGGACCACAGAACAGACGGGCGGCTGCGGATTTTTCCAGCTACCCACGCAGAGACGGACGCCGATCCTATGCGGACGTCACCAGAGGGGGGGCCCAATATCGGGAGCCGACCTACGGCAGAGAGCAGGTGAGACGTCGCCCTGCACCCCAACCGTTCTATGGCGGGCCACGCTACCCATTTCAAGATGGCGCTCGACGCGCGCCAAGACCTAGACCGCGCGGTCCCGCCAACCAAAATGGCCGCTACGTCTTTGTACCAGCAGGTGCTCAAAATGAAGCGCCCCCTCACAGGGTACAGTCTAATGACCCTGATTTCACAGAAAAGGTGCGTGTTATGAACAGACTGATTAAAGCCGTACACCACCTCAGCAATGTGTCCAGAGAGGAGCATCCTCCCTCCCTGAACAGAATAACTAACAATCTGGCTACAATTATTAAACCAGCATCCCCCAATCTGCAAACACGAACTTTGATTGACGGGAATGCTAGAAATTGGGCCTTCACGACCATCCTCATCCTCAGAGATCATTACCAAAAGAACATTGACTCTGAAATTCAAAAGCTCACTCAGTTTCCCTCACCGGACTGGAGGGGCCCTTTTGAAATAGCAACAACGTGGGCTAAACGCAGTCTAGGCAGACGCCTTAGACAGGACACTATAGATCGTGCCCAGGCTGTCATAATTGCCAGAATGACAGAACCAGCCCCCCCTCCTCCTCCTGCTGCCGCTGTTCCTTCTCTTCCAACGCAGACGACTGACCGGACAGCAGAAGAGGACCCACATACTGTGATTGAGCGGGCTCCATCATCACCTCCAGCGAACCAGCCTCTCGCCATGAGACCGCAGAGCCCAGCTGTAACACGACCAACCACTCCACCCCAAAGGAGCACACGTGAGATCATGACAATCGCCCAGATCCACGCACCACCTCCACCCACGCCAATCTCCCGGATGGACGCGGAGACCATGACAGACCCCCCTCAGGGAGACTGGTCACCTATGTTTGACCTTCAAGAGGCAAGTGAAATTGAATTTTTCACTCCTACATCTCCATCTCGTCTTTCTCCTGTGATTCCTCTCCCACCACGCATGAATTGCTCTCGAATAAGCTCTACAGCAGAAAGTGTCGTACGAGTCCTCGACATGCAGAAGACTGACTCTGAATCCGCAGAGCAAATCATTCTGGAGCCAGAACCAGCAGATGAGCAGATCAAGGCGCTGAGCCAGAAAAAAGACAGCCAACGCCCCCCCCACAGAGAAGAAAGCCCTGCTCCTCCCATCCAAACCAGCACCATGGAGAGCAGAGGGTACCACACACTCACCCCTGCCACTCTCGCCAAGCTGAAATCCAGCGTGCAGTCCCGACTAGCCATTGAACGAGTGGAGTCGACGACGACCTCTGCAGCAGAAAGACAGGTGTGTGCGCCAACACGACATGACAACACGCCCCGCAAATTCACAGAGTGGCACCTGCACATGCAGCAGAAGAATGTCATTATAGGTGACTCAAACATCAGCCGCCTTCCACCTTTCAAGGGCGGAAATGTTCAAATGGACAGTTTTCCAGGCGCCAGATGGCACCACGCAGAATTCCTCCTTAAGACGGCCACCGTCCATACGGAGCCAGAGGTTCTTTTGCTTTCCTTCGGCCTCAACAACAGGTCTCAGAGGGACAAAAAAGCACCCGTGACGGAGATGATCAAAGCCCTGACGATTGCAGAACAGAGGTTTCCAAACGCTACGATCCTCGTCCCTCACGTCAGCTTTTCACCTCACCTTCCACCTGATGAGAAAGCCGTCCTGATTCATCTCAACCAACACATCCAAGAACTCACAGACTACATCCCTCCACTCAGTGGCTTCTTTGAGACCCAAACAGACAACATCCATTGGACGGCAGCGACAGCTAAGAAGATGCTCGAGCATTGGGCTGCCTTTTTAAACTAAAGCTTCCTCTTACCCTATCACAAAGGAGGGGATAGATGGAGTTATGAATCTATGTGATAACTTTGTTCTTTCTCTTACACAGCTTTCCCTGCTGAGCAGAGGTCTCACTTTCATCCCATCCAAATGTAACAGTAAGAATTTGACCTTTCAATCCAGACATGATTTACAGGAGTACCATCGCAGAATTAAATTAATCGCTCACTATAAGATAAAGGTAGCATCCAACCGCAGCCGTTTACGCATAAATCTGATTGGACACCCCCATCTGCTACTCTCCCACCACAAATTAACTCTCTTATCGACCAGGACATTTCCTATTTTGAGAATGATTTTAAAATCATTCACAGCGCACCAAACTTGAGTGGGGAGGAAACCAGGGCTCTAAAAGAATTGATCCAAAATAAAGATATAGTTATTAAACCAGCCGATAAAGGCAGTCTAACAGTTATTATGGACAAAAAAGATTATTTATATGAAGGTTACAGACAGTTAAATGATGTAACTTATTATCGTAAACTCAATAAACCTATTTATTTAGATACAATCCCCCTAGTAGATACAATTATTAATAATTTACTGAAAAAGAAATTCATTAACCGAAAACAAAAAACTTACCTGCAGGGCAACTCGCAACCGAGGCCCAGGCGCTTTTATATGTTACCCAAAATCCATAAAGACCCCCAAAAATGGACCGTCCCATCTAAAATTCCTCCTGGCAGACCCATCGTTTCAGACTGTGAAAGTGAGACGTATTATACAGCTGAATATTTGGACTTCTTTCTCAATCCGTTATCCAACAAACATGATAGTTACCTTAAAGACACATATGATTTTATTGAAAAAATTAAACAACTAATCATCCCAGCAGACTCCCTACTCTTCACCATGGACATTGATAGCTTATATACCAATATTGACCATAAAGAGGGCATTGACAGTATTAAAAGAATTTTTCAAAAATACCCAGACAAAAAACGACCAGATAAAGAACTGCTCCAATTATTAGAAATTAATCTGAACAGAAATGATTTTGAATTTAATGGGGAATTTTTTGTTCAAATTAAGGGCACAGCTATGGGGAAGAAATTTGCACCGGCTTATGCCAATATTTTCATGGCAGAGTGGGAAGCGTCTGCATTACAGAAATGTGCGTTAAAGCCGCTCTGTTATTACAGATACCTCGACGACATCTGGGGCGTTTGGACGCACTCTGAGCAGGAGTTTGGAGACTTCCTGAGGACTCTCAACAGCCATAACCCCTCCATCAAACTCAAATCAACATGCCACGCCTCCTCAGTCGACTTTTTAGACACAACCACGTTTAAGGGGAGTAACTTTCACATCACACACAAATTGGACATTAAAGTTTATTTTAAACCCACAGACACACATGCACTGTTACACAAAACCAGTTTTCATCCCAAACACACATTTGCAGGTCTGGTTAAGTCCCAGCTGCTCCGCTTCCACAGAATCTGCACCCAACAGGCAGACTTTAAAAAGGCAACCAAAATTCTTTTTTCGGCATTATACAAAAGGGGCTATTCCCGCACCTTTCTAAGAAAATGTTTCAAGTCATTTCAAAAAATTAAAACTATTGATATATCCCCCCTTTTACCCATCGTCACAACATATTCGGCAGCCACGTGCAGGATGGTGAGAGTCCTCAGGAGGAACTTCCGGGATCTTGTTCAGAGCCAGGGTCTGCTCAAGGAGCATAGATTTCTGCCAGCCTACAGGAGGAATAAAAATCTGAAGGACATTCTAATTAGAGCCAAACTTCCTCCCCCTACACAACCCAAATCTAGGGCCCTCACCTCCTTTTTTAAACATTTGGATTGGATATGCAGCCACCACAACAAAAATGTGTTTCCGTCTCTATGCAGGGGGAGCCCCCACTCTCAAAACCTCATTTATGTTATCTCCTGCTCCACCTGTGGGATACAGTACGTTGGGGAGACTGGAAACACACTCTTAGTTAGATTCACACAACACAGACACAACATCACAAAACACAAAAACACAGACACTTACCTGGTCCAGCACTTCATTTCCCACGGATGGGATTCTGTTACAGCAACAGCCGTGCAGATGAATCCCAGATGGTCAACCCCTGAGAGAAGGAGACATGAAAGAAATTGGATTTCCAAATTAGACACCCTCCATCCTAGAGGCCTGAATGAGAAAAAAACACCATTATTCTAATTAGAGACACTTAACCGCTCTTCCCCATTTCGGCCAGCAGAGGGAGTTGCTAAACAGTCCCTCTGCATCACCAGATTTCTTCACCCCCTGTAAATTCTTTTTCCAGAATCTATTTTCATATGGCCCTGCCCCAAAGATTTTTAATCCTGACCCTAACCACATTGAACCTGAGAGCCCTAAACCTAATTGGATTGTGATTGAATAAAATAATTGATTTCATACTACCCAGAGGGGAGAGCGAGATCTGAGTGGGGACAGAATATGGTCCGGCACGAGGGTCTCCAGGCGTACAGCTGGGAGCCCTCACCCCACCCTAACACCTAACCCTAACCCTACCTAACCTATGGACCTAACCTAACCTACCCTGACCCCCAACCCTAACCTACCCTAACCCTAACCTAACCTACCAACCTAACCTCTGGTCCTAACTAACCTGACCTCCTTAATTAATTCCACCTTTCGATAATTCAAATAATATTAATAGATAAAAAAAAATTTAAAAAATTTCATTGAATTTACCCCAGGCAAATCAAAAACCCAATGCAATCACAATTAGGATACTACCCTTAACTTCAAGAATTTTTGTAAATTCCCCCCCCCCCCTCATCGTCTTCCCACCTTCATCCCTCCTCCTCCACTAGATACCCACACAAACAGGGCCACTTACAAAGTGACCCAAATCCACCCATATGGGAGATACTGGCTAAGGCTTGGCCCAAACACCACACAGCACATTTCTCTCCATAAAGCACCATACACCACTGATGAGGTACCTGGAACTGCACATTGTCTCGACTGAACAGGAGTGAGTGTGCAACCCCAACCCCGCGAGATCTCAAGGCCGCCAGGCTGACCTCGTTGGGGCTCCAGTTTCGCTTCGCGAAACTGTCGCCTAACCTAACCTGGCCCTTTAATCAAACTCTAACCCTAACCTGGCCCTTCAATCAAATTCTAACCCTAACCTGGCCCTTTAATCAAATTCTAACCCTAACCATATAGAGTATATAGCCCTAACTCTAACCAACTTATTGGAATATTAAAGCAAAATTAGAATATAGCCCTAATCTTGACCAAATCCCTTACAAATTAATAAATTATATAAATTATTAGTTTAAAAACATCACAATTTAAAGATGGGATTATTAAAAACATGCTAAACAAAATTAAGATCCTGAAAAGAGATATATATAAATGTATAGGGATAACAATTGGCTTGAGTAACAGTTAAATTGATTAAAATATAAAATCATTATTATTTTCTTTTACAAAATTAATATATTAATTAAGTTTACAATTTAAAGGCATAAAAATTCATTTGGTAACTGATTGGGATATTAAATAAGTTTAAAAAGTAACTTTAAAATAAAGGACAGGAATTAAATGAAACTGTGAAAAATACAAGATGGGAAAATACAAGGGGGTGGAGCCCAGAGGCTATATATACAGAGAGGCTTAGCAGAGCTCATTTCTGCTCTGCTCTCTGAAGGGACAACATCTATCTGAGTGCCAGCAAACCTAGCCAACTTATCTTGCGTGCTCTATAGGCCTGAGGAAGACCCGAATACGGGTCGAAACGTCGCCGCTGTAGCACGCATTTTTTTGCCTTTTTAGCTCTTTTTTTGCCTTTTTCGCTCTTTTTCTTTTGAACACGTGTTTCTTTTGAACACTGTTCTTTTTTTCTTTTTTAAAAAAAACATTTCTTTTTGAGTTTTATTTTTTTTTTTCACAAAAAAACTTTGAAAAAAAACAAAAAACAAAAAAATACCTAAAAAACATAAAAACAAACAAAAAAACATTTTCACACACGCCTTATTAAATTAGAATAACAAAGGCGAACCGGACAGTAGAATAAAATAAAAAAAATCTAATCTAATGGACGGGGAGTGGACACTTGTCCGTCCGAGGAGGGGGAGGAAACAAACCTTCCAAAAAAATCAGAGGAGTCATAACGGTGATGCCCGCTTTGGGATGGACCGCGCACCGCCCAACTTCCGCGGAAGGGGGGCTACAACCCTTCGCCCTAACCCTAACCCCTAACCCTAACCCTAACCCTAACCCTACAACCCTTCGCCCTAACCCTACCCCTGACCCTGACCCTGACCCTAACCCTAACCCTAACCCTTTGGATCCTGACCCTAACCAAATTTTAACCTTAGAGCCCTAAACCTAATTGGATTGAAAAAAGAAAATTATTAATTCTAATTTCCTAGAGGAGAGCGAGATCTGAGTGGGGACAGAAATGGTCCGTGCACGAGGGATCCAGGCATACAGCGTGGAACCCTCAACCCCAACCCTAACACCTGACGCGCCTGAACCGTCTGATTCTCCGCAGGGTCTCTGTCTCTCTCTTCTCCTCTCTTCCTTTCTTTTCCCCCCCCCCTTAATCACTTCTTTCTGTCTTAAAAGATGAATACTCCATGTTTTTTATTTGATGACTGAAATTCATAACTAACATCACATCTTTTTCTTTTAAAGGGATTGCTCTCAGCTCTGCCCCAGCAGCCTTAATTACATTTGTTAATTTATTTGATTTACTTACAATATTCTTGTATTCAATTCTTGTAAATAGGTTTTCTATGTATTGTTCATTTGTTTACAAAACGCTTTAAAAATGCTAAGATTTAATTTTTATAAAAAAATAGTTTACTTTCTGTATGAAAGCACAAGTTTTTGTATGCATTTGAATGCAACGCTCCGAGCCTTCATGACCCAGCGACCAGCGAAGGCAATATTCTGCCTAGCAACGCCTCCGGATTGGATGAGCGGCCCAGGTGCAGGATGGGACATGGTCCGCCATCTTATGAACAGTTCCTTTCAGCACTGGAAGAAAACGCACGCTCGGAGCTGATCTTCGTGTGTATGATTACTTACATGTTGATTGTTGACAAGCCAGCCTGAAGAAGATTAATTGTGATCGAAACGTTGCAACCTTGGCTTGTATTATTATTTTTTTATTAAACCGAAGTTGATCGGTGAATCACGTTTCCCAGTTTATTATTAGCATAGCCTCTCAGTATTAGCATAGCTTGTTAGCCACGGTTGACGGAGGTGCTTTCTGCAACGTGCCGAATTAAACCCAGGCCACGAGCAGCCATGCCACCGCGGCCACAGGACGACGGATGGATTCTCGTCCAGTCCAGAAGAGGCAGACGGAGGGAACGTGTTTATGAAAACGACGGACCACAGAACAGACGGGCGGCTGCGGATTTTTCCAGCTACCCACGCAGAGACGGACGCCGATCCTATGCGGACGTCACCAGAGGGGGGGCCCAATATCGGGAGCCGACCTACGGCAGAGAGCAGGTGAGACGTCGCCCTGCACCCCAACCGTTCTATGGCGGGCCACGCTACCCATTTCAAGATGGCGCTCGACGCGCGCCAAGACCTAGACCGCGCGGTCCCGCCAACCAAAATGGCCGCTACGTCTTTGTACCAGCAGGTGCTCAAAATGAAGCGCCCCCTCACAGGGTACAGTCTAATGACCCTGATTTCACAGAAAAGGTGCGTGTTATGAACAGACTGATTAAAGCCGTACACCACCTCAGCAATGTGTCCAGAGAGGAGCATCCTCCCTCCCTGAACAGAATAACTAACAATCTGGCTACAATTATTAAACCAGCATCCCCCAATCTGCAAACACGAACTTTGATTGACGGGAATGCTAGAAATTGGGCCTTCACGACCATCCTCATCCTCAGAGATCATTACCAAAAGAACATTGACTCTGAAATTCAAAAGCTCACTCAGTTTCCCTCACCGGACTGGAGGGGTCCTTTTGAAATAGCAACAACGTGGGCTAAACGCAGTCTAGGCAGACGCCTTAGACAGGACACTATAGATCGTGCCCAGGCTGTCATAATTGCCAGAATGACAGAACCAGCCCCCCCTCCTCCTCCTGCTGCCGCTGTTCCTTCTCTTCCAACGCAGACGACTGACCGGACAGCAGAAGAGGACCCACATACTGTGATTGAGCGGGCTCCATCATCACCTCCAGCGAACCAGCTTCCCTCCATGAGACCGCAGAGCCCAGCTGTAACACGACCAACCACTCCACCCCAAAGGAGCACACGTGAGATCATGACAATCGCCCAGATCCACGCACCGCCTCCACCCACGCCAATCTCCCGGATGGACGCTGAGACCATGACAGACCCCCCTCAGGGAGACTGGTCACCTATGTTTGACCTTCAAGAGGCAAGTGAAATTGAATTTTTCACTCCTACATCTCCATCTCGTCTTTCTCCTGTGATTCCTCTCCCACCACGCATGAATTGCCCTCAAATAAGCTCTACAGCAGAAAGTGTCGTACGAGTCCTCGACATGCAGAAGACTGACTCTGAATCCGCAGAGCAAATCATTCTGGAGCCAGAACCAGCAGATGAGCAGATCAAGGCGCTGAGCCAGAAAAAAGGCAGCCAACGCCCCCCCCACAGAGAAGAAAGCCCTGCTCCTCCCATCCAAACCAGCACCATGGAGAGCAGAGGGTACCACACACTCACCCCTGCCACTCTCGCCAAGCTGAAATCCAGCGTGCAGTCCCGACTAGCCATTGAACGAGTGGAGTCGACGACGACCTCTGCAGCAGAAAGACAGGTGTGTGCGCCAACACGACACGACAACACGCCTCGCAAATTCACAGAGTGGCACCTGCACATGCAGCAGAAGAATGTCATCGTAGGTGACTCAAACATCAGCCGCCTTCCACCTTTCAAGGGCGGAAATGTTCAAATGGACAGTTTTCCAGGCGCCAGATGGCACCACGCAGAATTCCTCCTTAAGACGGCCACCGTCCATACGGAGCCAGAGGTTCGCTTCTATCCTTCGGCCTCAACAACAGGTCTCAGAGGGACAAAAAAGCACCCGTGACGGAGATGATCAAAGCCCTGACGATTGCAGAACAGAGGTTTCCAAACGCTACGATCCTCGTCCCTCACGTCAGCTTTTCACCTCACCTTCCACCTGATGAGAAAGCCGTCCTGATTCATCTCAACCAACACATCCAAGAACTCACAGACTACATCCCTCCACTCAGTGGCTTCTTTGAGACCCAAACAGACAACATCCATTGGACGGCAGCGACAGCTAAGAAGATGCTCGAGCATTGGGCTGCCTTTTTAAACTAAAGCTTCCTCTTACCCTATCACAAAAGGAGGGGATAGATGGAGTTATGAATCTATGTGATAACTTTGTTCTTTCTCTTACACAGCTTTCCCTGCTGAGCAGAGGTCTCACTTTCATCCCATCCAAATGTAACAGTAAGAATTTGACCTTTCAATCCAGACATGATTTACAGGAGTACCATCGCAGAATTAAATTAATCGCTCACTATAAAGATAAAGGTAGCATCCAACCGCAGCCGTTTACGCATAAATCTGATTGGACACCCCCATCTGCTACTCTCCCACCACAAATTAACTCTCTAATCGACCAGGACATTTCCTATTTTGAGAATGATTTTAAAATCATTCACAACGCACCAAACTTGAGTGGGGAGGAAACCAGGGCTCTAAAAGAATTGATCCAAAATAAAGCTATAGTTATTAAACCAGCCGATAAAGGCAGTCTAACAGTTATTATGGATAAAAAAGATTATTTATATGAAGGTTACAGACAGTTAAATGATGTAACTTATTATCGTAAACTCGATAAACCTATTTATTTAGATACAATCCCCCTAGTAGATACAATTATTGATAATTTGCTGAAAAAGAAATTCATTAACCGAAAACAAAAAACTTACCTTCAGGGCAACTCGCAACCGAGGCCCAGACGTTTTTATATGCTACCTAAAATCCATAAGGACCCCCAAAAATGGACCGTTCCATCTAAAATTCCTCCGGGCAGACCCATTGTGTCAGACTGTGAAAGTGAAACGTACTATACAGCAGAATATTTGGACTTTTTTCTAAATCCGTTATCTAGTAAACACGACAGCTACCTTAAGGATACATATGACTTTATTGAAAAAATTAAACAACTAATCATCCCAGCAGACTCCCTACTCTTCACCATGGACATTGATAGCTTATATACCAATATTGACCATAAAGAGGGCATTGACAGTATTAAAAGAATCTTTCAAAAATACCCAGACAAAAAACGACCAGATAAAGAACTGCTCCAATTATTAGAAATTAATCTGAACAGAAATGATTTTGAATTTAATGGGGAATTTTTTGTTCAAATTAAGGGGACTGCGATGGGGAAGAAATTTGCACCGGCTTATGCCAATATTTTCATGGCAGAGTGGGAGTCAACTGCACTGCAGAGATGTGTTTTAAAACCACTCTGTTTTTACAGATACCTCGACGACATCTGGGGCGTTTGGACGCACTCTGAGCAGGAGTTTGGAGACTTCCTGAGGACTCTCAACAGCCATAATCCCTCCATCAAACTCAAATCAACATGCCACGCCTCCTCAGTCGACTTTTTGGACACAACCACATTTAAGGGAAGTGACTTTCACATCACACACAAATTGGACATTAAAGTTTATTTTAAACCCACAGACACACATGCACTGTTACACAAAACCAGTTTTCATCCCAAACACACATTTGCAGGTCTGGTTAAGTCCCAGCTGCTCCGCTTTCACAGAATCTGCACCCAACAGGCAGACTTTAAAAAGGCCACCAAAATTCTTTTTTCGGCATTATACACAAGGGGTTATTCCCGCACCTTTCTAAGAAAATGTTTCAAGTCATTCCAACAAATTAAAACTATTGATACATCCCCCCTTTTACCCATCGTCACAACATATTCGGCAGCCACGTGCAGGATGGTGAGAGTCCTCAGGGAGAACTTCCGGGATCTTGTCCAGAGTCAGGGTCTGCTCAAGGAGCACAGATTTCTGCCAGCCTACAGGAGGAATAAAAATCTGAAAGATATTTTAATTAGAGCCAAACTTCCCCCCCCTACACAACCCAAATCTAGAGCACTCACCTCCTTTTTTAAACACTTGGATTTTATATGCAGTCACCATAACAAAAATGTGTTTCCGTCTCTATGCAGGGGGAGCCCTCACTCTCAAAACCTCATCTATGTTATCTCCTGCTCCACCTGTGGGATACAGTACGTTGGGGAGACTGGGAACACTCTTTTAGTTAGATTCACCCAACACAGACACAACATCACAAAACACAAAAACACAGACACTTACCTTGTCAACCATTTCCTTTCCCACGGATGGGATTCAGTCAGAGCTACGATCGTGCAGACGAATCCCAGATGGTCAACCCCTGAAAGAAGAAGAAATGAGAGAATTTGGATTGCTAAATTGGACACTCTCCATCCTAAAGGTCTTAATGACAAAAAACCACCATTACTTTAATTAGACACTTAACTGTTCTTCCCCCTTTCATCCAGCAGAGGGAGCTGCTAAACAGTCCCTCTGCATCACCAGATTTTTTAACCCTCTTGTAAATTCTTTTTTCCAGCAGAGGGAGATTATGAATTCCTGGAATCAATTTATATATGGCCCTGCCCTAAAGGTTTTGGATCCTAACCCTAATAAAATTTTAACCTTAGAGCCCTAAACCTAATTGGATTGAAAAAAGAAAATTATTAATTCTAATTTCCTAGAGGAGAGCGAGATCTGAGTGGGGACAGAAATGGTCCGTGCACGAGGGATCCAGGCATACAGCGTGGAACCTTCAACCCCAACCCTAACCCCTAACCCTAACCCATTTTGCTGTTGTCTCCGATGATCAGTTGTAAAAGAAGAAGAACACAGTGACAGAACTTTATCAAACATGTTCACTATTTGTTGGGTGGCATGTTCAATTATGGGCTGTGAAGAAATGAATGCATTAGCAGCAGAATCAGCGGTCACCGTTGAGTGTTGTGAGGTTTGAACATCACCAACAGGCTGGTGTTGGCCATTGACATTGGTTGATTGTGAAACCTGCGAAGGATGACAGTGTTGATCTTTGGTAGGAAAGCAGCTGCATTAGAATCAAGCTGAGGCTGACAGGTAAAACTCAGGGCATTCTGACTGGGAATGGTTTGACTCAAACCATGTTTTGACTGAGGGACTGAGCTTTTAATTTTCCCTAAATAGCTGTCCAATTTCTTCTGTACTTCAGCTGCTGTCTATTCGTGAGGGTCTTTTAACTGAAAGGACAGTGCAAGGCGGGCATCAGGACAGTGGTTAATAAACATCATGACATCACTTGGGTTTTCCACAAGTCTTCCCCACCTGCGAAGGCACTCAATGGCAACATCCATAGCTTTGTTAAGGCGGATCCAATAATCCATTGCGTCTTCACCAATAAATGGCAATGTATTATAGAAGTCCTTCATTGGAACATCAGAGAATGTTAGCTCATTGAAGTTGTGCTTCAAAATGTCAAAAACAACATCCATCAATTCAGCATCACTCAGTGTGGGATGGCAGCGCAGAGACACTTTCACTATATCCCTGGCCTTGCCCATCAGTCTGGACATCACTAAGTCAAATGCTTGTTGAGATCCACAATTCAGTCTGGACAAGTAACATCTCATCATATCTTCCCACTCATCAATAGAAAAGGTTTCTGTTTGGTCACCCCTAAAATATGGTGGTGCTTTAGCTTCCGGCTGGATCACCACTCTTAACTTCTCATTGTGTTCTGAGGGATTTGCTGTGATATTGTCCCCAATCTGTTTTGCCAAGTCGCTAATTACAGTGCTGAGCGTTTCAACTGTAATAAATTGGGTGGGACTAGGGGGGGCATTTGCAACAGATGTGGAAGTTGCAGCAGGGATTAGAGGAGGAGAAATTTCTGACTGATCTGTGACACAATGAAAGTTGCTGGGCCTCATAAATGTTCCCCTCTTAAATGAAAGCAAGGGCTGACCCCTCCCCAAACCAGGACAAATCTGATGACTGGTATACTTTTGTTTAGACATATTGTTCACCCACGACTGCTCAGCTATCCATTCCACAAACCTGGTTCTAAAGTTCGCCGACGACACCACCGTAGTGGGTCTCATATCCAACAATGATGAGACTCACTACAGAGAGGAAGTTCAGTACCTGACAGGATGGTGTGCCAACAACAACCTCATCCTGAACACCTCCAAGACCAAAGAGATCATCGTGGATTTCAGAAGGTCCAGAAAGGTGGTACACACCCCCCTCCTCATTAACGGGGAGGAGGTGGAGCGAGTGGACCACATCAAGTTCCTGGGGATCCACATTACATCTGACCTCACCTGGTCGCTGCACACATCCCACCTGGTGAAGAAGGCTCAGCAGAGACTCTTCTTTCTCAGGAAGCTCAAAAGGACTGGACTTTCATCACAACTTCTGGGGAACTTCTACAGGGCAACCATTGAAAGCATCCTGTGTCTGAGTGCTACGGTGTGGTACGGGAGCTGCACCGCTCAAGACAAGAAGGACTTGGCCCGGGTGGTGAAAACCGCACAGGAGATTGTGGGAGGACCTCTCCCACAACTTGACTCAGTGTACGACAGCCGGGTCAGACGGAAGGCTGGTCGTATTGCTGCAGACCCCACCCACCCAGGACAAAACATGTTTGTACCTCTTCCCTCTGGGAAGAGATACAGGAGCATCAGAACTCATACAAACAGACTGAGAAATAGCTTCTTCCCAAGAGCAGTGAGGTCCATCCACCCCCCCCCCCCCCACATCACACAACTGGGTCAACGAAACCGCCCCCTCCCCCCAGACTTAACATAACCCACTAACCCCTGTCTGCACACAGCTGACAATGCTCTGTCTCTATTTTAAACTATGTGTGCAATATTCATGCTGTATGTGCAATATCCATTCTAATGTGGAATACCCATAATGTGCAATATTCACCCCACTCTACTGTACAGTATTTAAGTATTTATGCCTATATAGCTCCTTATTCTTATCTTATTTTATTCTATCTTTTATATTGTTGGATGAGAGTGGCTGGAAAAAATTTCATTGTGCTCTGCAGAATGATAATAAAAGATTCTGATTCTGATTCTGATTCTGATTCTGATTTTCCCGTTTCAGCGTCCCACAAATATCAATCACCTCAACAGAAAGTTGGCTGTGTTGGTGCAGCTACAGTACTTAAAAACGGAACAAGAATGGAGAAAAACCTGTTTCTTATTAACACAAAAAAAAATCAGAAATGTTGATTGCCCTACAACAACATACTTGACAATATCAAGCCGACTCACGTAAAAAAAACAATACCTGTCAGTCAGAGCACAGGGTAAATTGTGCCCTTACTCAACGGGCTGGTGAAACACCTGTAAGTCAATGTGCAGGGAACAGTTCAAATGTTACAAACTGCCGCTGTGAGCTGCCTGCGAGGTGGTCTGGATCATGCAGAGATGGTGATGGCGACAGAGATTGCTGATCCGTGATGGGACGGGTCTAACGGCACCAAGTGTAACCGATCACTTCTGTGTTGTGTTTAGAAAGTCAAAAGATCTCGGGACACAGCAGCACCCTTGACAAACTGACAATTTTCCAAAAAGAAAATAAAGATCACGGTGTTAGCATCCCGTCTTAGCTCCTCTCCCGCTGGACAGTAAAACAAAAAGGGGTGCCCCGCTAACACATACCTGACAATTTTCCAAAAAGAAAATAAAGATCAAGGTGTTAGCATCCCGTCTTAGCTCCTACATGAGGATGAGAGGTAGAGGGAGCACAGAAAATTCTTATTCGGAAATTAACAGTTAACATCTACAAAGGTTTTTGTGCTTTTCATAACAGATTCCAAATAATAACAGTATATGGAACATAACTAACATGAAATGAGGATTCATATGGCTAACATTGCAGAACACCCACCTCTCCTGCTGGACAGTAAAACAAAAAGGAGGGAGGGAAAGTAAGCGCCAACCTTATAAAGAGAAAACCAGCGAAGAAGAACACATTAAGGAGGGGCTACAAAACCCAACACAGAATACAAGGGGGGAAAGAAACTTAGGGACAGTCAATATTTTGTGTAATTAAAATGAACAGATCACATCCTGTTACACCAACAGGCCTAAGTGTTTTATGACTCAGGGTTGTTGTGAACAGTGTGAGAGATGTTATTATCATTGTTATTGTTGTTACGGTCATTATTATAATCTTAACCCTACCCCTAATTCTGTTTCTAACCCTAACCATTACCCTAATTTGAATCCTAACCCTAACCCTTAATTAATGTTCATAAGTCCAAATAACCCTAAATACAAATTAATAACTCACTTGGAAGGAGAAGGTTTGATTCACAAGGTTTTTTCTGCCTGATACAGCAGTATGCATGAAGGGGAGGGGCTTAGACTACGCAGGGCCCATGGCTTAGGACACGCGGGGCCCATGAGGCTGGCGCGTGCTACTTGGGAAGACAGCGAATAAAAGAGCCACCTTTTGTTTCTCCTTTCACCTTTGCGCCTGTTCAGCCAAGTTGGAGCTACTTTTGTGTGCGTTGAGCCTGATGAAGGCAGAATTTTGCCAAAACGCGTAGCGCGAGCACACTTTATTCAAATTTTGTATTGTTTATTTTTTTATGTTTTTTTGTAAATAAAAACCCTTCGTTACGTGGTTGTCCCGCTTTTTTCTTTTTTCAAATTTTTCAAGTTTTTCTGTTTTACTGAAAATTTTCCTTGGTGGAAAAACACCTGCCATGTACTTCCACGATGGAGAGGAGGATGGAGGTGCTTGGACCCCGGTGCGCTACGGTATTAGACGTCAGAACAATCCCCGTGCGCGCAACTTTAATTACCGGACCAGAGGATGGACCGTGCCTTTCCCGTCTCCGGCTGGAAGAGGGCGCCAAGGTTCCCGAATTTTGGCTGGAGTAGGGCTTCACCCTCAAATCCTAACCCAACACAAAGAAATAAAATAACGTGGTCTATATTGCAGAGCTAGATCTGAGTGCGGACAGAAATGGCCTGTGCACATGAGGGCTCCAGGCATACAGCGTGGAGATCTCGGCCTAACCCTTAACCCATACCCAACCCCACCACTGACCCCTAAACTCTAACCATAACCTTAACCAGTTGGATTAGTGCAGTAACTAATCATCAAGGTCAAAATACTCGATTGCTTGTTAGCTTGCCTGGGCACGTCTCCGTTTTAAATTGACATCTTTTTCTGACCAGGTGTATTTTATGTCATGTCACTAAGCAGTGTTGTTGTGTCAAAATGATTTTTGTGCAGACAGAGATTCCAGCATGCTTCAAATCCTTTATTAAATTCGTTTTCAACAAAATGACAGCTCACTGCTACAGAGTTTTTTTTTTTTTTTTTGGGGGGGGGGGTTATTCAGCAGATCCCTTGTAGAGCTGCAGCTTGTTCCATCGTTTTTGTTAGAACCGCATCCCTAGGAACAATCCTTCAGGAAAAAAAGAGCATCAGGAAATTTGTTGACACACATGAAGAAATGAAAACAGTGTTGTCAATGTTCCATCACTCCTACATATGTGGAGTAATGAGCTGTGAGACAGTAAAAAATTACTTCTTGAAAGGCATAGGACAACTTTTAAAGATAGACTCCACCATCTTTATTTATTCCCTTATGTGGAGAGCTGAAAACCAAAGCATGTTTATACTGACCTGAAGTCTAATTATACTGAAGTTGCTCAAATGCACGTTTGTCCAGCTGCTGTTCCTGCTGCTCAGCCTGCTGCTGCTGTTGCATATTTCTGCCTTTTCCAGAAATCAGACTGGGAGAAAGTAGTTTACATTTAAAAAGCACAAAAAGAAAACTTTTTTGTGCACAGTAAGGAAAACCTTACCTATGGATGGCATGGATGCCATGAGTCAGCCCCTGAACAATCAATCCAAAAAAACCCTCTGCAGGTGGAACCATCAGGACCACCAAGGATAGCACAAGAAAGATGGCGGTGCACTTCATGCTGAGGAGAAAAGACTAGTTCTCAGATATTACTATAAACATGTAAATCTTAGCTCCCCATCAGTGAATGTGATTTCTACTGCCTGTATTTTTTTCACTTGTCCTGTCCAGCAGCAGTGCAAACAGACATTAGCCGAGAACTTCAAGATTTTTTTTTAAACTGGGGTGAAGTTACTTCATCAACAGTTGGGTGTAAATCCTTTATTACAAAGGATCTAGGATTGCTGGCCCCTTATAAGTATGTAAACCACAATTTTACAATAGCCTGTAAAAGGATAATAGGTAAATTAAAACATTCTTAGTGTGATTCCTCAAACAAGCAAGAGTGGAGAAAAAAACTCTCTCCAAAAAAAAACATGCAGCAGATCCAGATACATGGGGGGTCTGCTTTGATTGGCCAGTGAGCAAAAATAAAGAGGTAAAATTATTAAAATGTTTACAAAGTTTTATATTGTTTTTTTTTTTACAAAAGTAATGCCATGTTTTTGCCATTGTTTGCATCAGAAGACTTTCTTTAAACTATTTCTCTTTTAGAAATATTCTGATCCTACCTCCCAAAATGTAAGTTGTCGTCCGATAAATGAGATCGCTGCAGTGAATGGAGCTGTTTGAGTTCTGGCGGGGTGCTTCATGGCTTTATATTGGTGCTGCTGTCTGTGGGAGTCAGTGTGAAACATTTTGCAGAAGCTCATGAGAGTTGTTGTCTATCACACTTTTGTAGCCTTCATCATCAGAAATCGTGCGTTGTGAAAGGAGTCATTTCCTCTAAAAATACCAGAAATTACATTTCAAAAAGAGGGATGTTGTAACACACTTTCTATCAAACGTACTTAGCAGACAGAGTAAGCAGTAGTTGGTTCAACTTTTAATGTTTGGCATTCATGTTTTCTCTTTCAAAGTGGAATTCAGAAAGTCCTACGTTTATTCATCTATGTCGACCACATTGCTCCAATTTGAAATTTGTTTGAATTTCTACGTGTTTTAAAATGTGGTTTAGTGTTAAAAACAGATTCAATCATAGTAATTGGATCTTGTTATGAATATTAAAATGTATGTAGATGTTAATAGCCTAAAGAATGCATTTAGATCAAAGGCCAACAGCTGGCCCAACCCGCCGGCCGACTCCACGCCTGACCCGCCGGCCGACTCCACGCCTGACCCGCCGGCCGACTCCACGCCTGACCCGCCGGCCGACTCCACGCCTGACCCGCCGGCCGACTCCACGCCTGACCGGCCTGCCGACTCCACGCCTGACTCCACGCCTGACTCCACGCCTGACTCCACGCCTGACTCCACACCTGACTGCACCCCTGACTCCACCCCTGACTCCACGCCTGACTCCATGCCTGACTCCACGCCTGACTCCACGCCTGACTCCACGCCTGACTCCAAGCCTGACTCACCTCGCCGGACCGCTTGGCCCCCCGGGTGACCTCCGGACCTGCCTCACCTGACCGCTCGCCCCCCCGGCCGTCCTCCGGACCTGCCTCGCCAGACCGCTCGGACTCCCGGCCGTCCTTCAGACTCTTCTCGGCCTTGCTGGCGTGCCGAGCCAGGCCTCCCTGAACTTTGTTGTCTGTCACAGTTAGTCTCACGGGCCCCCTCCTCCTTGGTGGCCGGTTGGAACCTTGGAGCGGTTCCTGGAGGGGGGGGTACTGTCATGGTTTGAGTTTGTTTTGTCTTGGTTTTTGCTTTTGTTCTTGTTCTGTCTTGTTTGGTTCTGTTTCCTGTTTTATTTTGAAAGGGTTCCTGTCTTGTCATGTCTTGAGTTGTACTTCCTTGGTCCCCATCTGCCCTGATCGTGTTCACCTGTGTCTTGTCTGCCCCGTCTGTATTTTGGTCTCGTCTCTCCCTTCCTCTTGTGCTGGTCCATTAACGCCATTAATGTCTTCTATGTCTTCCATGTTCCATGTTTCTTATTCCATGTTTCTTGCCACGCCATGCCACAGTGAGTTTTGTTTTTGTTACCCTGCTTAGCAGCGCCTTTTGTTAAGATTAAATTCCCTTGCCCTTGAACCGTGTGCCTCCTGCCTCTGCGTTTGGGTCCTACCGGCTCTCGAGCCTCCCTCACCATGACACAGAGCATCTCTGAGGTTTTTAGGACCTAGTATAATGACCTCAGTTTTTTCTGGGTTCAAGAGGAGGTCATTAATTGTCATCCAGGTCTTGATGTCTCTGATGCAGGCGTTCAGTTTCTCTAAATTGTCATTCTGGTCAGGCTTCATGGATAAATACAACTGTGTATCATCTGCATAACAATGAAACTAATGCTGTGTTTCCTGATTATGTTTCCTAGGGGTAGCATTTAAAGCATAAACAGGATGGGTCCTAAAACTGAGCTCTGTGGGACTCCGTAGTCAACCTCGAGTGCAATGAGAGGACTGTCCATTTACATTAAAGAACCGATACCTATGGGATAAATAGGTTTTAAACCACTGCAGGGCAGATCCTCTGATCCATATGTCATGCTTTAATCTTTGGAGCAAAATACTGTGGTCGATAGGTTCAAAGGCTGCACTGAGGTCTAACAGGACCAGAATAGAAAGTAGTCCCTTTTCTGAGGCCAATAACAAGTCATTAGAGACTCTAACTAGTGCAGTTTCCATGCTGTGGTCTAAACCCCGACTGAAAGTCTTCAAAGTGGCTGTTGTCCTGTAGGTGGCAGTAAAGCTGCTAGCAGGTGTGTTGATAACATTTGAGTGTGTGTGTGGCCATGCCCCGCCCTTTGAGATTTGTATTACACTTGAAGCTTTCCGTGATAAAAAAAACATCCAGTAAACTTGTTGCTTTAGGCTGCTTCATGGTTTTACCCCCCCTTCCTTTTTCACCCTCCTACCCCCCCCCCTCTAACATCCCTCTCTCTTCTTCCCTCCTTTCTTTTTCTCTCCGGTCCAGCACCAAAGATTTTCAAATATGATTGAAATTAATAAAGTTTGGCCTGGATTCCAAAAGGGGTATATTCAGACATTCCTCTGGTTTGTCTGAAGATTCATAACCCCTGTTGTTAAAGTAAAACATGTCCAACACAAGAGGCCCTCAGTTGTCATCTGTTTGCCCATCTGTTTGCCCAGCTGTTGGACAGGACAAGTTAAAAAAAAAATTATAATGTTTATATAAATTATAAAAATAAAGTTAAAATGGGATATACGTCCAACACTGACATAAAATATTTACATTTGCATCATCATCATCATCATCATCATCTTCATCCGGTTAAGGAAGCTGAGCTGAGCTGATTCTTCAATGTAATCATAGTTGGACACTTGAGTGGTGCAACTGTTCCAGATGTTACTGCCCTTAACAGGGAGAGCTGATGGTCGGTACGCTTCTTGGACCTACTCGGTGCTCCCCCTCGAGATTTCCACTGGATATTCCAGTAATGGAGCGGTTGCAAGTCCATGAAAGATTTTCTATATTGTACATGCAAATTTCAATTATTTATACATTTCTAAATTTTTAAAAAATGTGAGTTAAACTGTGGTGATATGAAATTGGTTTCTTGGCAAATATTTTCAATGCCCATTTGTATAAAAATACAGTTTGACAGTTGTGTTACTAGTGATTGTCCAGATTGTGAAACAATAATCAATGTGTGAGTGCACCATGGCGTACAAAAGTATCCTCATTGACTTTTTCACTGTCCCCTTCTACGTGACTGGAAACTGTTTGTACACATGGAAGTTCGTCTTTCTCCAGTACATTAATCTGAAATTTGGTTTCAATGTGGAACAAATCTTGTAGCTGCTCCTTAAGTTTTTCAATATGATCAGGAAAAAGCTACGCTCCAACTGCTGATCTTTTGGTTGTTTATTTTCACGTAACCAAACGAATCACCGTGAAAAACGAAAGAAAAACAAATTACACTTTTCAGAATACACGTATACATGAAGATTTACAAAATTACAATATAATGAAACAATATTACCGTGTGCCCTCTGATCAAATTTTAAGGAGTTGCTTTTCCATTTGAAAGTCTTTGCACCATGCTCTGTTCCGTCTTCTTTCAGCTTGTTCTCTGCTTTCTTTCTTATAACGCTAATGCTGCCCCATCAGACTCTTTATGACCAAACGCATGGACACCGCATGCACAGTCAATTTGTCAGTTCACCACAAGAGATCAGCAATGAGACACAAAAATTGAACATATTGAACATTTACAAAATGAAAACATATTTTGTGACAGCTACACTGCCACCAAAATTACATAAGATTTATATGTACACATGTAAGCTCTTGTAATTTTCAAAAATAAAATGACATAATATAAAGAACCATAAACTGTTAACCTTTATTTTAAAATCTTGCTCATGTTGTGCTAGAACTACAAGTTTTTGAACTGGGCGTTCAAGAAAAGACACTTGCTTCAAGCGTTCACCCTTTGCTCCCAAATCTCTCTGTATCCCAGTCAGAGAATCTAGAGAACCTCTCGAGAAAACTGTCCCTCTGCTGTGCTTGTGTTTTTAGAACTTTTATCTCAGGGTCACCTACAAAAAGTTCTGGCGAATGCTGTTTTGTGACAAATGTTTGTTTCCATAGAAAACTAGGTCCATTGATCCAGTTTGATTCAGTAAGCTCTGCCTCCTTGAGTCCTCTAGATCAGGGGTCGGCAACCTTTTTTACTCAAAGAGCCATTTGGGACCGCCCCTAATGAAAAAAAAAGCACCCGGAGCCTCAACCCATTTTAACATCTTTATATATATTATACATGTATATATTATATCAAGGGTGCTCATTACGTCGATCGCGATCGATTTTCAAGGACATGAGTGTAGATCACGGTCCAGAAAAGATTTTAAAAAAAAAGTACTTCTTTCTTTTCATCGTCATGTTTATTGGTTACATGTTTATTTGAACATTATTATTTATGTACTGATGATTAAAAACTACACAGTGAGTTTACATAAAGATACTTTTGTATTAACAGATGAGGCATTTTATTGCAAAGACAGAAAGCAGTGACCATCGTGTTGATGCTCTGCTGTAAACAGTCCAATGCGGGGAGCATCATGGCATATTATGAGGCATTTGGCGCTGCTGGCTCCGTATTGTTGAACCTTTCGTTGCGCGATGACTTCTCTTTTTCTCTCGTCTTTCCGATCGTGGTCAGAAGCGCAGGGGAGATTTCCTCCAGGGCCGAAGGCAATTCTCCTTCGGGGTTCACTTCCCTGTTCGAACCCTCAACCTTCAGAGTGGATTAAAAATGACTCCAAAACGGTTATTCTGGGAACGACGACTACTAATTTAGTGCTCCGTCCTCCGAACACACAATATATTTCACGCACACACCTCCGCTTCATGCTCACACCCCCATCTCCACCTGCACGCGCGCCGCTCAGCACAAACACACACTCAGCAACAGTATAAAGGCCTCGCAGCTTCTTTGATGAGCTCTTATTTATCGGGCGAGAACTGCGGAGCTTATAGCAGGAGGAGACACGCGGGGCGGCTTCAATAAACTCAGGTTGCTGGACTTCTACCGGGGACTTGTTGTGCTGCGGGGAGAAAAAGACGTTCTGACGACAGAGAGTTTGCGCTGATGCATTTAAACTCGCGTCTGCAGTGACGTATGTGTCAGAGGATGTCCGATTGGCCATTCTGCATGTCAATCAAGTCCCGTACTTTTCGGTGAGGATTTTGATTGGCTGGTGGATTTTCAAGAAGCACTTTCTTCCCCTTCAATCTCCCCCACGTCCCTGAAGATGACCAGTCGATCGCGACCGACGCAACGAGCTCCCCTGCTCTGAAACACACATCACCGCACACGCGAGTCCAAAACACCGGCGCAAACTCTCCGTCACCAGAAAGCCGCTCCCCGCTCCGCGCCACGCCAAGCCCCCGGCAGAAAATCACTCCAGACCCGGACTGTTTATTGAAGCCGCCCCGCGTGTCCTCCTATCAGCTCCGCAGCCCTCGCCCGACAAACACGAGCCCACCAAGGAAGCTGTTTTTTACGTGGCACGAGGCACAGAGCCAGCAGCGCCTTTGAAATGCCATGAAAAATGAACAAACTAAAATAAATTTGAATTTTTATAAAATACTCATTATTTTCCAAAGTCACAGGGAGCCACAACAGAAGGATGAAAGAGCCACGTGTGGCTCCGAAAGCATGGGTTGCCGACCCCTGCTCTAGATGCATGATCTGCTGGATTTTGGTCTGTCTCAATGTAAAACCACTGGTTTGGGTCTGTGAGGTTTCTGATTTTCTGCACTCTATTGGCAACAAAAACATGAAAGCGATGCGCTTCATTTTTTATGTACCCTAGTACCACCTGGGAATCTGTCCAGAAAAACTCTTCGTCTATTTTCAGCTCAAGCTCTGTTCGGAGAAGATTACTTACTCCTGCAGAGACTGCAGCAGCTGTCAGTTCCAGACGTGGTATAGTCACTACTCTTGTGGGCGCTACTCTTGCCTTTGCCATAACCAGGGCACAGTGTACTTTGTCACTTGACACAACCCTTACATATGAACACTGCCCGTAGCCGCTACTGCTGGCATCTGAGAAATGATGCAACTCTATTTTCTGGATTGCACCAATGTTTTCAGGGATGAGACATCTTCTTATTTGAACCTTTGGAAGGTTTTCCAGATCCCCAAGCCATGCTTTCCATTTGGTCTCCAATGCAGGTGGGAGGGGTTCATCCCATCCAACTCCGCGTTTACACATTTCTTGAAGAACCTGCTTGCCAGTTAATATGAATGGAGAAAGAAATCGTAGTGGATCATACACACTTGCAACAGTTGACAGGATTCCTCTCCATGTGTTTTGCTCTTCTTTGAGATTGACACTGAACGAAAATGTATCCGTTTCCACATTCCATTTGACTCCGAGAACACTTTGCATTGGAAGTTCAGAGTAGTTCAGACTTACGTCTTTGTCATTACACGCATGCTCAGACACTGGTATGGCATCCATGACCTCTTTCTTGTTGCACATGAATTTGTGTAAGAGCAACTTTCCCTTTTTTTGCAAATTTGTTGTGCTTCACTGACTAGCTGTTTTGCCTTTTGGATTGAATCAAGACTGATGAGACCGTCATCCACATAGAAGTTTTTGTGAATAAAGCTGGCTGCTTCGGGGTAGTCCTTCTCGTGTTCTTGAGCAAGAAACTTCAGTCCATAGCTTGCACATCCTGGCGAAGATGACGCTCCAAAAAATATGGACTCGCATGCGATAGTCTTTGGGTTCACTATCAATGTTTCCATCCTGCCACCACATAAATCTTAGGAAGTCTCTGTCTTTGGGGCAAACATGAAAATGATGAAACATCTTCTCCACATCACAACTGATTGCAACTTGGTGTTGGCGGAACCTGCAAAGAACTCCCATGAGAGTATTAGTTAGGTCTGGGCCAGTCAGCAAATGATCATTTAGAGAAGTGCCCTCACTTTTAGCAGCACAGTCAAACACAACTCTGATTTTCTCTGGTTTTCTTGGATGATAAACTCCGTGGTGAGGAATATACCATGTGTTACCATCCTGAGATGTGCTGTCTGCTTCTTCTGCATCACCATCCTCAAACACACTGGCCGTGAATCTCACATAGTCTTCTTTGTATTTTGGATTTCTTTGCATCTTTCCTTTTAGATGTTTCAAGCGCAGTTTTGCAAGCTGTTTATTGTTCGAAAGTTGAGGGCGCTCTTTGAAAGGTAAAGGCATTTCCAAATGATCTTCGCTGTTGTAGTGAATGTTTTCATTCAGGAACTGCAGAAACTGGAAGTCTTCCTGAGATATATTTCCTTGTGAAGGATTTGTGTCCATAAAATCTGTTTCCAACACTTTAATGACCGAAGAAGGTGTGATGGATGGCAGCTCTTTCACGTTAATACGATGGCATGTTCCAGTTACATCCACAGCACTTGTCCAAGGCTTCAAGGATCCCACTATACTCCATCCTAAGTCTGTTTTCACTGCATAGGGGTCATGGTCATTGCCTGGGATTACTTTTCTTGGTTTTAGAGCTCTTGCACAATCATAACCGATCAGAAGTGCTGCAGGTCAATCCAACAGATTGGGTATTTCTTTTGCAATACCGTGCAAGTGAGGCCATGCTTCTGCAGTTTTACAAGTGGGTACACTGTTTTGTTCAAGCGGAATGTACTCACGAGTATATGCGGGGGGTAGTTCTATGTACTCTTGCGAGTAGTACCCTCTTACTTTTAATCCACTTACTTGGGAACTTGGTATGATTGAACCCTTGTCTGTCATTGTTGTAAGTTTTAACTTCACAGGTTCAGAATCGGCTTTGAGCTTGTCTGAAATTTCCTTGTCAATGAATGTATTGCTGCTTTGTGTGTCTAGCAAAGCGTAAACCAATGTCTCTTGTTCATTACCTTTTGTGCATGACAGCCAGACAGGAACAATCATTGACGTGTGATCACTGTGGTCCACTTTCACATTGTTACACACTGCTGATGCATTTTCCTCTGCCAACTTCGTCTCACATTTGTCCACCTTAGGATGATCTTCATGAAGTGGATTGGGATGGTTTTTCCTGCAAATATTACAGTTGGCTTTCTGGCGGCAGTTCCTTGAAATGTGTCCAACTCTGAGGCAGCCAAAACACATGTTGTTTTCAATAACAAACCTTTTCTTTTCTTGGAGTAACATTGCTGCAAATTTTTCACATTTGTATATGAAGTGACTTTCCTTACAGCAAATAAATTCAATCTGACTTTTGTTCCGAGCTGGAAAGGTGTCAGGATTTGATTTGTTACTCTGCACTGCACCACAGGTCCTTGAGTTTTTGATTGTCTTTGTTGTAATCAAGGCACTTGCCTTATAGCGTTTTTGCTCCTTGACTGGGTTCTCAAGTCCTTTTAATGCAAACAAAGATGAGACTGGATTGCATGCTATTTGCGCTTCTTTTGCCACAAACTCTGCAAACTCAACAAATCCAGGATATTCCTTTTTCTCATCCAATGTTTTACTCACATGTCTATTCCATCGAGCAGTCACCCAGTCAGGAAGTTTCAGGAGTATTTTTTGATTTTCCTCACAGTCATCCAAAATCTTGAGACCTTGTACATAGGGCATTGCATTCTTACACGAAATGAGAAAATCACTGAACTCTCTCATTCTAAGCGACTCTTTTGACCCAATCTTTGGCCAGCTGCTTAGTTTTCCTCTGAATGCTCTCTGAATTACAAAAGGATGGCCATATCGCTTATTCAAGCCCCCCCAAGCCTGAACGTAGGCTTCCTCGTCACTGCGATAGAACGTTCCTTCCAACACACTAAGAGCTTCTCCACTTATGTATTTTTTTCAAATAGAACAGTCTATGTGCTGAACTTACACAACCACTTTCTATAAGAGCCTTGAAACATGTTCTCCACTCTACAAACTTGAGAGGATCTCCACTAAACGCAAACGGTTCTGGAGCTGGAAGTCTCGTCATTGAGGGACACGTCACTATCTTTACCTGGGATCTGAATGTCACTAGTTTGGGGAACTGCAACTTTCTCGGAATCCTGAACATTTCTTGTGGCTGGAAAAGGAAGTGGAGCTGTACTTAGATGAACTTGAGGTTGCAAGGAACTGTGCCGCTGACTTAGTGAAGTGGCTTCTGCCTCAATGCCTCTTATTTCATAATTTATCTTTGTTTCCTCTTCGACATACACATTATATTCTGCTTCGATTGCCTCAAGATCCATGTGAATTTCCAACATTTTCAGCCTTTCTTGTTGAATGACAATCTCCCGTCTCTGTGCGGAAATTTCAATTTCTCGATTAACTTCAGCCCTTTTTGCTGCTAAGCGTGCAGCAGCTTCTGCCCTTTTTGCTGTTACATGACTGCTTTGAGAACTTAAATCATACTGACTTTTTTCTGCTCTTGATACCGTTGAGCCATATATCGACTTTGCATCCTGTCTTTGGAGTAACTTCTGAAGTGATTCTTTTACTGCTTCAGCGTCAAACTCCTTGTCTACGTCTGCATAACGCCTTTTCAACAGTAGAATGAGTTCAGCAGACTGATGTACAACTGTCCATTTTCCTCCTAATGTCTTGAGGCGGTGCAGTTATTACACGTATTGACTCATAACTATGTTTTACATCACATTCAGACTGTTCAATCGAACAAATTCTCTCAGCTAGCTCTGATTTGGAGCATTGCACTTTAAGTTTAGATCTTGTCAACTGAACTTCTGCCTTGAACTGCATGTAAGTTGACAAAAAGCTTTTCTCTCTCTTTATCAACTCATCTTTTTTCAACTCAGACATCCTTTCAGTCAAACGTTTCTCTCTTTCAGAACGTCTAACTTGCGGGTCAGCATGAGAACCTGGTTGTATTTCGATTTTGTGTATTTCCAGGTCTGCACAAATTTCTCCTATGCGTACCTCAATTTGTTCCTTTTCTGACTCATCAAGGTAAACACTGTTTAACTTTTCTTCCAGTTGAGCCTTTTCAGACTGTAACGCATTAATTATTACCTCTAATTCACAAGTTTCAGTAGTCATTATCAGAACAGTCTTGACAAATTATTATCTTTAAATGTTCAACAATATCAAAATTCAAAAGGCATCAAGTAACAAACTAATAACAAGTAACTTAGAACATCAGTAACATTTTTCTTTTTTTGTTTTTGTTTTCTTCTTTTTCTAACCAACTCTCATGATACAGTCCGACCTGTAAATGAAGTTCAGTCCATTTTCGTCCCCATTGATGTGGCTGTGCTCTTCTTCAGCTCCCTAGCTGCTGCAGGCCTTTTCCAATGGCACCAAGGACGACTCCCGCTAGCTTCCCTCGTGGCACCGACAGGTCAAATGAATAAATAAAATTTTGCCTTGATTTCAAAAGGGGTTTATTCAGACATACCTCTGGTTTGTCAGAAGAGTCATAATCTCTGTTGTTAAAATAAAATATGTCCAACACAAGAGGCCTTCAGCTCTCATCTGTCTGCCCAGCTGTTGGACAGGACAAGTAAAAAATAAAAAAAACACTCGGTCCACCGGACTGGTCCAAGGTTCTGGGTGTCAACAACGTCATGGACTTTGAGAAGTGTTTGATCACGGATGAATGTAGAACGGAAAATAGGTAGTTGGGATTTTCAGTTGAAAATCAAACCATAGTTACGATTTTGGAAACCAAAAACATTGCAGAGTGATGTACTTGACAAAGTTCCTCCAGAACCAGCTATTGTATTTACTTATTTCATATTAATTTGAACAGGGACATTCCATATTAATGGACATTTCTGTAATTGTGCCAGGATTAGTTGCAAAGTCAATTTTCAACTGTAGTCCCTGGGCAAGGTGAAGGTTTGCCAACAAAAACACAAAAAACACATAAAACCTACAGTAAAAATGACAAATATAAAAAGTCTTTAAGAGTTTGATGATTAAATGGAGTCGTCTCTGTGCAGTTTATCAAAAACACAAATGTAAATTGATAAATTATAAAAATAAAAAAGTTAAAATGGGATATACGTCCAACACTGACATAAAATATTTACATTTGCATCATCATCATCATCTTCATCCGGTTAAGGAAGCTGAGCTGAGCTGATTCTTCAATGTAATCATAGTTGGACACTTGAGTGGTGCAACTGTTCCAGATGTTACTGCCCTTAACAGGGAGAGCTGATGGTCGGTACGCTTCTTGGACCTACTCGGTGCTCCCCCTCGAGATTTCCACTGGATATTCCAGTAATGGAGCGGTTGCAAGTCCATGAAAGATTTTGTATATTGTACATGCAAGTTTCAATTATTTATACATTTCTAAATTTTGAAAAATGTGAGTTAAATGTGTTGATATGAAATTGGTTTCTTGGCAAATATTTTCAATGCCCATTTGTATAAAAATACAGTTTGAGAGTTGTGTTACTAGTGATTGTCCAGATTGTGAAACAATAATCAATGTGTGAGTGCACCATGGCGTACAAAAGTATCCTCATTGACTTTTTCACTGTCCCCTTCTACGTGACTGGAAACTGTTTGTACACATGGAAGTTCGTCTTTCTCCAGTACATTAATCTGAAATTTGGTTTCAATGTGGAACAAATCTTGTAGCTGCTCCTTAAGTTTTTCAATATGATCCGGAAAAAGCTACGCTCCAACTGCTGATCTTTTGGTTGTTTATTTTCACGTAACCAAACGAATCACCGTGAAAAACGAAAGAAAAACAAATTACACTTTTCAGAATACACGTATACATAAAGATTTACAACATTACAATATAATGAAACAATATTACTGTGTGCCCTCTGATCAAATTTTAAGGAGTTGCTTTTCCATTTGAAAGTCTTTGCACCATGCTCTGTTCCGTCTTCCTTCAGCTTGTTCTCTGCTTTCTTTCTTATAACGCTAATGCTGCCCCATCAGACTCTTTATGACCAAACGCATGGACACCGCATGCACAGTCAATTTTTCAGTTCACCACAAGAGATCAGCAATGAGACACAAAAATTGAACATATTGAACATTTACAAAATGAAAACATATTTTGTGACAGCTACATCTCTTTCTACATTGGTGAAGCATTCCCCCCATAATGCCCCCCGTAAAGTCTGAGGTCTTGCACATACAAGCTATTTTGGCAGCCAGACATGAGGACATTTAACTGCTGTTTCCATTAGATTAACAGAAATCTGGCTGACTTTCCTGATTTCGCTGCGTGTCTCTTGAGACCACTCATCCTGGAAACACTGCTGTACTTCACTGTGATAAGTCAGGTTTTAAAAGCTGCATATGGCGTGGGATCATCCCACTTAACTCTCATGAAACTCTTCAAAAACTCTCCTAAAAGCTCTTTGGACAGAGGTGAACCTAAATAACACTCTGTTAAGACCACAGCTCTTTGACCATTTACACAATGTGAATCAGCTAGTTCTGACATGGAGATAAGCAGTTTTCCAATTAGCTTTGCATTGCGCAAACAGATGAGCTTTGAGGTTTACCTAAAATACAGAAAAGGAATCTATATTTCAGATGTTGAATATGAGCAGGTCCTAAGTTAGGGTTAGGAAGAAAGATCTGCTTCCCATGTCAGCCCTGGGATTCCAGAACACTGGAATGTGTTATCCTATGGCAGGGGTCAGGAACCTATGGCTCGCGAGCCATATATGGCTCTTTTGATGGTCACATGTGGCTCGCAGACAAATCTTGAATAATGCCTTTTTTTTTCACTAGACCAGTCCTTCTCGGGCACGACGCGATGCCAGAGGCGCGCAGTAGTAGCGGTGCTTGGAGAGAAAAATCTGCGCCAGCTCCATCAGTTTACTATTATTATTTCACAGACTGACGGAAACCTGTGAATTGCCGTGCCTAAAACTGCGCGCTTTCTGTCTCTGAGAAAGAGCGCGCAGTTGCAGGGATGGGGTGTGTGAGGAAGAAAGCAGAGGGTGGGGGTGGGAGGTTGTGGGGACAGGCAGCAGGTGAATCGCGCAGGGATTGTAATAACGTAAAACCCGCTGCCCGTCACTCACTGCAGCGTGTGAGTGTGTGTTTGGCTCCAGGTCTGCATGTGAGTCTTTCTACATCTACAGAACATTCAGACCTACCATCACGTTTAAAGTCTCAATGCCTGCATGAAGCTGAAACTCACCACGGATCAACCAGACTAGACCATCAGCAAAACCATCATGCAGCACCAGAAGTTGTAATAATGGTAAGAAATACTCATCATTTATTGGCAACAGCATAACAATGTTATTAAAAAAGAATCCACAGATTTATTGTACTTTAAAAGTGTTGAAATTACATCAAATGCTCACATTCACTTGTATATTTCGTTTTAAACATTGTTGCTTACTGACTTGGACAGGTCGGGTGTTGGGCCGTGTTGAAAAGTTCTGGAGTTCATTGAACGCATCAAGCAGTGATCTGATTGGCTCTCAGTTCTGTCCCTCAGCCTGTTGTTAGGTAGTTTGGACCAATGGGGTTCAGCTATAAGCCGAATAAGGGAAATGGGAGCGCTGGAGCGGGAGCAGGGGACTAAGGAGTTGGGAGAAGCGCTCTCGTCTCGGTGGGAGAGATGGAGGAGTTGCTGAATTAATTGAACGGCGTTTGTTGCGGTCTGCAGTAACCAGAATAAAGAACCTTAAAAGAGGTTAAGTCTCCGTGCCTCAGTGTGGGAAAGGGATGCTACATTATTGTATGGCTCTTTTGAAATTACGTTTATAAATATGTGGCGTTTATGGCTCTCTTGGCCTAAAAGGTTCCCGACCCCAAGTCCTATGGGGTCAGGATAACCTTTGACGTGTTCTCCCTACCATGACAAATGTGGATAAAGGTGGAGAGGATTTCACGTAATCCATGGACACCCGTGAAGATCAAAAATCAGTGAAGAAAAAACGTTCAGAGCTCTGTCTAGTGGGTCTAGATGACCCCACTCCCAATGTTAAAGTGCCTAGGATACCACAAGGTTTAAAATTAGAGCCAAATGGGTTACAAATGGGCCTAGAACAAGCTGGGTTAGATCCACACCAGTCTTTGTTTCAATTTGGGCGGTAGGAGCTCAGGCGGTTGAGCAAGTCATCCAATAATAAAAGGGTTGGTGGCTCGATCCCCGCTCCCTCCAGTCAACTGTCAATGTGTCCTTGGGCAAGATACTTTACCCTTCTTGCATCCGGTGTGTCTCCACTGGTGTGTGAATGTGTATGAATGTCCCGGTGATGATCAGAGGGGCGGTAGGCGCGAACTGGCAGCCTGTCAGTCTGCCCCAGGGAAGCTGTGGCTACAACAGTAGCTACCATCACCAAGTGTGAATGAATAATGGACACACCCTTTGAGCGTCTGGAAAAGCGCAGATAAATCCAATCCATTTTTATTATTATTATTATTATTAATTCCAGCTGGGCCACCTGAACCACCAAAACAAATGGACAGCTGGGCAGACATTTAAGATTTTTAAAAAGACAGATTCCAGCATGCTTTCAAAAGCATTTATTGAGTCAATTTTCAACAAAATGACAGTTGACTATGATCAGATTTAATTAGAAAGTACAGGGTAAACCTGTACGTTTGTTTTTTCTTCTGCATTTTGGTTTTAATCAAACTGATGTTTCATTCAGCTGATCCCTCAGAGCTGCAGCCTCTTTCAGCTCCTCTGTTAGAACCACAGCCCTTGGATCAATCCTGCAGGATAGAAGGAGCATCAGGAAATATGTTGATACATATGAAGATGTGAAAACAGTGTTGTCAATGTTCCATCACTTCTACACATGTGGAGTAATGAGCTGTGAGACAGTAAAAATTAGTTATTGAAAGGCATAGGACAACTTCTAAAGATAGACTCCACCATCTTTGGTTAATCCTTTATGTGTGGAGCACAAAACCAAAGCATGTTTATACTGACCTGAAGTCTAATTATATTCAAGTTGTTCGAATGCACGTTTGTTCAGCTGCTGTTGCTGCTGATCAACCAGCTGCTGCTCAGCCAACTGCTGCTCCTTGGCCAGCTGCTGCTGCTCGGCCAGCAGCTGCTTCTCGGCCAGCTGCTGCTGCTCGGCCAGCTGCTCTACACCTTTTCCGGTAACAAGACTGATGGAAGGAAAGTAGTTCAGATTTTAAAGCACAAAAAGAAAAGTCCTGTAAAAGTTGGTATTATAAGAACAAAATACCCATGGATGGCCTTGACGCCATGTATCAACCCTTGAACAATCAATCCAAAAAAACCCTCTGCAGGTTGAGCCATCAAGACCACCATGGACAGCACAAGAAAGATGGCGGTCCACTTCATGCTGAGGAGAAGAGACCACCGAAAAGACAACAATTTTCTTTAAACACTCACTTTTAATGTCTGTTCATTGGGGTATTTGAGAAAAAAAGTCCTACTTTGAGTTTGAACCCTAGTCACAACAAACCTCTACAGCTCTCTGATGTATTGATGAACTGTGATCAATAATTTCCACCATAATACAGTTAGGACCAACCATAAATATTTGGACAGAGACGCATTCTTTCTAATTTTCTAATTTTTTAAATATTTCTGTTTCTGTACATTACCACTGCACTGTGGAGCAGTGGATAGAGGTCATAGATGATAGAGAAAACATGCTTCATTGGGGGAATGTGGGCAATTCCCTTGTCATGTCATTATGAGTGAAGCAGATAAAAGGCCAGGAGTGGATTAGAGGACTCGTGCTGCATTTGGAACATGATGCTGTGAACAGACAACATGCGGTCAAAGGTGCTGTCCATGCAGGTGAAAGGAGCCATCATTAAGCTGAGAAAACAGAAAAAAACATCACAGAAATTGCTACAGTATTAGGAGTGGCAACATCAACAGTGTGGTCCATCCTGAGAAGGAAAGAAAGCCCTGGTGAACTCAGCAACGCACAAAGACCTGGGGCCTCATTTATAAACGTTGCGTACGCACAAAAGAAGGTGTACGCCACTCTCTACGCAATAGTTGATGTTTATAAAAAGCAAACTTGACGGGAAAATGTGCGGTCCTTCATGCAAGCTCTGGACCAGGCGTACGCACAAAAACGGGTGAAATGAGAAACGGCGACACCGTCTGCAGATGGAAGAAACATGGGAAAGTGAGAATGACAATACTGCCTCTCATAAATAACATGAAGACTTCACAAAGCAATTCTCACAATTAACAGCTACACGAACACCCGTTTGATCGATCAGCAGTGAAACAAACAAAAACATCAAACGAAAATTACCACAGAAATTCAAATGAACACATATTTGCAAAAAGAAAAGTGAAATATGTTCTGCAATATTGGCATGTTGTGCAATTCATCCTCATAAATACCATAGTTAACAGAACGAAATAATGTACAAAACTGATATTCTCGTCAATGTGTCCGTCTCACGGAGCAGATATGGGTGCAGTTAGACAGACAGACAGACAGACAGACGTATTAATTGTCCACTGGGGAAAGTTGTTTTTATAGTAAAACATTTCTTCATAAGCTATAGAATTATGGTATTCATGCATATGCCTTTAGTTTGTTTTCTTTTTGATAAAACAATGTATGGCGTATGTCTCAACCATTCAGAAAGCAACAAGAAATGACATTTGATGAACAATTTCCCATTTACACGTCGATTATTACCGACATCTGTAGCTTGTCAGATGCAGTTAAATGGATGGAAATAAAATGCCCCATCACAATGCGTAATGACGCACAATGGCTGATCTTGGATCTTAGAAGATGTGGCAAATGGAAGAATTGGGAGTGAACGCATCTTTAGACAGCAAGAAGACTTGCTGGCAAACGAGGACCAGTGGCTTATGAGCCGGTTCCCACTTCCTCCAGCCGTCCTGTTGGAGCTTTTGGGGGTGTGTCACCCGGTGCATCTGGCGCGTCGGTGTCCCCCCTCACCACTCCACTTGAAAGGGATTCCCCAATTATTGCTGCTAGTCTCTCATCAAGGGGGGTCAGCTCCGGTGTCCCCGCCCACCCATGGCAGACACACTCTGGCGATGCAGCGCCAGACGTTTGCTTGATGTTTGATGTCCGACCATTTCTTTTTTACTTCGGCCGCGGTCTGAGGTTGAGAGGCTACAGCATTTACGGCGTCTGCCACCGTTTGCCACTCACGTGCCTTTTTGGCATTAGTAATGCCCACACTGTGCCCTCCAAACAACATTTTTCTCCTCTTTTCCACCTTGCCAACGATAACTTCTACTCCCCATTGAGTGAAGTTACGTTTTCTTAATTTTCTCTCTGTGTTTGCCATGGTTTCGCAATCAATGAATATTCATTTGTGGGCGTTTCACTGATTATTTATGGGCAACTATGGGCGTGTCATGAAGCCGCAAAAGCTGCGCAGCATTTAGAATTGATTGTGATTTATTAAGGGAAGGATGTGTAGGATGTGCGTGCGCACGGTTTTATAAATTCGAATATTTCTGTGCGTACGCACGTCCTATGTTTCATCCGTACGCCACTTCTGACGCAAATCCTACGCAAAGTTTTAGAAATGAGGCCTCAGGACGTCCACGGAAGACAACAGTGGTGGATGATGCCAGAATCATTTCCATGGTGAACAGGAACCCGTTCACAACAGCCAACGAAGTGAACAACACTCTCCAGGAGGTAGGCGGAGCAATATCCAAGTCTACCATCAAAAGAAGACCGCATGAAAGTAGATCCAGAGGGTCCACTGCAAGATGCAAGCCACTCATAAGCCTCAAGAATAGATAGGCTAGATTGGACTTTGCTAAAAAGCATCTAAAAAAGTTCAGGAAAAACATTCTTTGGACAGATGAAACCAAAATCAACCTCTACCAGAATGATGGCAAGAGAAACGTATGGAGAAGGCGTGGAGAAGCTCATGATCCAAAGCACACTCCATCATCAGTAAAACACGGTGGAGGCAGTGTGGTGGTCTGGGCGTGCATGGCTGCTAGTGGCACGGGGACACACGTGTTTATTGATGATGGGACACAGGACAGAAGCAGCCCAATGAATTCTGAGGTGTTCAGAGACAGACTGTCTGCGCAGATCCAGGTGAATGCAGCCAAACTGATTCATAATACAGATGGACAACTACTCAAAACCTACAACAAAATCAACTCAGGAGTTTATTAAAGCAAAGAAGTGGAATAGTCTTGAATGGCAGGTCAGTCACTTGATCTGAACCCATTGAGCAGCATTTCACTTGTTGAAGACTAAACGTCAGAAAGAAAAGCCCACAAGCAAACAGCAACTGAAAGCCGCTGCAGTAAAGGCCTGGTAGAGCATTTAGAAGGAGAAAACCCAGCATCTGGTTAGGGTTAGGGTTGAAAATGCTACAGTTTTTCACATTGTTATGCAATCTTTTTGTTCCACCCATGGAATAAAAGCTGAAAGTCTGCACTTCAATGGCATCTGAGTTGTTTTATTTAAAATTCCTTGTGGTAATGTACTGAAACTAAACTAGAAAGAATGTGTCTCTGTCCAAATATTTATGGTCCTGCCTGTATGATGGATGACATTCACAGACTCAGGTGGACAACAATCATCATTGATAGACCATCAATGTATGGATCTTACCTTTTAACTTTGTCAGAGTACAGCAGCAGATCTGAACCTGGAGTATCACACCGAGTAGATGTGTTGTTGCCTGGACTGTTGCAATTGTTTATATAGGTTTGATTGTTGTGAAACCATCTAAAATGTGAATGCAGATGTTTGTACTGATTAGTCTCAGTCTGATCTAAATCATGCAATCACATGATGAAATGATAAGGTATTTCCATGAAGCTCCAACAGTGGCGACTCCATTTCTTTTATGAGTTAAGCTTCTCCTTTTACTAATTTACTTTGCTATTGCTCTAAGTTCCTGTCATTTCTCTGCCGTTCCTTAATTGTTCATGTTTTTCTTCAACTTATTTATTTTGTTCTGTTCTTCCCCCTTTAACTTATCTCCCTTCTTGCTTGTCCTGGGCTGTTTGTCTTGCTCTAAATTTCTCAGATGTTTTTGACATCACCAATATCATGAATCAAAATAAATTATATGTTTAGTTTCAGCTTTTCTTTTCGTTAGTGTTTTCAGATAATGTTTATTAACAGGTCAATACCAGTTCAGTTAATGTCTGAAGACTGGGATGAAAGAGGAGAACAGAAAAGACACCCATTCATCCATCTTCAGAACCCCTTAATCCCTATCATTATCACAGTGCTGCTGGAGCCTATCCCATCTACTTTTGGGTGAAGGCGGGGCACATCCTGGACAGGGAGCCAACCTGTTGCAGGGCACGCAATCACACATTCATATGCACACATTGGGAGAGTTTCAGAAATGTCACATAACCTATTAAGAGTGTCTTTAAATTGTGGGAGAATGCCGGAGAAACCCCACACATGCAAACTCCACACAGAAATGACCCAGGGGTCCAGGGAGGCAAAAATACATAAAGAAAATTAGAGGTTCTTTTTTATTATCATCGTCTTGATGGAAAAAGAAAAATATCAAAGTTTAGGAGAACAATCAGATTTTCTCCATGTTAGTTTTGGACTCCACCCCCCTGATCATGGCATTAACATATAATGGGCCAAGCTGGGTCCCTAATTTGTTGACACAATGTGTCTTCTTTGATAAAGTTTGGATTTTTTAATGCTTTCGATGCTGAAATTGCACCATGGCCCCAAAACACACAACTACCAAATGACGGGCTGTGGCACGTGACGCTTAAACTGCGTTGTCGAACCGCTGATTGCTTTTCCATATTGACTTAACATTGAAACTAGACGCCTTCGCCATGAACACAGCTTAAGACTACTTTGCCGGCGGGCCACGAACATTGATATTTAGCATTGCCGTTGGAGGAAGTGGCTGATATTTCCACCATCGACTCTTTAAGACCTTATTACAGGGTTTGTACGATAAACAAAAACTTGGAAAAAGTTTTGGAAATCAAAAATACAATTTCTAGGTTCTTGAAAAGGTTGTGAAAAACTAAATCTTCTGTAAAGTTTTTGGACAGTCATGAAATTGTAATATTTTGGATGCAAAACAAAAATAAAATAGAATTGTTTCACATGAGATTGGAATTTAAATTGTGGCAGGAGTTCAACCTGACGCTATCGGTGATGGGAATTTACGATGCCCTTAAGCAGTTTGAGTCCGTTCAGCATGCAGCGCTTCCAGTATACTATCGTTAAATGCTACGAAATGCCGGGAAATGTAGCTTTAACAACGAGCAACTTTTCAAGAAGAGGGATCAACTGTGGCCACTGAAAGACCCTGAAACGCATTTTGCACTAGAATCCTGGAAATAACTACAAACATCTGCTCGAGAAAAATAGAAAATGAGCTGCAACTCAAAGTAGAAAAACCACAGTGTCTATGTCATAGACATGATCTGCTTTGTTTCTGTGTTCGTCACCACCTCACCATCTGTTCTTCCGCCTGACTTTACCCACAAACATTACAGAGAAAAAAGTTGGATGTAGTTCTATTGACCAGAATGAGCTGTTTATTTCTGTCTGTGATGATGCAGAAAATGAGTTCCAGCATTCAGTTTAAGGCTGTTCACTTTTCTCTGAGTGAACAGAGATAAAAACCCTGGACTTTGAGGTTAACAGGAGGATTCTCAGGAACCAAAAGAACCCTGAAATGTGTGTACATTTCCACTCAAGTTCATTCTGCAGAGCATTTGGGTGGATTGAAATTGTTGAATTGACTGTCTAATCCGTCCACCCCTCTGACAACGAAACACAACCCAAGTCTCACTGCAAAATGTTAACGTCAACACAAGAGTTAATGATTGAATCTGTTTGAGACCGGACTCTAGTTTTCATTTCACTGATGGTCTTGAGCTCTGAGTCAAGACTGAAGAACAAGGTCCCAGATACTGACAGAGATTCTCTCTGTGGGTCGGCTCTCAAGTAAGAGGAGAAGCTAGGTCATCTGAGTTCTGGCTTCTTTCATGAACTTCCAAAAATGCCCTAAACACTTGTTCTAAATGCTTCAAAGTTAGTTTATTTTGCAACTCCAAACATTCTCAGCTTGATAAAAAAAGAAACTTTAATGCAAGTTGAAAGTTTTAAACAAAAAAGAAAGCATTTTCAGTCATGCTTCACATGAGTAGGCTCAGGTTTGATTTCCAGCACCACTTCCTTTCTCCCCACCATGGATGGCACTGTTGAAAAGAAAAATACTTGAAATTTTAAAATGCTACCTTTCATTTTATCTTAGTACCTTCTTACTTTAAAGTTTTAGGATAAATTTAAATAAACAGGTTTTAATTTGAACAATTCTGAGACCGGAGCAAACTATGAAAGAAAGAAGCAGCAATAAAATGTTTTACCTGTGGGCCAAATCCACAGCTTTAGTGGCTGCTGCCAAGATATCCTACATGGACTGTTTGTCCAGATCCTGCTGGTCCAAGAGTTTGTTACCATGGATCAAACTGAAAAGGGAAAAAGAGACTTAATTACACTTAAAGTGAACTCTTTCATGTTTCATATTACTGAGACAGGAGCAGATATTCAATCTTAGAAGCAGTAATAAAAGGTTTTACTGGTGGGCCAAATCCACGCCTTTAGTAGCTGTTGCAAAGATATCTGACCAGGACCGTTTGTCCAGATCCTGCTGGTCCAAGCGTTTTAGACCATGAATCAAACTGAAAAGGGAAAAAAACTGAATTACGCTAAAAGTTAACGCTTTAATATTCAACCCTTCTGAGATGGGAGAAAACATTTAAAGAAAAAAGCAGCAAACAGGTCTTACTGGTGGGCCAAATCCACGCCTTTAGTAGCAACTGTAAAAATATCTGGCCAGAATCTTTTCTCCAGGTTCTGCAGGTCCTTTTCCTGGTATGTGTGAGCAATCATCAATCTGAAGAAGAGAAAAAAACACTTAAAATGAACCATTTCAGATGTAAAAAATCTGAAAAGGGAGCAGATTTTAAGACTTGAACCCAGTCGTCAAAGGCTTTACTATTGGGCCTCGTCAGCTGCTCTGATCATTTGGGACCAGAACTGTTAAGCCAGAAGCAGCTTCTCTAACATTTGCATCAAAGTATAAAAACAGAAAACTTCAAAAGTCAATCAGAAATGTCTGTGTCAACATTACAGATAAATTTCTGGTTTTGTTTGCGTAATTTAGTAGCAAAATAGTGTTATATGATGCACATTACTTATTACTGTCATCAGTCTGAGCAGCATCTTTTCCAGAGTATCCAGGATCTGAAGGAGCAGACACTGCCAGCTGAGCCGTCATGGTGGACAGCACAAGAAACATCACAATACTCTTCATCCTGTGGGAACAAGTCAAAACAGCAAACATTTGTGTTTTTTTCATCAATTTCACTTCAGGTTCTTTCAATTTTCAACTAGATTCAAAAAGGTCAAGAGTCTGAATTTTACCTTTTCCAATTTTAAGGTTGATGTGACTGAAAGCTTTTGGTCTTTTCTTCTGGCCGTCCTCTGTGAGAAGCCTTGGGTGCTGTTGGTCTCTTCTACCTCCTTATATTTGTGCCAAACAGGCCAGATCCCATCTCTGTTGTGCAATATTTCACAATGCTTCCAAACCCACAAGGTCCATCCCAAAGAGTTTTCATCTGAACCAAAAGAACTTAGCTGGGTCATGCAGGTACCACTTCCCACTGTTGAAGGTTTCACTTGAATTCCAGTGAAAATGGGATTTGATCAGCAGATTCACTACATTGTGAGTCAGAGGCCATTTTGCTACGACAAAATTCTAACAACCATCCAGACAAAGTCAGACTGACTGGACGTGAGATCCTAGGAAACCCAGGGTAATGTCCGCTGTACCACAGCCAAGCAGGCTTAGTTAGAAGAAGACTTTAAAATCAGTGCGACTTCATTAAGGGAAGAGTTCCATCTTAATTTTAAAAACAGAAAAACCTCACATGGATCCATTTATAGATCCATCCAATAACCAGAATCTGAGGCTTTCTGCCTTTTTTTATACAATCACCAGCGGTCATCTCTTGAATGTTACCCATGACCTCCAGGAAATGGGGGCAATTGGTGCTCTACAACACCAGAACTGTAAATTTGGTTTGTGTGTCTGTCAGCAGCTTAAGCCAGTCGATCAACACTTTCAGTAATGAGAAGGACAGACGGGGCTTTTCTACCTTGACTTAAGAGTTTCACGGTCACAATTCCCATTCCCACATTTACCCTCTGATGGTGGCAGAGCTGCCATGTCAGGCACTAACCAGAACCACCAGGAACCATGTGGGGTTCAGTGTCTTTCAAGGCGGCATGAGAACCAAACCTGCAACTTTCTGATCAGATGTCTCTGGACCACAGCCACCCAGGTTAAGAGCCAGATGGGTCTAAAAATGGTAAGAATAGGACTGGAACTGGAAGAGGTAGGTTAATGCAGTTTTCCTTCTTGCTGGAGTCAGACGCTTTTTCCTCCTGTGTGACTCAAAGCTTCTGTCCCATCTAGACCGCTGAGCATCAGTGCCCAAGTTTTCTCATTTTGGAACACGCCTTCTACCTTCTCACTCTGAAAATACACTTGAGAAGTTGGTCTTTGGTCAGCAGTTTGTCCTTGTTAAGAAACAGGAGAGTGGACCCTTCCTGCCTGGACAGTAGCTTTGTGATTGAATAGACCAATGATTGGCAGAGTGATCTCAAGTTGATTTGTTTGTCTCAGCTGTCTGTAGATGCTCAACAATCTGGATTTCTGATGCATCTGACAGTGTCACCTCTGTCAACAGTGCAAGGTGGGCTGTTGGACCTTTGTGTAGAGACATAGCAGGCGGATCAGACCGAGAGACAGTCGCTAACCCAAGGCTTGACCAAGGCTCACATGCCCAACAGGGGAGGATGCTTGCAGTCTTTCAACTTGTACAAAAAATGAATGACAACTTTGAGAATGTTTCGATCTGGATTAAAGGAAAACTGCTTTAAATCCCACCAGCCCCAGATAAGGGACTTACCACCACTCAGGAATCCTGAGCAAAACATCTCCTAACCCCAGACATGAACCAAGGCCACTCAAGAAGCGCCCACAAAGTGTTCAAGGCAGACCACCAGCCGGCCCTGTAGAAACTCTAGCAGCAGCATTTTAAGCCAAAAGAAGCTTTTACAGAGTTTTAGGACAGCCTGATGGTAAAGGAAGGCAGCAGTCTAATCCATCCATTTCCTTAACCCTTTTAGGGTCACAGGGCTCCCAGACTCTGACCTGGCTACTGTTGGGCAAAGGCGGGGTTCCTCCTGGACAGGTCACAGAGCCGTCAAGTCCTAAAGTAACAGCATGCATGAACTGATTTCTGATTAATTCTGACAAAAGGACAATCTCCACTTTGGAAATTATTTTGAGGAGAGAAGGATGACCTGGAAACATGATTTCTGGGAGAATTAAGAGCCAAGTCTTCAACAAAGACCACTCTGGGGTATCTCATACAGAGACAGCATTAATACCATTTTGTCAGAGCAGGACAAGGAGGGTTTATTGTAAGATGTAAAATAGTTGACAGAAATGACAACAGAATCCTAAAAAATGTGCCCAAAAAGTGTCAGAGTCTTTAACAAATCTGAGAAAGTCAAATATGAGCATCTGTTCTGGCTGCATTTCTGCAGGTCAAACTGCAGCTGACTGTGTCTCAGATGAGGAAATGATCTGGTAGATTTTCTGTCACATCACTTCTTCATCACTTTATCTTATCACACCTCTGGCTGTTTCCTCTTGACGAGTCAGAACTTTGAATGCATTATTCAGACATGGAATGGAAAAGAGCCTTTGAGCCCTTCCACTGAAACTTTAATAAAATTAAAAACAGACATGAATGCATTCACAGATGCTTCATAAAAGGCTAAGAGTCACACAATCGCAATTTAAAGCTGAACAACAATCCATGTCAATCAAAAATGTGTTGTTTTTTTTAGCAGATTGTGATCAAACATAATTTCATTTCTGAATGTTATCTGATCTTTAAAATCTTCTAATGTGTCAGAGGAAGAGGTTTGAGAGGAATTCAGGATTCTCTTTCATGTCTTGTTAATTTCTATTACATTAAGACCTTCACATACAGCTGTGGATGGTTTTGAACACGTGCAGACATACAACTATCTGCCTGTAAACATGGGAAATGTAGAAATGAAAAATCTTCTCAGAAAAAAACATTGGAACCTAAGAACGTTCTAAAAAGTTATTTTTGATGTTGTGCTTTGACACTGCACCCAACCTGCCTTACGCGTCATCTGTGGTGTGCAGATTAAGTATGGGGAGTGAATCAGCCTTTTTTTTTACCACAGATCCACAACAGATGAGCTCTTTCACAATCATCTGTGCAAGAAAACATTTTGAAATGAAGCCTGAGAATTAGAAAAGTAACATAAAGTGTGACCATTTAGGACAAAAGCAGCATCAGTGGTTCCATTCAGCTACTATGTCCAAACTGGATAGATGTGTCAGAGGTTTTTAATGTCTTCATGGGATTTTGTTCTATAAGATACTGAGGAGTTCATGTTCTCCAAAGGAACCAGCTGGTTCATGCCTTTCTGGGTGTCTGGGACCCAGAAAGTCCCAGGGTCTTCTAGGACTCTTTGTCAGTAAAACCTCTTTCTGAAACAGCTGCAGGGATTTTATCTTCCTCACATCCATCTTATTTGTTTCTTAGCTCTATCACTCTGTTCTCCAGTCATCTCTAAATACAACCATAGTTAGTAACAATACTTGTACTAAAGTATTGCTTCACTGGCTTTGCTGACTACATATCAGCTGGAAGGGTCATTCTTCTGTTTGTTGCTGTTCCATCAGAGGCATGAACTGGTCCCTCTGGAGCTTCTAGGTCGCTGTAAACAACTACTGCCATGTTTCCAGCATGAGTGGAGAGCCCTCCAACTGGCAAGGCAGAACGGTGTCACAGCTAAATCTTTGGTGGGATCCTCCTCCTCAGCCAGCTGGGGAGGTTGGCCATATTGGAGCAGTCGGCCATATTGAGGGAGTCGGCCATATTGGAGCAGTCAGCTAAATTGGGGCAGTTGGCCATGGGCTATTGTAGCCGTTTCCCAGCTTTGCTGATATCCAGGTGATTCACAATGACTGATGGTCATTCTCAGGTTACTTGGGGTTTTATTTTTCTAGCCAAACCATTGCCTTACTTCTACTGTTTCCTTAGGTAGTCATGCAACATCCGGGTGGAGACCACCAGGTTCACCAGAGCGCTGATCCTTCAGTTCGACAGTACGGATAGAAAGGACAGTCCTGGAGTTACACTGTTGAACCAGGAATGGATTCTGCAGATTTAGAAAGAATAGCAAACACATCTGCAGTGTGTCCAAGACCAGGGGTGCTCATTACCTCAATCGTGATCGACCGGTGGATCTTCAAGGACATGAGGTTAAATTGCAGGTCAGCAAAGATAAGTAACCACAAAAATAAAAAAGTACTTCTAAAAAATCCATCAGTAAATCATAATCCTTACTGAGAAGTATGGGACTTGATTGACATGCAGAATGGCCAATCAGACATCCTCTGATATATACGTCAATACACATGCATGTTTAAAATCACTGAGCAAAAATTCTGTCTGTCAGTACTAAGTCACTTTCTGCCACGCGGCACGTCAAGTCCCCGGCAGAAAACCACTACAGCCCACTGCAGAGTTTATTGAAGCAGCCCCGCTAGTCTTCCTGCTATCAGCTACGCAGTTTCCCACCGATGAACACGACCTCACTAAGGAAGCAGTGTTTTCCGTGGCACGCACTTCCCACAGAGCCAGCAGCGCCTTTGAAAAAGCCATACTCCCCCCATTACCCGGTTTACAACAAAGCATGACATGCAACAGACACTGCTTTTTTGTTTTTGTAACAAGACACCTCATCTGTTCAAACCAAAGTATTTGTGTAATCCTACTGTGTAGTTTTTAATTATCAGTACATGAACAACAAACAAACAAACAAAACATAACTAATAAACATGTACTAATAGGATATATAACATACTTCAGGTTTTGTTTATTTAGAAATTGCAGGTGATAAATAAAAGTGTGTCATGATCTGCTGATTGGTTTTCAGTTTTCTGTTCCAAGGGTTTCCGTGCAGGCTGGCTGTGACTCCGCCCATCCTCCTGTGGATCCTGTTAAGCAGTCACAGCTGCCTGCACTTTGCTAATCAGCCAGGGTGCATTTGAAGAGCTCTGCTGTCAGCATTTTGCAGATTGTATGCATCCTGGGTGGCTCAGTTGGTAAGGTGAGTGGCTACCACGCAGGGATCCAGGGTTCGATTCCCGGAGGGGAATAAACAATGGTACTGTGTACTGAGGCAATTACCATGTCAACTGAGCAATCACCCAGTGAGGGTCCTTAGGCAAGGCCCTTAGCGCTACTGCCTCCCGAGCGCAATTAGGCTGCAGCTCACCGCTCCCCCAGGGGATGGGTCAAATGCGGAGAAGAATTTCCCCATTGAGGGATCAATAAAGTACTAATTATTATTATTAATTAATTAATTATCCTGCCTTAGTTCTCTGAGCCTGTGTACCTGGTCTCCATGTGTTCTGTTCCATGATTGCTCCTGGTTCTTCCTGCATCTGGGTTCTCACCTGCTTGCCTGACTGTGACAGTGTGAATGTGCAGTGGAAGAGATCAGAACCTCAGTAACTCATGGCAGCAGAGAGTAAGCATGAGGAAACTTCAGGAACAAATGAAACTGTCTAGTTGGTCAACGCTCCTTTACAAACTGTTTTGTGACTGGAGCTTTAACCCCTTCATGCAATATGGCACTCTTCCATGATGTATCATTTAGCCCAGGACTCCTGCAGACATTTAGCATCACCTCAAAGGAAACAAATCTGTACTTCTACATAACTGGAAATAAATTCAGGCATAAAAGGGTTGGGCTTCAGCACTCAGACAACTGCTGGTCCGATTCTGTAGCCTGTAGGACGAACAAGACCCTCAAAGGGATCAATGATGGGGTTCAGGCAGGGAGCAGCAGAGATGGAGGGAAGAAGACTGCACTAAAGACAAACCCCTAGTAAAAATGTGACATCAGACAAAAATGGGAAATAGAAAAACAATAAGTTCAACTTTAATTACATGATGGTTCCCACTCAGCCTTTACCCCACCCAGAAGCTCCAATATATTAATGCTGCACGTCTTAAGGCTTTAGGGTGTCTGTGATAGCAAGAATACATTTATTTTCTCTCATTACTTTCTCTAATTTAGATCAAAATCATTTTCAACTCACCTGAGATTCACACTATTCTTTCTGTTTTGTTGTTGATGAAATTAAAAAATTGTGTCATAGTTCTTAGAAGCTTAAATTCCTGTTTTCAGTGCAGAGACCCTATGATCCTCAAAAGCGATGTTCTCATGCTTATGTCAATTTTGTGCACACTTTCCTGTTAGCTAACTTGGTTTTAAAAAACAAAAAATTCTGACCTTCATTGTACAAGTTCAGTTTGGATAAGCTCCCTCCTTCGTATGGTTCCTCAAACATGGAGGTGTCGTCTCTGTCGTCATGGGACCTCAGGCAAATGGCTTTGCTCTTCATCTCCACCCTAAAAGAGGAGCACAGCCACATGAGCCTCCAATTGCCAGCAGGTCATTGAAGTTCTGCAGTTCAGAGCAGATGAGCACATAGCTGCCGTTCTGCGGGTGTCCAGATTTTCCCAGAGAATCCAACCTTTTCCATCCAGAACCAGCTGAGCCCAACTGGAGTAGTCGGATTCGCTTGGTTGCAATAGCAGCTCTGAAAGCAAACCTCCTGCAGCTGCTGTGGAGCAGAGGATTTCTAAGGAAAAGGACCACAACGTTGTAAGGAGGACAGCATGAATGGTTTGGTCCATGAGTCTGTGTCTTTATGGTTGGATCCAGAAATCTGTATCTTTAAACCCACACAGTCTGAAGACAAGGACCCAGGTTAGAGTCCAGCACGTGAGCCCAGTTTATGAAGGTTTATGAAGCCCTTTCTCAGACAGTTCCCCATCCCCGAGAATATCTTATTTATCCCCTACCCACCCCCAGTGCACAGGTTATGTGCCCCCCCTCCGCCGCCCCTTCTTCTGGCCAGAGAACATCTGCAGCAGAAACTTTAATAACTGAGTTTGACGCTCACACATATGCTCAAATGCACTCACTTGCACAGAAGAAGACTGTCAAAGTAAAACTCCACATCAGCGCCCCCTACTGCCATGAATGTTCTTTTTCTTTTTTTACGTTGTAAAAATATTTCAAAAATCACAGTGAATAAATATTTAGGTAAAAGTAATATCAGCATAAAAATAACATTGTTTTTATTCATTGATTTTCAACATGGAAACAAATTTAAGATAAGTAAAGAGCAATTCCTGACAGAGCTTGGAATGACTGCAGTGGTTGCCCCAAAAGTACACCTGCAGCTACACGGCTTCCCTCCAGAGGGGGGGGGAAGTCTCTGGGTCTTGGACAGGGGTGCTCACACTTTTTTGGCATGTGAGCTTGCAGGAATAATAAGATGGCCAAAGGAAGAGATACAGACCACGGATGTTAAGACACGAAAGCTCCTCACCATGCATGGAGGGTTCCATCCCAAATCCAGCACCCTGAGACTTTATGCTAGCCGCAAGGAAGGAGGCCAAGGACTAGTGAGCGTAGAAGCCACTATCCAGGATGAAACATCCAAGATGCATGAGTACATCAAGCTCAAGGGCCCAACTGACAGTGTGCTTAGTGAATGTCTCAGGCAATGGAGAGTAGAGGACACAGTGCTGGAGGACAGATCCTAATGGGAGGACAAACCTCTGCATGGGATGTACCACCGGACCATAACTGAAGTGGCTGATATCAAGGCAAGGCAAGGCAAGGCAAGTTTATTTGTATAGCACAATTCGTACACAAAGTAATTCAAGGTGCTTCACAAAACAGAAAAATGCATTAAAATCACAATACATCATAGAAATAATCAACATAAAATTTACTTTAAAAGAAAAGAAAAAAAAAAGATTTAAAAAGAAAGGAAGGAGAGAAAAGTGCAGATAGGACCTTTCAGTCATATACACGACTAAACAGAAATGTTTTAAGTCTAGATTTGAACATGAACACAGAAGAGGCCTGTCTTACGACTTCAGGGAGGCTGTTCCAGATTTTAGCTGCAGAATATTGAAACGCTGATTCCCCTTGTTTAGTTCTGACTCTGGGAATCAACAGGAGGCCGGTCCCTGAGGTCCTCAGAGTGCGAGATGGTTCATATGGCACTAACATGTCAGAGATGTACTTTGGTGCGTGGCCATGGAGAGACTTGTACACAAGCAGAGCTGCTTTGAAGTCTATTCTTTGAGGTACAGGGAAGAAGGTTCAGGATCAAGAAGTCCTACCAATGGTTAGAAAGGGCTGGCCTACAGGACAGCACTGAAGCACTCATCCTGGCAGCTCAGGAACAAACCCTGAGCACCAGAGCAATAGAGGCTCAGATCTACCACACCAGACAAGACCCAAGGTGTAGATCTACCAGACTAGACAAGACCCAAGGTGTAGATCTACCACACCAAACAAGACCCAAGTTGTAGATCTACCACACTAGACAAGACCCAAGGTGTAAGGCAGGGGTCACCAACCCTGTGCCCGCAGGCGCCCATTTAAGCACCCAATTTTTTTTTTTTTTTTTTTTAATTGTAGCAAATATTCAACAAACAATAATGGCATGTCTGTCAATGACAACTATCAATTCTGAGGTAAAGGTATACAAAAAAAACAAATACGAAAACAAATATAAGTTAAAAAAAAAACAATCAATAAAAATAAGGGTCTGTTACAAAAGTTTAAATAGATCAAATAAATTACACAATGTCAGGGCATTCTTATGATTCATGTAATGTGAAGATTTAGAGAATAGGTTGAGACAGTTGAGTAATCCATTTAAATGAGGTTTCACCTCTATTAATTTACAAGTATGAATAAAATGCTTTGAAATTACAATCAATACAATAATCAGAAAGTCCAGATTTTTGTCAATTAATTGTAATCGAATTTTAATTGCATTGCAATTTAAAGGGTTAATGATATTTTTGGATTTGAGCCAATTGTGAAATGAAGACCAAACTCTTTTACATGAAAACATTTAAAGAAAAGATGTTCCACAGTTTCTACATCATTTCCACAAAAGACACAAAGATCACTGTCCCAGTTAAAGCCAGAGTGTAAAAAAGGATTGGAAGGGTAAATATCCTTGTGACGGGGTCCCTCCAGGAAATGATGCAGAGGAGCCAAGGTGAGGAGGTTCTTTCTTTATTCAAGAACAATGAGCTCTTCAATAGCTCTACGCAGGGCCACACAGCACATGACATCTCCGTCACACTCCTCTTTCACCACCTGTGGTGCTCACTTTTAAACGCGAAGCCACGCACAGTGGGCGTTGCTCTCCATTCAACATCCAGGTGGCACCACAGGCATTAATCATAAAACACAAAATACTTAAATACACAAACAATAAAACACGGTGTGGCCCCCCCTCGTCATCTGACGGTGCCACACCGTCACACCATCCCCCTCCTCTGAGGGATCGACGATGTGCGGCGATCCAGTCCAGCCCTCCGCCGCCGCGCAAGCCCACGCCGAACCACCAACCCGTTCCGCAGGCGCCCCTCGCCTAACGTAGAGGCCCAGTCCGGTTGGTCTGCAGGCATCAGCGGGACTGTCCTCTGGCACGTGCTCCTCCACCCACGTCCTCGCGGCGGATGGATGCACGGGCTGCGGCTGCTCCATGACGGCGACCCCTCCGATCTGCCCCTCGGTGCGCCGCTCCAGTCGGTCCCAGCCCCGGCAAAGGCCCTTCCATCGGCCACACGCCCCTGCTGGTCTCCTCCCGGATGGCACCTTAGCCGATCAGAGCCGCCGACAGCAAGTTTCAGGCGAGTTGTTTCGCCTCTCCCGGAGCACTCCCCTGACAGCCCGGTAGACGTCGGTCCGCCCCAGTCCAGCTCCGCGCAGGCCTCCAACGCCTGCATCAGGGGCAGTGGAACCGGGCGGTGTGCCCGTCACGCCTCCGGCCGTCTCCGTGTGCAGCGGTCCGCCCCTGCTGCCCGCGATGTCCGCCGCTCATCATGGGCGCCAATCTGGACGCCGTAGTTCTCTCCGGGCCCCTGGCCAGGCACCAGGCCACCCCCTCTGCCTTAGAAGATGGAGTACTCCTCAACGGAGGCGCTGAGCTGTGCCTGTGGATCTTTTACTCCAAACCTCTGCGCCCTCACCTTTTTGTGGCCCCTCCGCGATCCCACTTCTGACACCAAATGTGACAGGGTCCCTCCAGGAAATGATGCAGAGGAGCCAAGGTGAGGAGGTTCTTTCTTTATTTAAGAACAATGAGCTCTTCAATAGCTCTACGCAGGGCCACACAGCACATGACATCTCCGTCACACTCCTCTTTCACCACATGTGGTGCTCACTTTTAAACGTGAAGCCACGCCCAGTGGGCGTTGCTCTCCATTCAACATCCAGGTGGCACCACAGGCAGTAATCATAAAACACAAAATACTTAAATACACAAACAATAAAACACGGTGCGGCCCCCCCTCGTCATCTGACGGTGCCACACCGTCACAATCCTTTAACGGTAATGCTCCAAAAATAGCACTGCTCATATAGCAAATCAATATACTGTGGCGATCTGGGGTTAGCCCCACCTTCAGCTTCTAAGACTCATGGGAAGTGGGGAATCTTGGTGTGTTAAATCTCTCACCATACATGAGGGAGCTGTGAGCAGAATTGAGGTTAATGCTGTTTGGCTGCTGGTGGGTGTGTTCAAAATAAACAGACAGATATGATTGTCTGCTAACTTATGTGAGTGTTGTTCTTGACAAAATGGGTTGTGCTTTGCATGGGGCACGGGGAGCAGATTCAGACATGTCCAGTGGGGCCACTACTAAGTAAAAGGATAGTGAATTAAGACTCGGCAACGGTTCTTGGATAGTAGAGGGAAGAGATTCAGTGCTTGATTTCAGTAATTGATGCACTTTAGTTCTGCTATAGTGAAATATATGGCAGAGGATAGAACGGCCTGAAACTTGAGAATCAGCGCTCATGCCTTTGAGAAAGAGACACGCGTGTGTGTGTGTGAAGAGGAGAAGGGGAGGGGTAGTGGGTGCAGGTTGCTAGGTAAAACGGTGCACGGAGACCATTACGCAACACCTGGATCATGGGGGGGCTGAAATGTCTCAGCTCATTCTAATGTCATTCTTCATTAACTATTGGGGACATTTTTAATACTTGTCTGTATTTTCCATCTACATTTATTTTTATGGTTGTTTAGTTGTTGATAATAACGTCTGAATAAAGACAGCAGGTAATGCAGGCTGGAAAACAGCTGCACTTTTTCAGACCATAAATGAGCAATCGATCATTTGTTTATGAAAGTATTGAGGATTTTGGAGGATTTTTACTGTCTGTGTTGCACAAAATCAGAAAAATGCCAAATATTTTTGGAGTAATCACAGTGATGAGTTCTATGATTTAGTTTTTAATGTTTTATGAGACCTAAACATGATTTTCACAATGACAGGTTTTAAAATAATCAAATCCCTCTCATACATTTCACAAAGACACACACAGGACCAGAGACACACACAGGACCAGACACACACACAAGACTAAAGACACACACAAAGAGGAGTTCAGGAGTTCAGCTCTAAGAAAATGTCAAAAGAGCAAAGAAAACGGAATAATTTGATTTACTATTTCTAAATATTAATATTTCCTGACTTTGTTTGTTATATTTGCATAATTTTGACATAATATATTTATTTTTTTGGATTAATATTCCTGTCTGTTTTTATTCATATTTTTGCTTAAAAAGTTAAAGTTAAGTTAAAGTTTTAAAGGTTTAAAAGTTTAGCTTTAAGCGTTAAATAAATTTTTATCTTGTTCAGCCCGCAACCTAAAGTGTGTTTTGGATTTAGGCCCCCTCTGCAACTGAGTTTGACCCCACCGTAATACGAGTATAGAAAAATTCATGGATGTTTTTGTGTGTAAAGTGAGCAAATAAAAATAGGGCACACAAAAGGACGTCCTCAAATTGTGTTTGTGTGTGAGTGGGGGGGGCTTGGAGGTTTTTAGTTACCAGGTCCTGTGGCGCCCTTCATACCACTTAGTGCCCATGAAATAGCCCTCAGTCTCAAAAAGGTTGGTGACCCCTGATCTAAATTACTCTAAGATTTATGAAAAAATGAAAATCACACACTGAAAATAGGGTTTACTTTATCAGTTTATTCTGCATAATGGCATGTTTGGGTCAAAACTGAGCTCTTTGACATCAACTCAACCATTGGGTTTGGAAGAAGAGAGTTGCTGCCTATGACCCCAAGAACAGCTTCCCCACTGTCAAGCATGGAGGTGGAAGCATTATGCTTTGGGGCTGTTTTTCTGCAAAGAGCTACGTCACCACATTGATGGAGCCATTAATGGAAAATCCTGATTGAGAACTTCCTACCCTCCTTAGGCCAGGACCCTTCAAATCAGTCATGAATGGGTCTTCCAACAGGTTAGTGACCTAGAACCTACAAGGCAACCAAGGAACGGCTGAAGAACAAGCATATCAAGCTCATGGAGAGGCCCAGCCAATGTCAATCCTATGGAGAGAGCTGAAGCTCAAGCAACAGCCACCAAATATGTTTGATGAAGACGAGTTAAAATAAGGGCAAATAAATGTATATAAATTCTTTCAAGTTCATTTCTTTCTAGGTTTGCAATTCTGCAGAACAAGCAAGGGACAAAGACTTTTTTTCCTCCACATAAAGGGAAAAACCTTTGAAATTTCATGCAAGTTCTTGGCAACTGTCATTTCCCAAATCCTGCTCATACCGGACCCACCATGCACACCTCCATGTCTTGGATATAAGTATTAACTTGCCAATAACAAAGACTTATTAAAGGTCACTGAGGTGAACTTTGTACACAAGTGCTGAAACTGCATAGTGGAAGGCTGATCGGCACAAATCAAAGACCATGAAAGTCATCTTGGACTATAGAAGGCACAGAGGGTTCACAGCTGCCCTTTCCTGGGCATCCCCATCTTAGCTGACCTAACTTGGTTTCCTAACATCCAGAACGTTATCAACAAGGCACATCAGCACGTCTGAAGCTGCTGGCAACCTACCGCTCAGCCAGTCCAACTGCATCACGGTCTGGCTCTCAGATCAAACTGGAGAAGAGCAGCAGAAGCTTCAGTGCTGAAGATACTAGAGTAGATCATCGGCTACCCCCTTCCCTACCTGTCATCCTGTCTGAATGAAGTAATGTGTCATGGACTGCACCCATCCTGCAGCTAACATACTGATAAACACACATATAACTCTACACTTCTAATATTCTTAATTTCTCGTCATTTACCCCTAATTTAAGATAACTCATTGTCATTTTGTTACATTTTACTTCAGTCCTGCTACAATTACAATGTAGTGTGTACACTGACAAAGGATTTGGGTATGCATAGCACATTTATGAAATTGAGTTCAATAGGTCAGTGTTTCATTCTAAGGTGTCGAACATACAAATCAAAGGTCAAACATTTGAGTAAAAATGATAGGTGCCTTCAGCACAGGTGTGAGCACTGAAATGTTTAGCTAGTGTTGTAGAAACTTGAACGGAGGTAAATATAATGTAATTGTTGAAATTTAGGTTGAAAAAACCTTCATTGGAGAGGTGCGGAAAAAAACTCATTTCAATTACAAGTAATTTATTGGTACAAAGTTGAAATGAGGTTTTCCTTCATATAAGCCCTTTTTTTAGGGGTGGAGCTGGGGCTTGAACTGCAGAAAGTCTCCTCCTCAGCAGACAGTTAGCCCCTCACGTCCTCTCTCCATCAATGCCTCTGTGCTGCCTAAGAATGAAATGAAGAGGAAAACAACATAAAACAGAAGTTCTGGACATCCATGCAGATCCCAAAGAGAAAACCTCCTGGCTTTGCGGGGCAGAACCTTTCAAAAGCTGGAAGGAGAGTCTTCAACCACACTTCAAGGACCCGCAGTGCTGCTGGACTTCACCAACCACAGTCCAGTCAGCAGCATGACATCATAGAGCCTTTTGTTCTTTACCGTGGCACCATAACCTGCAATCCATCACATCATCAATGATCAGTTATGCAACAACTTTGGAAAGTTTGAAAAAAACTTTTTTAACATATGTTGATGACACAGCTGAAACTTGTTTTCCTGATGCTCAGATAAAGCCCCTCAATGGTTTTCTCTGGGTCATTTTGATTGGTCCTTGTGGGAAGAGATTAATTTATTAATAATAATGAAGAAATGAACAAATTTTCCACATCAACAGATGAGAGTAACATGAAAGAAACAAGCCAACATTTATCTACAACACTACCACAATCTTTAGCTGGAGGTATCATTCTGGTAATGTCTGCTCCGGCTTTTCTGACTTCTGCTAGTTCCAGCCACGGTCCGAAGGTTTAGGATGTCTGTGCAGAATGAAAGGATCAAAATGTATTAAACTGAGAAAACAAATTATACAAAAAGGATGCATCTTCAATGAGTATTTACCAGCTTTTGACACATATCTCGGAACATGCGTCAGCTGAATAGAGGAAGCTGTTCACTCGGTTCAGTCCCTTTCCCTCATGTTGTTCCTTCTTGATTTCATCCTCGGATCCTCATCATTTCAACCAAAATGTATGTTTGCAAACTTTTGAAACATTAGGTGTTAGAAAAAACTCCAACAGGAATAATGAGAAATAAGCCTTTGATATTTATTACCTCACACATCCAAGAGTGAGCTTGAAAAGGACACATGTCCAAAAGGTCCTGCCTCTCAGGACACGGAACCACAACCTTTTCCAAATGCGTCCAGAACTCATAGACTACATCAGAGCAGAAGAACTGCCCGTTCTGTGGAGAACGCTGTTTCTGCAAATAGAAGGGATTCATGATTATATCTCAAAGGAACATGTTCAGGAAGCTCGCTCACCTGGAGAGAGCTCTGAGTGGAGCTGCTGCCTCTCTACATCCAGAGGAGGACGCCTCCCTGGGGGGTGTTCCATGCATGTCCCACAGGGCAGAGGCCCTGATGAAGACCCAGGACACGCTGAGGAGACTATGTCTCTCTGCTGGCCCTGGGGTCCCCCAAGAGGAGCTGGAGGAGAGGGAAGTCTGGGCATCTTTGCTTAGACTGCTGCCTTCACAACCCGGTTCTGGATGAATGGAAGAAGAGGATGGATGGATGGATGGATGGATGGATGGATGGATGGATGGATGGATGGAACATGCACAAACATACCTGCTCCACATCTCCCATCCCATACCTTTGTTTCTATCAAAACAAAGGAATGTTTTACTTTATATCAAAGCAAATGAATGTTGTACCTTAACATGATATGACACAAAATACATGCATGGAACACCCCCCAGGGAGGCGTCCTCCTCTGGATGTAGAGAGGCAGCAGCTCCACTCAGAGCTCTCTCCAGGTGAGCGAGCTTCCTGAACATGTTCCTTTGAGATATAATCATGAATCCCTTCTATTTGCAGAAACAGCGTTCTCCACAGAACGGGCAGTTCTTCTGCTCTGATGTAGTCTATGAGTTCTGGACGCATTTGGAAAAGGTTGTGGTTCCGTGTCCTGAGAGGCAGGACCTTTTGGACATGTGTCCTTTTCAAGCTCACTCTTGGATGTGTGAGGTAATAAATATCAAAGGCTTATTTCTCATTATTCCTGTTGGAGTTTTTTCTAACACCTTATGTTTCAAAAGTTTGCAAACATACATTTTGGTTGAAATGATGAGGATCCGAGGATGAAATCAAGAAGGAACAACATGAGGGAAAGGGACTGAACCGAGTGAACAGCTTCCTCTATTCAGCTGACGCATGTTCCGAGATATGTGTCAAAAGCTGGTAAATACTCATTGAAGATGCATCCTTTTTGTATAATTTGTTTTCTCAGTTTAATACATTTTGATCCTTTCATTCTGCACAGACATCCTAAACCTTCGGGCCGTGGCTGGAACTAGCAGAAGTCAGAAAAGCCGGAGCAGACATTACCAGAATGATACCTCCAGCTAAAGATTGTGGTAGTGTTGTAGATAAATGTTGGCTTGTTTCTTTCATGTTACTCTCATCTGTTGATGTGGAAAATTTGTTCATTTCTTCACTATTATTAATAAATTAATCTCTTCCCACAAGGACCAATCAAAATGACCCAGAGAAAACCATTGAGGGGCTTTATCTGAGCATCAGGAAAACAAGTTTCAGCTGTGTCATCAACATATGTTAAAATTTTTTTTCAAACTTTCCAAAGTTGTTGCATAACTGATCATTGATGATGTGATGGATTGCAGGTTATGGTGCCACGGTAAAGAACAAAAGGCTCTATGATGTCTTGCTGCTGACTGGACTGTGGTTGGTGAAGTCCAGCAGCACTGCGGGTCCTTGAAGTGTGGTTGAAGACTCTCCTTCCAGCTTTTGAAAGGTTCTGCCCCGCAAAGCCAGGAGGTTTTCTCTTTGTGATCTGCATGGATGTCCAGAACTTCTGTTTTATGTTGTTTTCCTCTTCATTTCATTCTTAGGCAGCACAGAGGCATTGATGGAGAGAGGACGTGAGGGGCTAACTGTCTGCTGAGGAGGAGACTTTCTGCAGTTCAAGCCCCAGCTCCACCCCTAAAAAAAGGGCTTATATGAAGGAAAACCCCATTTCAACTTTGTACCAATAAATTACTTGTAATTGAAATGAGTTTTTTTCCGCACCTCTCCAATGAAGGTTTTTTCAACCTAAATTTCAACAATTACATTATATTTACCTCCGTTCAAGTTTCTACAACACTAGCTAAACATTTCAGTGCTCACACCTGTGCTGAAGGCACCTATCATTTTTACTCAAACGTTTGACCTTTGATTTGTATGTTCGACACCTTAGAATGAAACACTGACCTATTGAACTCAATTTCATAAATGTGCTATGCATACCCAAATCCTTTGTCAGTGTACACACTACATTTTAATTGTAGCAGGACTGAAGTAAAATGTAACAAAATGACAATGAGTTATCTTAAATTAGGGGTAAATGACGAGAAATTAAGAATATTAGAAGTGTAGAGTTATATGTGTGTTTATCAGTATGTTAGCTGCAGGATGGGTGCAGTCCATGACACATTACTTCATTCAGACAGGATGACAGGTAGGGAAGGGGGTAGCCGATGATCTACTCTAGTATCTTCAGCACTGAAGCTTCTGCTGCTCTTCTCCAGTTTGATCTGAGAGCCAGACCGTGATGCAGTTGGACTGGCTGAGCGGTAGGTTGCCAGCAGCTTCAGACGTGCTGATGTGCCTTGTTGATAACGTTCTGGATGTTAGGAAACCAAGTTAGGTCAGCTAAGATGGGGATGCCCAGGAAAGGGCAGCCTGTGAACCCTCTGTGCCTTCTATAGTCCAAGATGACTTTCATGGTCTTTGATTTGTGCCGATCAGCCTTCCACTATGCAGTTTCAGCACTTGTGTACAAAGTTCACCTCAGTGACCTTTAATAAGTCTTTGTTATTGGCAAGTTAATACTTATATCCAAGACATGGAGGTGTGCATGGTGGGTCCGGTATGAGCAGGATTTGGGAAATGACAGTTGCCAAGAACTTGCATGAAATTTCAAAGGTTTTTCCCTTTATGTGGAGGAAAAAAAGTCTTTGTCCCTTGCTCCCAGGCCTCTGGTAGAGGACCCGAGCTTAAGTGAGAAACCACCCGCGGAGGGTGAAAGGGGCAAGTATATAAACAAGACGACTCGATCTCTGAGGCTCCGCCTTTCTCTCCTTGTGGGTGCTGCCCATTTCATGACATCAACCTAGAGTCGGCGTCTGCAGCATTTCTGCATTTCTCCCATCTAAACTTTTGCAAAGATGGATGTGAATATTGTGCAATGAAAGCATTTTGCTGATCACCACTAGCTCCATGGAGAAAGTGGGCGTGTCTGTTAGCCTGGAGGCGGTTTTAGCAGCACAGGCTCTTCCCGGAAGAGGCTGCTCCTCACTTATGATGACGTCACAATGTGAGGACCCTCTTATTGTGAATTGGGAGGGGCTGGTGCTCAGAGGGTTTCAGAGTAATGCTGAGAGATGAGTGAATGGATAAAAGTACCGCTGTGGGTTAGTTTTTGTAAGGAATTAATGTTATAATACACTTCAAATTTTAAAAAGTTGATTTTGCATGATATAGGCCCTTAATGAAATTCTGGCTGAGATGTACTAACAACATAAAATCAACAATGTGTAAAAAAAAAAAAAAGTATTTGTTTATATGTTATTCATGCAAAAAACAAAAAAATCCCAGTAGTTATCACAAGTTTCCAAAATAACATAAATGCATAGGAGTGTTTGATTTTTCTAAAGACCAGAGAGACACTTTGTGGGTCCTACTGGGTTCTGGACAGTAAGACATTAGAAAGGCTCCTTTAGCTGTTAAAGGCTGCAGACCCCCGTTTCTGGCTAAATTACCCCACAGGAAACTTACCTCTGCGGAGATCACGTGACGTTTACGCCCCTGTCCTCTACAGAAGAGGCCTTCACCGTGATGCTGCGGCCTTTTAAATTTAAGATGGAAAAACGCCTCGTCATTCAACGTTTATCTTGAACAGCCAACACGTTTTTACTTAAAACCAGCTCTGGTTTCCCAAATCTAACAATTACATTTCTACAGAGAAAAGTTCAAAGCATCGCCCACCTTCCAGTTGTCCTTAAGTTCATCAGCCAAGCGCCATCCCGCGGGTTTATCTAGGGGTTTCCGGGGGAGTGGGGTGGGTGTGCCTGTATAATGCTGCGTTCACTGGCTTTACAAAATGCGCACTTCGTGATTCATGTCAGTTGGGGAAAATTGAAGGCTTAAAGGCCGGTTTACCATAAGATTGGAAAAGATATTTAATTCAATTCAATTCAATTTTATTTGTATAGCCCAAAATCACAACAACAGTCGTATCGATGGGCTTCGAAGTAAAACATGAACTCAAAAGGATCATGAATACAAAGAGTTCGATAGGAAAAAACTAAAATGAACTAAGAAAACTGACTAAGCTATACTGGCATCCCTGCCCTTAGACCCCCCTTCGCCGTAAGGAAAAACTTCTGGGATGAGCACGTGATGCTGTAGTATCGCGAGAGCCGACGAGAGAAGTGTGGTGAGTTTACTTGGCGGCGCGTAAGTTGTGAACAAACATTTTTGAATTATTTCATTACACCGCCATATTTAAATAATCCAGAAAAGTAAAAAAAAAAAATCTGAAAATGTTTGTCAAGCATTTGTCAGCCTGGAGGATCTGGAGAATTACATCGACGAGTGTTTCAACACCTGTGTCATGAGGAGATCCAACACCGCCACTCCGTCCACCAAACGAGGCCGCCCCGAAGACTCCCCGGGGGCTGCATCCTCCCCAGGCAGCAACATGAGCGATATCCTGGATTCAATCGATAAAAAGCTCTCCAGCCTTGATTGCCGTTTAAATCTGCTGGAGATCCTCCATAAGGAATTCCAAGGTCTGCGAGAGTCTCTGGAGTTCAGCCAGCAGCAGGTGCAGGAGCTCGCAGCGGAGAACCAGGCCCTCAGAGAGACCGTGAAGATCCTGGGCAACGACACCGCCCTGTCTCTCCGAGGAAAACCGATCCATCAAAGAAACCCTCCTGGATCTTCAGGCGAGGAGCATGAGGGACAATCTAGTGATCGCAGGGATTCCAGAAGAGGCAGGGGAGGACCCGGAGAAGATTGTGAAGTCCTTCATAGAGGTCCACCTGAAGCTCCCCAAGGAAGAAGTCCAGAAGATCTCCTTTCACAGGGTTCACCGGCTCGGAGGAAAGAGGCAGGACAATCAGTGTCCCCGTCCTATTGCTGCTAAATTTGAACATTATAAACAAAAGGAGCTGGTAAAAAGCTGAGGCCGGGAACTGAAAGACACGCATTACAGCGTTTATGACCAGTTTCCAGGCGAGATCCTCCGCCGGCGGAAAATCCTCTTCCAGCTGAGGAGGAAGCACCTGTCTGCTGGAACCCGTGCGGTGGTTGCCGTTGATAAACTTTTTGTGAACGGTAAGCTGTTCCGGGACCCAGAGGTAACACCCTGGCTGTGGTGAAGGCTTTCAGAGGCGCACTGACATTTGCGCCGCCCAGAAGAAACCCGCAAACTTATTTAATTGAATAGGAAATAATGGGATCATCAATAATCCACACCTCTCAGGAAAACTGTCTTTTCTTTCTCTCACATTCATGTTTCTGTTGTTGTTTCGTTGTTTTTGTTTTTTGTTCTTTCTCTTTTCCTCTCTCTTTTCTCTTGTCCCCCCCTCCCTTCCCCTTTCCTCATATGTGAATCAGGTAAAGTGAACGCAACCACGGTGAGTATTTATTTATGCACGGAACGGGCGCGCGCGCATACTAGCGCGCTTAAGGGCATGCACACGCAATCCCGCATACACACGTTGATAAACTGCAAAAACCCCACTTAGGCTCACACAGGATGCACGCAACATGCAGCTCACAGCCAAGAAATGTTCACCAACAACGCACAGCGCCTGTCAGTGTAGCAGATACGCACAGCGGGCACGCGCACACGGACGGGCACACGCACTATTTAGCCTAGCACTCTCCTGGTTAGAACAGCTATGAACAGTCTTAACATCATTAGCTGGAATGTGCGTGGACTTGGCTCTGGGCCAAAGAGATTGAAAGTGTTAAATCACCTGAATGATCTTAATGCAGATATAGCTCTACTGCAGGAGACCCATTTATCTTTATCAGCTGGTCATCTCGTGTGCTGTTCCCAGTATACAGTTTTGTATTCTGCTAGTTTCAACTCCAAACAAAGAGGGTTTGCAGTTTTGATTAATAAAAACGTTACATTTACTCATAAGGATACAGTTACCGACCCTGAAGGTAGATTTGTAATCATTAATATATCCATTCAGAATAAGGACTTTTGTATAGCCAGTATCTATGGCCCAAATGTTGACGACTCTTCCTTCTTTCACAGATTCTTCACTTCACTCTCAGCTCACTCTGACTCCACAATCATTATAGGAGGAGACTTCAACCTTGTTTTGGACCCTGAACTTGACAGACTCAGCATAGCAGCAAACCAGCGTACATGGCGCTCTGCAAGTATCCTACAGCAGTACATGAATGATCTGGGTCTCTGCGACGCTTGGCGCTCATGTCATCCAAACACTAAGGGTTCACCTTTTTCTCTCCAGTTCATCCACTCAGACTCTCTTTAGATTATTTATTAGTCAGTAACTCTCTTTTGAAAGAAATTAAAAGTTCCAACATTCATCCAATCATTATCAGTGATCATGCACCAGTTTCTGTTACTATTTCAAGGGAAGTACCCACACCCTCGGGTTCAACCTGGAGGTCTAATACATCTCTGTTAAAAGACCAGGAATTTAATGAATTCTTTAAAAAAGAGTGGGGAACCTTCTTAGAATTCAAGAATTCTTCTGAGATATCATCAAGTATTCTTTGGGAAACAGCAAAAGCAGTCATGAGAGGGAAAATCATCTCTTATTCAACGCATAAAAAACGCAAAGAGAAAGCAGATTTATTAGAACTAGAAAATAAAATCAAAACCCTGGAGACTGCTTATGCTGCTTCTGCACATGAACACATACTGGGTGACCTGAAAAATTTAAAGCTGCAGTTAAATGACATCATCAATAAACAAACACAATTCCAGATACAAAGGCTTCGACTGGAAAAATATGAAAACTCAAATAAATCTGGCAAATTTCTAGCTAATCAGCTTAAAATTAATAAAGAAAAATCAACAATCACTTCTATTATGGACCAAACAGGGAATGTCACCCATGACCCGGTAAAAATTAATAATGCGTTTAAAGACTTTTATCAAAACTTATACACACCACAGATCAATCCATCAGAACAAAGCATCAACTCATTTCTCAACAATGTAAACCTGCCCAGGTTAAACGAAGATCAAATCACAAATTTAGACTCTCCGCTCTCGTTGTCTGAGCTTCATGAAGCTCTGTTACTTATGCCTAACAGCAAAGCACCAGGACCCGACGGCTTTCCTGCAGAGTTTTATAAGGAATTCTGGGAGCAACTGGCACCAACGTTTTATAAAACTGTAACATTTATCAATGAAAGCCAATCTCTACCACCTAACATGAACTCCGCCAACATTATCCTTCTTCTAAAACCAGACAAAGACCCCACGAGTCCTTCAAGCTATCACCCCATTACTTTAATCAATGCAGATGTAAAAATTATCTGCAAAGCACTAGCACAGAGAATAGAAAAAGTCACTCCTCACATAATCCACTTTGATCAAACTGGATTCATCAAAGGCAGACACTCGGATGACAATGTCCGCAGACTTGTTAACATAATAGACTTTGCCACCATCAAAAACCAGGAAATGACCATACTATCATTGGATGCTAAAAAAGCCTTTGATAGAGTAAATTGGAAGTTCCTCATTGCTGCCCTCCATAAGTTTGGGTTTGGAGAATCATTCATCAATTGGATCAAAATATTATATCCAATGCATCAGTTAGAACTAATAAACAGACTTCCAACAGGTTTTTTCTTGGAAGAGGAACTAGACAGGGTGCCCACTCTCCCCCTCTCTTTTTCCAATATTTTTTTTTTTAACTTGTCCTGTCCAACAGCTGGGCAAACAGATGAGAGCTGAAGGCCTCTTGTGTTGGACAAATTTTACTTTAACAACAGGGGTTATTAATCTTCAGACAAACAAGAGGAATGTCTGAATAAACCCCTTTTGTAGTTGAGGCCAAACTTTATTAAATTCCATCATATTAGAAAATCTTTGGTGCTGGACCAGACGGAAAAGGAAAGGAGGGAAGAAGAGAGAGGGATGTTAGAGAGGAGGGGGGATAGGAGGGTGATAATAGGAGGGGGGGGGGGGGTAGAACCATGAAGCAGCCTAAAGCAACAACTTTACTGGATGTTTATCATTACGGTAAGGTTCAAGTGTAGTACAAATCTCAAAGGGCGGGGCCTGTCCACACACACATTCAGATGTTATAAACACACCTGTTAACTGTAAAGATGTCTACATGTCAACATGTACACAAAACATGCACACAATACAGATATTGTTCACACACGCATACTTATGCCTTTAAACTAACTAGTGTGAGGCGGCCGTGGTGCAGTGGTAGGGCAGTCGACTCATGATCGTAAGATTTCAGGTTCGATTCCCGCCTTGCACGCCCATGTGTCGAAGTGTCCTTGGGCAAGACACTGAACCCCACCTTGCCTCTGGTGGGAGGTTGGCGCCAGTGTTCGGCAGCGGAGCCACCACCAGTGTGTGAATGTGTGTGTGCATGGGTGAATGGGACTGTGACTGTAAAGCGCTTTGGGCCTTCGTAAGAGGGTAGAAAGCGCTATATAAGTATACGCCATTTACCATTTACCATAGTGTGAAATATTTCATTCATTCAATCCTGCAAATTATTAGTATAAAGGTGAGCTAACACCTGTGCTCAGGTGAGTGTTTAAGTTCTTCTAAATGAATGGTGGAATGTGAAAAGAAGGAGGGAGGGGTGACCAGCCATCCCCACACCAAGACCCCCGCCGCAGCAGCAGCGGCAGCCGGAACTCCCAACGCCACCCGGCAGCAGGCAGAGAACAACCACCCCCCGGGCGATCACATCCGCCACCCCGGCCAGGGCCAGCAGGATCACCACGAGGCCCCCAGAGCCAGAGAGCAGGGAGGCATGGGGGGAAGAGAGCGCCGCCCCAGCCCAACCAGGGGAGCAGCCCCCCCGCCGCGCCGGGAGGGCCCAACGCAGGGCCCCACCCGAGAAGAGCGCCCACAGCCCCAGACGAGCACGTCGTCACCACCCAGGAGTTCTGGGTATCCCCCCGCCCCAACCCCAGGTACGAGCCAGGACCCCCCAAGGGAGACCCGCTCTGCACTCCAGGCAGCCACCCACCCCCACGGTTGGTCCAGGAAGGAGCAAGGCAGGGGACAGCCGGCCCCGCCCAGGAGGGGGGCAACCCGGAGAGAAGAGGGGCCCACAAGGGGTGTTGTTAACATGGCCCGACCAGGCTCGGCCACAGTTGGAATGTGGGCGGGGGCCCAGCGCCCAGGGGCAAAAACCCGAACCCACCCCACAAGGAAACGGACACCCCCGGCTCAGGTGTAATGTGAACTCCCTCCCCGCGCGGAAAGAGCCCCGCCGGCACCCAGGGGACACGGCCGCCGCTGCCAAGGGCCCAGTACCCCCCACCAGGGATGGGGTAGGGGACAGATGGACCTTGGACCCACCTTCCTTGTATAATGTGTGTGCTTGTGTTCGTAAGGGTGTATGTGTGCATGTGTGTGTGTTTGTGTTTGAATGTGTATTATGAATGTATATTATTATATTATTATCATCTTTTTCCAATATTTATCGAGCCTCTAGCTGCAGCAATAAGACAGAATGAGAGCATTAAAGGAATTAAAACCAAACACAGCCATCATAAAATTAGTCTATATGCAGACGACATATTACTGTTTTTAAGTAATTCACGTTCTGTAGATGAAACAGCAACAACCATTAATGAATTCTCCTCCATATCAGACTACTCCATTAATTGGAATAAATCTGTTTTATTACCACTAAACAGTAATGTGGAGCAAGGACTCACAATACCAGTTAAATCAGGCAATATCAAATATCTAGGTATTTATTTTTCCCCCAAATTATCAGAACTGGTGCAGTTAAACCACACCCCGTTACTGAAAAGCATACAGGACGATCTAACACGCTGGGTTAACCTGCCTCTGTCCCTCATGGGCAAGGTAGCCACAGTTAAAATGAAAATCGTACCCAAAGTTAATTATCTCTTCTCAATGATCCCTACACAACCGCCACTAAAATGGTTCAAAGCATTAGACTCATCCATATCAAGCTTTTTATGGAACAATAAACCTGCAAGAATTAGTCTAAAAACTTTAAAATCTGCAAAAAGCTGTGGAGGCTTAGAATTACCTAACTTACACAAGTACTTTCATGCAAATAGATTACGATACATCTTAAAATGGTTAAAAAATAATCCAGAAACCAACTCATGGTTAGACTTAGAACAGGCGTTATGTGGGAAGATCAACCTGTCAGATCTACCGTTTATTAGCCAAACAGTTAAAAAACAGGATTGTTACAAAAGTATGAATATAAACGCCACTTTAACAGCCTGGTGGGAATTTCTAAAAATATCTAACTCATCAATCCAACCGTGCGGAATGACACCCATCTGGAACAACCCAGACATCCTCATAAGCAAAAAGATGATACACTTCCCAGCTTGGCAAGCAGGGGCCGTGACGTTACTAGAGCACTTAATTATTGACAGAAGATTCATAACTCCCCAGGCACTACAAGACAAACATGGAATAAATAACTTCTTGGAATATCAACAACTTAAATCTATTATTACTAAGAAGTTTAAATACAGAGACAACGATTTAAAGCTACCAGAGGTAGTTACCGCTCTAATTAACTTTTCAATGAACAAAACTCTCTCCAAAATATACAAACTTTTATGTAATTTAGATAATAATATTTCACTTCCAATAACAAAATGGGATGCAGATTTGAGCATCAGCACAGATGGAAACTTTTGGTCAGAACTTTGCATAAACACCTTTAAACTGACAAAAAGTCCAAATTTGCAGCTAATCCATTTCAAAACTCTTCACAGGATTTACTACACTGGACAGAGGATGTTCAAGATGGGTCTCAGTAACTCAGACATTTGTGAACACTGTGACAGTAATCTACCTGACAGTTACATGCATGCACTATGGCTCTGCACGCCTGTCCAGGCTCTCTGGCAGCAGGTATGTGCCGATCTATCAGCCTGGTTTAAGGTTTCAATCACGGCTTCACCGTCACTTTGCGTGCTTGGTGACATGAGTGCCATCGAGGCAGAAGGAGAATTATTAAATATCATTTTCATAACTCTTTGTATTGATATTAAAAAAGCATCTCAATAAATTGGAAAAACAAGAAAAATATAAATATAAGTCAATCCAGAAATCTGCTTTTTGATCATATCAGCTTGGAAAAAATGTCAGCCCAAAGTTCAGGTAACTTTGAAAGAATTCGGTCTCTCTGCTCTCCCATAGCTAACTCCATGACTTGGGGGGGGGGGGGGGGGGGGGGCCTGGTCGTCGCTGCTCCCTGCCTTCCTGCCGTGGTGCGGGGTGGGGGTCAGGGCCTCTGCTGCCCAGTGGGGGCTGGTGGGGGATCCCATTCGTTGGGGGGGTCGGGTCCGGTGCCTGGGCAGAGTGGGCTGGGCGGAGTGGGCTGGGCGCTGCGTGGTCTTCTGGGCTTGGCGGTGGGGGGGGTGTGGTGGGGGGGTTGGGTGGTGGTCCGGCTTGGCTTGGGGGGAGTGGTCTCTTTGTCCGTGCTGGGGGGGTCCTACTCAGGAGGGGGGTAGGTCCAGCGGCGCTGGATGGGCTGCCCGTCAACACCTGGGGCTGGGATCAACCCTTCCCTGGCTCTGGGACGGGGCAGGGCAATCCTCTTGGGGCCCCCGGTCGCCCTGGGCATCACCCGCTGCTGGGTCTTGGGGGGTGTGGGGGGGGGTCTGTCGGCCCTGTCTTGTGGGGGGGCTTTCCGGGGGGGAGCACCATGGGTACGGGACCTTGGGGGTTTGACGGGTCGGGTCTCCGCTGGTGGCAATCAGCGGTTGCCCCGGCCGGTTGGCTGCCTTGGTGCAGTCGAGGCCTGACCAGAGCTCCCTTGGGGCCGGCGCCTGGGGGTGGGGGCCTGGGCTTGCTCCGGGGGGGGGCGGCGCTTTCTGGCTCCTCTCTCTCTGTGTCGGGTGGGTCGTGCTGGGCCTGGGGCGTCGGTGCCTCGGGGGATGGGAATCCGGGGCTGGGGGACCTGGGCCCTATGCTGGGGGGGCTGGGGGACTGCTGTTTGACCACCAGGAGACAGTCTACCAGCTGTCCCCAACTCACCCCCTTCCTCATATAATCTCATATTAGGGTGAGGGGGTGGGGGGTTTAGCCTGTGATGCGCTTTGGGTTGGGCCTACTTGGCAGTGGTCCCCCTCCCATGGTTGCCGTATGGAATGGGCCCTTCCTCTCTCGGTTTTATTTGCATTAGGATTATTTTATTTGTAGGTATTTATCATTGTTAATATGGAATCATTAATTAGGGGAAACGTCTCTTTAAAAAGTCTAGTGGGAATTGGGTCTAACAGACACGTTGAGGATTTGGAGGACGTAATAGTTGATGCTATTTCTACTTGATCCACAATAGTGAAGCAATCTAATGTTACAGAGGTTTCTATGGATGCCTCCAGTTCTGTCGCTTCAGCCTGCTCTGGGCTGATAGTAGGAATAACTTGATTTAACTTATGTCTAATATTTGAGATTTTACTATCAAAAATGTAAGAAAATCATCAGAGCTGAGAGAAACAGGAACATGTGGTTCTACTGAGCTCTGACTGAGAGTTAATTTAGCAATAGTGCTAAAAAGAAATCTTGTATTATTTCCATTCTCTGATATTAAGGTTGAATAGTACTGGCTTCTAGCTCTACGCATGGCTTTTTTATATAATTTAATAGGCTAAGTTTTACGGGGGGAATAGGAGGAAGTACCCAGGTGCAGAGAGGAGGAGGCAGGAGGTTTCAGGAGAAACCACGGCTTCAATATAACTAAAGATACAAAAACCAAAACCACTGCGGCTGGCTAGAGGCTAGAGGCTAGAGGCTAGAAACTTGAAACACACTAAACACTAAACCAGGGAACAACACAATATGGACCAGCACAGGAGGAAGGGAATGACAAGACTGAAATACATGCAGACAAACGAGACACAGGTGGAAACACTCAGGACTGATGGGGAAGGGTAAAACTCGAAACAACAACAAAACAGGAAATACTACAAAATAAAACAGGAAATCAAGGAACCAACCACAAAGAAACTGAAACCGTTACACTAAGTTTCCAGATATCCAGAGACTGCTCTGAACCGGAGCGGGGCCATTCTCTTTCCAACTTACGGGTTTCTTGTTTAAGAGAACGTGTTTCAGCGTTAATCCACGGTGCTACTTGGTTTAGTCTAACGAATTTAGGTTTCAGGGGGGCAACAACATGGAGTGTACTCCTGAGGGCTTGTAGGGCATCATTAACAAAGTGGTCATTTATACTAGGACTGATACTATGGGAGCTGGTCTCAGAGTATTTGCTCAGAATGTCACTAAGTACTGGTTGAACTGTGTGTTTAAACTCAGACACAGAACGGTCAGTTAAGGTTCTTCTAAGATGCTTTCTTATTCACTGGGGCAGTAGCATGTTCTAAAGTAAGCTGGAAGGTAATCAGAAAGTGATCAGAAATGATGGGGTTAAGAGGAAGGACACTCAGCTGGCTAATCTCTATACCATGGGTTAAAACAAGGTCCAGGGTGTGCTTGTGACAGTGAGTGGGTTCATTCACACTTTGGGTGAAACCAACATCATCTAATAAAGCTGCAAAAGCCTTTCCTAGACAGTCACTGGGGTCATCAACGTGAATATTAAAATCCCCTATTATTATAGTTTGATCAGAATCGAAGACAATAGTCGATAGGAAGTCGGAAAACTCAGTTAAAAATTCAGAATATGGGCCAGGGGGGGCGATAAATAATTATGAATAAAACAAGTTTTGGAGTCTTCCTGTTTGGGTGATTTATAGACAATATGATGCTTTCAAATGAATTATAAACATGTTTAACTTTAGGGCTAAGAAGTAAGCTAGACTGTGATATTACTGCCAAACCACCTCCTTTCCCTGAAATCCTGGATTTCTGATAGTTAGCATAAGTGTGGGGGGGGGGGGGGGGTTGCTTCATTCAATCTAACATAGTCATCATGTTGGAGCCAAGTTTCTGTTAAGGCTAGTAGACTAAGTTTATTATCAGTGATTAAATCATTGACTAAGAGGGACTTAGAGGAAATTGATCGAATGTTTAATAAACCGCATTTAATGACGTCATAATTCTGCTTGTGAGAACTGCTGTCTGTCACTGTAAGGTTTCTATGGCGCGCTCCTTTTACTTGTCTTTCAGCACATAAGCTAAAGCTAGGACCTGCATGACTTTCCCAGCATGGGTTTTGCACCAGCACTAAGGGAGGCTCAGAGGAGCGTTTTCCACTGCTGCTCTGTGCCCGGGTCTCGTCTCTGGGTTGTCAGGTTGACAGACTAAGGCTAGCAGAAAAGTTTCTAGAAAGAAAAGCGGCACCGTCCCGAGTAGGATGGACACCATCTCTGTCCATCTCTCCATCTCTCCGCATGAGACAGAGACCATTTAACAGTAGTATATTCGCTACTAAAAAGTGCTAGATGTGAATGTGAATATTAAACCAGATAACCCTTAGAGTAAGCAGTAGTAGTCAGGCTAATGCCAAACAAGAGAACAGCAGTCAAACAAGACTAGCACCGGAAAACGCTCACCAGGAAATGACGTCACAGGAAATCCAGTTACAGCAGGCCTATATCCTATTTAAAAGGAAAAAAAATATGTTTTAAAAATTTATTGAGAATTATTTATTTTGACCCATTTGACCGCATTTGACCCATCCCCTGGGGAAGCGGTGAGGTGCAGCTGAACCCGCTCGGGAGGCAGGTAGCGTTAAGGGTCTTGCCTATGGACCCTCACTGAGTGATATAATTTGAACGTAACAAACTATGAACTGCATGTCTGCAATGAATGGATATTATGAAAATAAAGGGTATATATGCTGCTAAAAATGTTTTTAAAAATAAATTAGTCCGCAATCACTCATATTTTATGGCATTTTCTGTGGAAAAATATTAATCACATGACCCACGCGCACGTCTGCAGATATGAATGAAAGTTAACGTTATTCTACAACGTAAGAGAGCCTTTGGGAGAAAGGGTTGAACGAAACAAGCAAACTACAAACTGTATGTAAAATGACTGTAAAATGAAAGCATATTTTAAAAGAAAATGGTATATTTCTAACTAGAAATGTTGTCAAAATAGAAATTAGTCCTCAAAATTTCTTGTTTTTTGGGATAGTCCTGTAGCACCTTTGTCACTGGGAGCTACTAATTGATATGAATAAGCGGCTAATGGGCTAGGGATAAGAAGTCTAGTTCTCGCCTCAAGGAGGGAGGGGCAGGAGACTGGAATTGTTTATGGATTAGCACCTTTAATGATTTGTGCAGATGATTTACAGTGATAAATAGTGAAACACAGAATGGCCATTCACGCATATATATACAAAAGCACTTCAGGAAGTAAATACATCAGCATTACTATACTCTTGTTGAGATAGGCTTTGTCAGAGGAGAAGAGTCCCGTTTCTTTTTAACTGCACCACAGGAAGAAAATGTTCAAACAAGACTCGCCCACCGTTCAGAGGATGTCCATGGTGGCTCACGGAAGCTGATGCGGTGGGGAGAACATGAAGGTATGTTGGCTCGTTCAGGGGGACAGCAGAAACAGCGTTTGGACTATGAGGGGAAGACAATAAGAAAAAAAACACTCTACCGGCCCGGAGGGAGGACGCGGCTCTTCTTAGTGTTCAGGTTCCAGGGTCCAGCTCACCCCCCGGACCTGGCCTGGATAACAGGACCAAAGCCACAGGAAATCACATGTTAACACATATCCAAAAAAATATCAAACAGCATACCATATAGTATTCTGCCCTCACTGGAACTTTAGCGTGAATTCTAGCTTGGCAGACAGCTAACAGGTTCCTCAATAAACATCCAGGAGTCAGCTTGTACGTTTTGGACATTTATGAGAAGCACTGTGAAACTGAAATACAGAAATACAGATATACACATTAATAAACTTGAATGTGTTACATTCTTATTTCTCTCATAACAAATATTCAACTATTTGTTACGATGCAAACACAAAACCATAATAATATGTGCTAAAATAACCAGTTTTCACACACATGTAAAAGATGATTAGCATGGATGCTAACATTGCATTGAAAACGCCATAGACCGGCTAACGCAATTAGCATTGCTAACATTTTTAAAACATTTTACATGCAGACATTCTTTAAAACGGCAAAAACTGAACACTGTCATCTGAAGATTACTTATTACTTAACTTACAGACATATGTACTTCAGGGTTGTGACGAGAGATTATGTAATAGATGACGAACAACACAACTGATCTGCTGGTACGTTGGTGCTGCGAGATTCTACGGCAAGCCGTAAAGGACAATAATGCTGCGCAGCAGTTACTCTGCCAGCTTTTCTAAAGGGGGCAGCACATTCCCCGTCTGGTATAAAGTATTATACCACTATTATACCACGATGACTCTATATGTAGTAACAATGTCAGAGACAGGTCTTGAATAAACTCTAGAAGAACCTTCTTTGATCACCCTGACATCCACTTTACGGACTCTTCCATCCTGGCCTGGAAATGTGTTGACAATCAGTCCCATAGGCCATTCGTTCAGCTTGACTTCAGTGTCTTTTAAGAGAACGACGTCTCTAATGTTGAAGTTAGTTTGACTTGCATGCCATTTCTGCCTTGGTTGTAGTGTTGCATGATACTGTTGACGCCATTGTTTCCAGAATGAATCTGCAAGGCTCGAGACTTGCTTCCACTGACTCCGGTAAAGATCTTTTAAATTGAGTTGTCCTAGAGGAGCCGACACAGAGGTATTTTTCTGAGTCAAAAGCATGGGAGGGGGAAAGAACCGTAGCATTGCTGGGATCTGATGACACAGGGATGATGGGTCTTGCATTCATAATAGTGACAACCTCTGCCAGAAGTGTGACTAAAACCTCATGTGAAAGTTTGGGGGAATGCAGTTTGAGCAGCATAGCATCCAAAATGCGACGAGCAATACCTATCAATCTTTCCCAAGCTCCTCCCATGTGGGAAGAGTGTGGTACATTGAACTTCCATGTACAGCCTTGTTCATTGAGGTAAGACTGAAGCTCTGTGTCGTGTGGTGTTATTCCAAGTTCTTTACAGGCACCGACAAAGTTTGTTCCACGGTCAGAACGAAAGAGTTTTGCTGGTCCTCTGATAGCTGTAAATCTCCGAAGAGCATTTATGAAGCTTGCTGTTGATAGAGACTCCACTACTTCTATGTGAACTGCTCTTGTGACCAGACAAGAAAACATGACGGCCCAGCGTTTTCCTTTTGAAAGACCTCCTCTCGTCCTACGAACACAAATATTCCATGGCCCGAACACGTCCACTCCAACGTGTGCAAATGGAGGAACTTGTGCAAAAGGATCAGTAGGTAAGTCTGACATTTTTTGGGTTTCTGTGTCTCCTCTTAACTTCAAACAGATGACACACTTGTGTAGGATGCTTGATATAAGTCTCTTTCCTCCAAGGATCCATAAACCAGCAGACCTAATGGCTCCTTCCGTGATGTGTCTGTCCTGGTGTGCGACACGCTCATGATAATAACGGACCAGCAATGTTGCAATGTGATGGTTTTTTGGAATTATTATTGGATGTTTCTTTTCCCAAGGAATTGCTGCTGAGGTCAAGCGACCACCCACCCTCAACAAACCATCCGCATCCATGATCGGGTCAAGTTTTCTGAGACAGCTGTGTCTTGAAACAATCTCTCCTTTAGAAAGGTTTTTGATTTCCTCCTTGAAGATTTCATGCTGTATGCAGCGGATGATTACAGTCCTAGCCTTTGAGAGGCTGTCTGTCTTTGTTTCTTCTAAAGCTTTAGAAAAAGATCTGACTTTCACAATCAGTTTGGCTACTCCATTAATCAGCTGGTTCCAGCTGGAAAAACGACCAATTCTGTGTGAACCAAGGTGAGTTTCAGAAACTGTTGCGGCCATGGTTGTTATCAGGGGGCGCACCTCTGCATCCAAGTCTGGCTCCACAAGCTCAAAAGCTCCTTGCTGTGGAGGAATGGCTTCTTTTTCCTTTTTCAGAAAGAGCGGTCCAGAAAACCAATTACTTTCCTTTAGGACAGTAGCTGGTATAGCTCGTGTGCCATGATCCGCTGGATTTTGCCCAGTACTGATGAAGTGCCACTGCTCAGGACGTGTTGACTTTCGGATGAGTGCCACCCTGTTGGCAACGTACACGTAGAATCTTCGGTTGGAGTTGTAAATGTAACCCAGTACAACTCTACTGTCCGTGTAGAACTTCACCACATGTATTGTTATGTCCAACTCATCCAACAACATGTTGGCTAGCTCTACCGCAAGTACAGCGGCACAGAGCTCTAAACCTGGCACCGTGTGGCACAGTTTTGGAGCTAACTTGGACTTTCCCATGCAGAATCCAACGTGAACGTGTCCCTGATCATCCACTGCTCTGAGATAAGCTACTGCAGAAATAGCTGTTGTAGAAGCATCTGAAAAGATGCATAGTCCTCTGTTTTGTTTTGTTATTCTTTTACTGTTTTATTGTTTTATTGCTTTTATTGTTCAATTGATTTTATTGTTTTATTGCTATTGTTTCTTTATTGCATCGTATTGTTTTTGATTTTAGTTGATTTTATGTTAAGCACTTTGGTTGCCCTGGCTTTTATAAGTGCTATACAAATAATAAATTGATTGATTGATTGATTGTGTTGAACCTAAAGAAATGGGTCGATATGTTAGTGGAATCTGAAGCTGCTCGAGTTCGATGAGTGAATCTTTCCACGATGTCCACTTTGTCTCTTTCTCAGTAGGCAATAGAGCATCCCAGTCACAAGATTCTGTCGAAAGTTCTCTGACTAGGGATTTTCCTTGTATTGTTATCGGAGCCACAAAACCCAATGGGTCAAATAGGCTGTTAACGGCTGAGAGAACACCCCTGCGAGTAAATGGTTTCTCTTCTCTGCAGACAAGGAAAGTAAAGCTGTCACTTTGGAGATTCCAGATGAGTCCTAAGGTTCTTTGTGCAGGTAGGGGATCAACACCAAGTGCTAAATCTTTCAACTCTTTAGCTCGATCTTTGGATGGGAATGCAATCGAATATTAGAGACGGCTAACATTTCTTTGGTCTCTTTCAGCACACGGATCGCGCTGTCAGTGGTAGGAAAAGAAGTCAGTCCATCATCAACATAAAAGTTCTTCAAGACAAATTGCCTTGCTTCCAGACTGTATTCTCCCAGTCCTTGTAGTGCTGTTCTCCTTAAACCATACATAGCAACGGCTGGAGAGGGGCTATTGCCGAATACATGGACAGTCATGCGGTATTCCACAACATCCTTAGTAGGGTCGTTGTCTTCGAACCATAGGAACCGCAGGAAGTCTCTGTGCTCTTCACAAACCTTGAAACAATAGAACATTTGTTCTATGTCTGCTGCAACAGCGACAGGTTCTTTCCTAAAATGAATGAGAACTCCTAGGAGTGAGTTGTTCAAATCAGGTCCTGTCAAAAGAACATCGTTAAGGGATATGCCATCATGCTTGGCGCTGGAGTCAAATACTGCTCGTATCTGTCCCGGTTTGCGTGGATGGTAGACTCCAAAAATTGGTAGGTACCAACATTCTTGGTCCTGGGCTAGCATAGGAGTTGGTTCTGCATTACCAGATTCAAAAATGTTCTTCATGAATGAAAGAATGTGTTCTTTCATATCTTGTCTTCTTTCCAGCATGCAACATAATGTCTGAAAACGTGTTTCCGCTTGTGCTCTGTTGCTTGGGAGTTTGCGCCTTGGCACCTTGAAGGGCAGTGGAGCTACCCAACTGTTTGAGTTGTCCATGAAGACCTCCTGGTCCATTATCTCCAAGACGATTTTATCTTCTACAGACATAGCAGGCTTGTCATCATCGGCTGTTTGCTGAAAGACTCCTTGACCAAGACAGTCCCTCTCTTTAAACAGTTTGTCCTCTTCTGCTTGAAAGACAACTGGATGCTGTAGCATTGGAACTTCCATCTTCTCTTTGATGGAGAAGCTTCTTGGACATGGGTCAAAAAGAGATGGACGGGCGTTCCTCAGTACATTCGTTCTGCAAACACTGATGGAGTCAGTTTTGTGAGTTTTCCCCAGACACACTTCTCCAACAATAACAAAGCCTAGGTCGAGGCGTTGGGCATAAGGTGCATTGTGGGGTCCATTGCAGTACTCTCGAATTTTATGTGCTCTTGGTACATCCCGGCCAAGCAAAATAAGGATGGTTGCTGCGGTATCAAGAGGAGGGATCTTTTCTCCAACATGTTTAAGATGTGCATAGTGTTGAGCAATTTCAAGTGTAGGGATTTCTGATTTGTCATCCGGTATCATGTCACATGAAGAGTTGGAGCATTGTGATCTTATTTCAAAGTCTTCTATATCTTTATCCATCAGGATGGCTGCTTTACTTGCTGAAGAAAATTGTGTGTTTCCTCATAGATCTCTTCTGGAGAAACCCGTCAGGTGGATGTCTTTTCACTATTCTGCCCTCACTGGAACTTTAGCGTGAATTCTAGCTTGGCAGACAGCTAACAGGTTCCTCAATAAACATCCAGGAGTCAGCTTGTACGTTTTGGACATTTATGAGAAGCACTGTGAAACTGAAATACAGAAATACAGATATACACATTAATAAACTTGAATGTGTTACATTCTTATTTCTCTCATAGCAAATATTCAACTATTTGTTACGATGCAAACACAAAACCATAATAATATGTGCTAAAATAACCAGTTTTCACACACATGTAAAAGATGATTAGCATGGATGCTAACATTGCATTGAAAACGCCATAGACCGGCTAACACGATTAGCATTGCTAACATTTTTAAAACATTTTACATGCAGACATTCTTTAAAACGGCAAAAACTGAACACTGTCATCTGAAGATTACTTATTACTTAACTTACAGACATATGTACTTCAGGGTTGTGACGAGAGATTATGTAATAGATGACGAACAACACAACTGATCTGCTGGTACGTTGGTGCTGCGAGATTCTACGGCAAGCCGTAAAGGACAATAATGCTGCGCAGCAGTTACTCTGCCAGCTTTTCTAAAGGGGGCAGCACATTCCCCGTCTGGTATAAAGTATTATACCACTATTATACCACAATGACTCTATATGTAGTAACAATGTCAGAGACAGGTCTTGAATAAACTCTAGAAGAACCTTCTTTGATCACCCTGACATCCACTTTACGGACTCTTCCATCCTGGCCTGGAAATGTGTTGACAATCAGTCCCATAGGCCATTCGTTCCGCTTGACTTCAGTGTCTTTTAAGAGAACGACGTCTCCAATGTCGAAGTTAGTTTGACTTGCATGCCATTTCTGCCTTGGTTGTAGTGTTGCATGATACTGTTGACGCCATTGTTTCCAGAATGAATCTGCAAGGCTCGAGACTTGCTTCCACTGACTCCGGTAAAGATCTTTTAAATTGAGTTGTCCTAGAGGAGCCGACACAGAGGTATTTTTCTGAGTCAAAAGCATGGGAGGGGGAAAGAACCGTAGCATTGCTGGGATCTGATGACACAGGGATGATGGGTCTTGCATTCATAATAGTGACAACCTCTGCCAGAAGTGTGACTAAAACCTCATGTGAAAGTTTGGGGGAATGCAGTTTGAGCAGCATAGCATCCAAAATGCGACGAGCAATACCTATCAATCTTTCCCAAGCTCCTCCCATGTGGGAAGAGTGTGGTACATTGAACTTCCATGTACAGCCTTGTTCGTTGAGGTAAGACTGAAGCTCTGTGTCGTGTGGTGTTATTCCAAGTTCTTTACAGGCACCGACAAAGTTTGTTCCATGGTCAGAACGAAAGAGTTTTGCTGGTCCTCTGATAGCTGTAAATCTCCGAAGAGCATTCATGAAGCTTGCTGTTGATAGAGACTCCACTACTTCTATGTGAACTGCTCTTGTGACCAGACAAGAAAACATGACGGCCCAGCGTTTTCCTTCTGAAAGACCTCCTCTCGTCCTACGAACACAAATATTCCATGGCCCGAACACGTCCACTCCAACGTGTGCAAATGGAGGAACTTGAGCAAAAGGATCAGTAGGTAAGTCTGACATTTTTTGGGTTTCTGTGTCTCTTCTTAACTTCAAACAGATGACACACTTGTGTAGGATGCTTGATATAAGTCTCTTTCCTCCAAGGATCCATAAACCAGCAGACCTAATGGCTCCTTCCGTGATGTGTCTGTCCTGGTGTGCGACACGCTCATGATAATAACGGACCAGCAATGTTGCAATGTGATGGTTTTTTGGAATTATTATTGGATGTTTCTTTTCCCAAGGAATTGCTGCTGAGGTCAAGCGACCACCCACCCACAACAACACATTTTACATGCAGACATTCTTTAAAACGGCAAAAACTGAACACTGTCATCTGAAGATTACTTATTACTTAACTTACAGACATATGTACTTCAGGGTTGTGACGAGAGATTATGTAATAGATGACGAACAACACAACTGATCTGCTGGTACGTTGGTGCTGCGAGATTCTACGGCAAGCCGTAAAGGACAATAATGCTGCGCAGCAGTTACTCAGCCAGCTTTTCCAAAGGGGGCAGCACATATAGTGTGCACACAGAGTTCATAAAACACAGCACTAACTGTGCTACATTCATGTAAAGACAAAGACAGAACATTAATCATATTAACATAACATATACCCACACTGAATGTACAATATTCGGGTTGTACTATGAGTCATCATGCTTAGATTTGATAGGCAAAATTTAACGTTAACCACATCAGATACACAGTAGCAGCTAAGCTACGTTAGCAAACAAATAGACAACTCACCAGATTCCACCAACCACATATTACTAACGCTTTCGGTATGGTAGACATGTGGACCGGATAGAGGGCTCCTATGACATATCATGTTACCACAATAATCACTTAGCGGAAAATGGTGGTTAACAGGATGTAAATTCAGACCGATACCGTACCGCTCATGTAGCTTCCCCGTCGCGTCTTACACCATTGATTCCCTGCACCCTAATAAGCTTACGTGACTGGTGTCATCTGATGTCATGATGACGCGAGAAGCAAGGCCGTGACTGGCCAACCATCTCACAAGATAGTTTGACGTCAAGGGAAACAGAAGGTGACCACAAATGCACAGAAAGGAAACTAACAGACAGTTAAGGCAAAACAAAGTAGGTAAATCCACCCTGGCTACATTCCACCGAAAAATGAACAAGCATCTGCCATGTTTTTTGTTCACGGCAGGCAAAACCTCCAAAGTCACGTGATCCTGAGAAGGCTCATAGAAAATGAATAGCAATATGAAACGTGTCCATCTCACAATTTAGGGGGCGTCTTTGTGAAACTTTCAAGTATGTCCATGTGGACAAACGTAGCTACTACACATTTTAGGATGAGACTGGGTTGCAACGTGAGGTGAGTAGTCACAGCTGAGTATGGAGCAGACCAGAGCTGGGAGGGGGAGGAGCGCTGACAGAGGCACCATGACAACATAAGCTGCATCTATTTCGGATAACTGGTCTTCATTTGCTATGTTGATTTCTAAAAGTTATTTTTTACATTATTTAAGCAATTCATCTTCATCGTGTGTTTTATTGGTACTTCAGGATTTTTAATTCTGTCTGATAAAAGCGAGGAACCGGATATTGATAAATCATGTACTAAAATGGTTACAGTATAACGGGGTGGGATTATATAAGTTCGCTTCCTTCCACTCCCTTTCAAGCAATATTTATTAATATGTCTAATTATCCTACGTTTGATTCGTTATTGTACAAATGTATAACTGATGATTGTATTGCTTTATTATTCTTATTTGATTGCTTGAAATAAACCATTGCAAACCAAACCAAAACCAAAACATTTTCTGCATTTGCTGTAAGCAAAACCAACACCTTCTTTGAATCCAGCAAGCTCGTGTTGGGCTTGGGTATCTTCACATGCTGCTATCACAGCACCAAACAACTCTATTTCATCATTTGATGTTTCAATCCTTACTCCACAAAAAAGTTGTGTTAGATCCCTGATAAGTCTTTTTATTATAGCATCAGGGCCTTGTTCAGAAATGTCATTTACCTTAGCAGTTGCAAGGAGTTGTATGGCAGCCAATTTTGACTGAAATTTTGGATCTATATTACCGGTGAGTATAATAAAACATGAGCAATTTGTTTGCAGAAGCATGGGACCCTAAAGGGTTACAAATTTCAATTTCATCTGTATACAAGATTATTTGTAATGCGTTGGGCTTTTCAGAAAACAATGGGTGGGAGGTAACGAGTGCTTCGTCTGTGAAATCATATAAGAATCCCTCTCTGGATCATAATGGTGCAGTTGTCAGCATGTTAAAAATTCTGGAATTGCTCAACAACTGTTTGAGGTTTTGAACAAGAGGTACATAATAAAAACTTCTGTTTTTTAAAGACATAACTCGCGAAAGTCCTCGCTTCACCCAACTTATCTTTTGCGACACCACTGGGTAGACTGGATTGACCATATGCTGAATTTTCTTGTTCAGCCCATATGCAGTGTTGGGGAAATGATCTACAAATGTGTCAAATGTACCCAAAGCAACCTCTTGAGGCTCAGAAGTTGTTTCAGGGTGTTTTTCAACTACTCTTCTCATTCTCTCCCTCATGGTGGCCAGAAGAACAGTTTGATACTGTTGCACTCTTGAGGCAATGTTGTTGACTGTTCTCTGTAAAAAGTATTTGCAACTCATTAATTTCTACATCAATACTAAATGCCAAATGAAATTACCCTATTAGTAAACAAGAGATAGCGTAGTTGATGCATCTGATTATGCAAATCAAACTTGCCTGTGACAAATGTCTCTGTTCTCGAACATTGATGACAATAGCTGAAGCAGATTTAGCAATATTAGTAACAGATGTGGATGTTACAGCAACAGCCGTTTCCTTCATGTAAAGGGAAAAAAAGTTTTTAAATATATTGCTCCCAAAACAATCATTTTGTTAAATCAGTTTGTAGTTTTTACACATTAAAATGCAATAAAGATGAATCAATTACTTATTGAAAACGTTAACATTTTTTAAGCCTGTTTAGCAAACAGCACATCAGTTTTGCATATATATTTGGCAAAAAAAAGTAATACTTAAACAAGGCCTTGTTTGTTCATAGTAAAAACTTACTGCACATCCATTCATCACACACAAGTTACGTCACAATGCTAATTTGCGACTAGCCGACCTCCAAGATTTCACTTGGTACCGTCTAGAGAGAATTTGTTCCCGCTTGAGAGGAGTCAAGTAATAGTTTGAAGCTTTTATGCATTTTACTTTTATATTTTTGCTTAAACCTGGACTTGGGAGTAAGCCAGAACATGTTTGAATTCGGCACTGGATGACTTTTATGCTATAACTTTATCAGTGTTGGAAGGTAAGTTATTTGGTTTTATGTTCGTTTAACGAGTCTAAGCTAACATCAGCCATTTTGTTTGAACGCGGTACTTTAGCTTAGTTGGGCTACTTCGTGAGCGTGGAGGCTGTTTTTATGAGGCGTCATATTTTTAAGGTGTGATATCTAAATATTTATTTCAAATTTGGTATATTCCTGATATGAAATTTAAACCAAAAATAAAATTGAACATGGTGATTAGTTTTAAGCTACATACTACACCGGCCATTTTATGCATTTCCATGATTCGAAAAACCACAGACACTGCCTCAAAGAAGTTAAAAATGGACGTTTCTTACCTCATTTTAATTTTATTTTTTGTTGTCTATGGTTGCTGTGTATTTTTTTTTTTTTAACTTGTCCTGTCCAACAGCTGGGCAAACAGATGAGAGCCGAAGGCCTCTTGTGTTGGACATATTTTGCTTTAACAACAGGGGTTATGAATCTATGACAAACCAGAGGAATGTCTGAGTAAACCCCTTTTGTAGTTGAGGCCAAACTTTATTAAATTCCATCATGTTTGAAAATCTTTGGTGCTGGACCGGACAGAAAAGGAAAGGAGGGAAGAAGAGAGAGGGATGTTAGAGAGGAGGGGGGATAGGAGGGTGATAATAGGAGGGGGGGGGGGGGGTAGAACCATGAAGCAGCCTAAAGCAACAACTTTACTGGATGTTTATCATTACGGTAAGGTTCAAGTGTAATACAAATCTCAAAGGGCGGGGCCTGTCCACACACACACTCAGATGTTATAAACACACCTGTTAACTGCAAAGATGTCCACATGTCAACATGAACACAAAACATGCACAAAATACAGATATTGTTCACACACGCATACTTATGCCTTTAAACCAACTAGTGTGAAATATTTCATTCATTCAATCATGCAAATTATTAGTGTAAAGGTGAGCTAACACCTGTGCTCAGGTGAGTGTTTATGTTCTTCTAAATGAATGGTGGAATGTGAAAAGAAGGAGGGAGAGTGACCAGCCATCCCCACACCAAGACCCCCGCCGCAGCAGCAGCGGCAGCCAGAACCCCCAACGCCACCCGGCAGCAGGCAGAGAAGAACCACCCCCCGGGCGATCACATCCGCCACCCAGGCCAGGGCCAGCAGGACCACCACGAGGCTCCCAGAGCCAGAGAGCAGGGAGGCACGGGGGGAAGAGAGCGCCGCCCCAGCCCAACCAGGGGAGCAGCCCCCCCGCCGCGCCGGGAGGGCCCAACGCAGGACCCCACCCGAGAGGAGCGCCCACAGCCCCAGACGAGCACCTCGCCACCACCCAGGAGTTCTGGGTATCCCCCCGCCCCAACCCCAGGTACCAGCCAGGACCCCCCAAGGGAGACCCGCTCTGCGCTCCAGGCAGCCACCCACCCGGCCTACGGTTGGTCCAGGAAGGAGCAAGGCAGGGGACAGCCGGCCCCGCCCAGGAGGGGGGCACCCCGGAGAAAAGAGGGGCCCACAAGGGGTGTTGTTAACATGGCCCGACCAGGCTCGGCCACAGTTGGAATGTGGGCAGGGGCCCAGCGCCCAGGGGCAAAAACCCGAACCCACCCCACAGGGAAACGGACACCCCCAGCTCAGGTGTAATGTGAACCCCCTCCCTGCGCGGAGAGAGCCCCACCGGGCCCAGGAAACTGGCACCCAGGGGACACGGTCGCCGCTGCCAAGGGCCCAGTACCCCCCACCGGGGATGAGGTAGGGGACAGATGGACCTTGGACCCACCTTCCTTGTATAATGTGTGTGCGTGTGTTCGTAAGGGTGTATGTGTGCATGTGTGTGTGTTTGTGTTTGAATGTATATTATGAGAAGTAAAAGGTGTGTGTACTAGGGGGGTGCAGTTAAAATTGGTGGGTAGAGCACAGAGATGGTTGCTGTGTATTTAAGGTCAATATTGTGATTAAATAACTTGAGCACCCTTTGTTGTGATATTATGCAATAACGTATGTTGACCACTAGGTCAACATACGAAGAAGAAGCTTAAGAAGAAAGTGGCATGGTGGATATAGCACAACGTGGCTATTAAAAGAAGGACTGGAAGCTAACTGGGCCTTTTCATCATTTTGGAAACACGAACATTACATGGTACCAGGAGTAAAACTTGAAAGACAACATGGATTTGAAACCACCGGAGAGTTTGAAACTGACGGGAAATGTTGACGACAACTGGCGCACCTTCAAGCAGCAATGCCAGCTGTATGTTGCAGCGATGGGACTGGAAACTAAGTCGGATGCTAGGAAGGTAGCGTTACTGCTGGGCCACAGGTCATTGAAATATTCAACACGTTTGTGTTCGACAATCCTGGTGATGAAGAAAAGTTGGATGTTGTTATGGGCAGATTTGATGCGCACTGTTCTCCGAAGAAAAACGAGACGTACGAGAGATACGTGTTTCGGTCTCGGACACAGAGGGGACAAGAGCCGTTTGATGGCTTCCTGACCGACCTGCGTTTAAAATTTCGGGACTCTGAAGGACTCCATGATTCGGGACCAGATTGTTTTCGACGTGGAGGATAATAAGATCAGAGAGAGGCTGCTTCGAAAGACTGAACTGACGCTGGCGGGGGCCATCAAGATCTCCCAGGCCAGTGAGTTGTCCCACAAATATGTTGAGACGTTTAATGAGATGTCTGCGGTCGCCTCAGCGCAAGTGAGCGACGGTACTGCAGCGGTCGGAGCGGAGCAAATCTCATCAAAATGGCTGACATAAACGCAATGCAAAATAAACCAGAAATAAAGAGGAAAAGTTCTGGACTGAAAGATGGGCAGCCAATTAAGTGTTTGGGCACATGCAGACTGAGTGTGTCAGTAAAAGGAAAAGTGCACCACCTATTCTTCTTTGTTGTAAACGAGGGACGTGAATCACTTCTTGGTGACAAAGCTTGTGAAGAATTGGGACTTGTGAAAAGAATATACAGAATTATCCCAACCACAAGCCCAGTAAAAGACTCTGTGGAAACAATAGTCCAGAAGTTCTTAGATGTGTTCAAGGGTTTTGGTGTTTTGCCCTTCACCTATAAAATACAGTTGAAGGACGATGCTCAACCAGTAGTGCATGCAGCACACAGGGTTCCGGCTCCATTGAAAGAAGGCCTAAAGAAAGAGTTGGACAGAATGATCCGATTAGGAGTAATCAAAAAGTTCAATGAACCAACAGACTGGGTCAACTCAGTGGAGAGCTGAGAATATGTTTGGACCCGAAAGACCTAAATGAGAGCATAAAACGAGAACACTACCAAATACCCACACGTGAGGAAATCATCAGGGAAATGTCAGGTGCCAAATATTTTACAAAGCTCGACGCCTCACAAGGTTTCTGGCAGATGAAGCTGGATGAAAGCAGCACAAAGTACTGCACTTTTAACACTCCCTTTGGACCCCACTGCTTTCTCAGACTGCCGTTTGGAATAAAGTCAGCCCCTGAAATCTTTCACCAAGCGATGGAGCAGATCATCGAGGATTTGGAAGGAGTTCGAGTCTACATTGATGACATCATCATATAGGGGTCCTCAGCTGAAGAACACAATGCAAGACTGTGCAGAGAGATGGATCGTGTACAAAGGTATGGACTAAAACTTAACCAAAACAAGTGTGAGTTTGGTGTCGAAGAAATACTCTTCCTAGGAGATAAACTGTTAGCAAGTGGTGTTCAACCAGATCAAGACAAAATACAGGCAATACAGAACATGCCAAGACCCACAGACAAGACAGGAGTATTACGCATCATGGGAATGGTCAACTTTATAGCCAAATTCATTCCCAACCTAACATCAAGGTCATCATGCATACGTGAGCTTCTGCACAAGGAGAGTGAATTTAAATGGACAGTTAGACATGAGCGAGAGTGGTAGCAACTTAAGAACACGCTGACCACTGCACCAGTGTTGTCATTTTATGACCACACCAAGAAGACAAAGCTGTCAACAGATGCTTCCAAAGATGGCATTGGTGCTGTTCTACTCCAGGCTGAGGGTGAGCACTGGAAACCAGTTGCCTATGCTTCAAGGGCTATGACCAAATCTGAATGCCGATACGCACAGATCGAGAAAGAATGCTTGGTACTAGCATGTGTTCTGGAACGGTTTCATAACTATGCTTATGCTTCATGCTTCATAACAGCTTATGACAGCTTAGTGACATCATCAACCACTGGTTTCCATCATCAAAAAGAACCTAAATGAGATGTCTCCAAGGATACAGCGGTTAATGATGAAGATGCAGAGGTATGATTTTGAGCTGATTTATACACCAGGGAAAAATCTGATCCTCGCTGATGCTCTATCCAGGGCATCTGCTGGCAAAAGTGTGAGTGCAATGGAAGAAGACATCCAGTGTCATGTGAACATGGTGTCGGCTGCACTACCTGTGTCTGACACAAAGTCGAGACAAATAGCGGAAGCTACAGCAAAGGATGTGCAGTTACAACATGTCATGAGGAACATGGATGAAGGAGGGCCAGTTGGAGCAAGTCCACAATTTTACCATGTCAGAGGTGAACTTAGTGTTGTGGATGGCTTGCTTTCGAAAAGGGGCAGGATTGTGATCCTGCAGGCTTTACGAATGGACATGTTACGCAGAATACATGAGGGTCATCTCGGCATTGAAAAGTGGAAAAGGAGGGCGAGAGAGTCAGTTTTCTGGCCTGGAATCAACAACGACATTGAAACATTCATAAGCAAATGTGAAACATGCCAGAAACATAGGAGCAAGCAGAGCAAGGAGCCTATGGTGGTATCTGAGTTACCAGTAGCCCCATGGCATAAAGTTGGAATGGATTTGTTTCATCTCAGAGGCAAGGACTATCTAGTGGAAATAGATTACTACTCAAACTTTCCTGAGATGGCATTATTAACAAACTCATCTTCAAACTGTGTCATAACTCATGCAAAATCAATCTTTGCCAGGCATGGGATTCCACACATGGTGATAAGCGACAATGGCCCATGCTTTAACAGCAAAGAATGGCAGCAGTTTGCTGAGCAGTATGATTTTAAACATGTAACATCAAGTTATCCACAGTCAAATGGACAAGCAGAAAAAGGGGTTCACATTCTGAAGCAACTCTTAAAGAAAGCAGCTGACAGTAACTCTGCTCCATACCTGGCTTTATTGACTTACAGAGCATTACCTCTTCAGAGCGGTTTGTCACCAGCTGAACTACTGATGAAGCGAAAACTGAGAACCACCTAGCCAAACCATCTGAGCGGCACATCAAAGGAAAATAATACTGCAAGGATTGAACATAAACTACGACAGCAGAAGATGAGGCAGAAATCATTCTACGACAGGACAACAAAACATCTTCCTCCCTTGACAACCAACAACACTGTCAGAATTGAAGATGCTGATGGATAGAGTACCAGAGCAACAGTTCTGAAGGAGTCACTCCACCATCAATCCACCGGACAAGTTAGGGTTAGGGCTAAGAGTCTTTTTCATCTGTTAAGTCATGGACAAAGAAAACACTTTTTCTGTCACCATATGTAATATTCCATGTTGAGAGTGCAAGTTTAGTTGTTGTTTGATCATTCAGCACACAGAATGACTAAATCTGCACAAATTAGGTGACCGAAGAGCCAACAACAGTGAGTGTTCTGCAAAGCAGCAACTTTTCCAATTGCAGTCGACCTCTGATAGGAATGTCGCAGGTTCGGTCCCTGTCTATCCTGCCAATGTGTTGTAGTGTCCTTGGGTAAGACATTAAATAATACTTGCTTTCCGTGGTCACAAATTGGCACCTTGCATGGCAGGCCCATGTTTTGTTTTGTTTTTTATCTGGCCGCACGATAAAGACGTGACATTTTCTTCCACCTTCTGCAGTTTGTGCTCCAACCTGAAACCCTCTAAAATCTGTCAAACAGAACAGAAGACAGTCTTTCCTTTCTACATTACAATTCATCTTTCCCGGTTTAGCTCATTATTTTAGAGCAATTATGCTGCTTTTTTTAAACAGTGCACCCTGTTCTGCGTCCTGATTGGCTGGAGACCTTGTCAATCAATTTCCTCCGCGTCTCCTGTACAGAAACACAGAGCTTTTCAGATCTCTTCAGACCATACATATTTAATATTTAACCGTTTCTGTAAATATTGTAACATTTTTTGTTAGAGATGTACATACAGTACTTCTATTTTATTTTATTTAACTTCATCACTTCAAGGCTGCTGCAATTTCATTGTATCCCCATGTACAATGACAATAAAGAATTCGGATTCTGATTCAGATCTACAGAAATCTGTGATCGATCAGATCTTTGTTTTCATTCTAAGATCCTGGACCAAATTTCTATGAAGGTTTGAGAATTTAAACAAGAGAGAAAAGGGTGAAAATGTTCTGTCTGTCTGAGAAAAGTGTATTTATGCAGTGAGGAGTTTTACTGCCATAAACATCTGTAATCAGACTTCTTGGATTTCAACAATCACGGTTATTTTTAGAACGTAACTCCTGCAATAAACGAGGAAATCTGTTCTGGTGAAGAGGTTACACAGATATATGGGTAGCTGCAGCAGAAGACATAGAAATGTGCTTTTCATTATTATTGAATGAGAAACAGACGTGCAGGACACAGAACAGCTGCTCAAACAGTAAGACGTGTGATGACTGATGAGCTCAAAGTCTCTGCAGAATTATGACGGGAGAGGATCCATTATTTATTGTTTTCTTGTGTGTGTGTGTGTGTGTGTGTGTGTGTGTGTTTTTAATGTATCAGTATATTTTTCCTGAAGTTTTGTCTTTGAAAATCATAGTGTTATTTGGTCATTGTTTGATTTAATAAATAATGTCATTTATTTCATTAAAAGGATCATGAATAAATGAAACTTTATTCATAGCACTTTACAACTTCTTGAAGGTACCAAAGGGCTTCACAATCAAAAAGATCTAAAATAGGGAACAAAATGTCATGGTGCCTCTGTCAGTTATCCTCCCCCTCCCCTCTCTGCTTGGCCACTGATTCATCCCAGCTGCGTCCACTCATCTCATCACGCCGCCAGACCTTCTTAAGGAGCTCCAGGACCAGTATTCATCGCCAGTTCGTTGCCCCTTAGTTTTATGCTCTGTGCTTTTTGCTCTCGCCTCACAAACCTTTGCCTTGTCTTTAGGATCACCAAACCCACAAGTTGACGCCAGAATCTCCGACTACCCAAGTATACAACATCACAGAAGCTACCTACCTCACCACAAAGCTTTGCCGAACCTTCAGCCATGTCACGAGCCAACGCCAAATCTCCAACCTCGCCGCCTTCCTGCTACGCCTAAACCCTAACCACATCAGAGAAAATAAAAACTCCTTACTTGCCGCTATTCACCTGTTGTCTTTCTTCCGGGTTCCAGCGTCTGGGTCTGTCTAGCCTAGCAAGTCATGACACAACGAACTGAGCAAACAGACCCAGCTGACCTGGAAGAGCTTTGCCTCGACGTAACCCTACAAGGTATCATGCTGGGACGCCAAGCGGACGCCCTGACCCGAATGGCTTCGGCTCAACAGGACCTATTTCGCCGCCTTGACAGTATGACTCAAACACTCCTCAAATTAAGTGGACAATATGCTAACTCTGCAGCAGTATCCTCCATTCCGTCTTCCGGCAACATTCCCGCTTCCGGTTCCGCAAACATACCGGAAAACTTCCGGCTTCTACCAAAAAAGTTCCAAGGAGACGTCGAAGCCTGTGGCGGCTTCTTATTACAATGCCAATTAATCTTCCAACAAGCCCCCAGGTACTATCAATCTGACCACAGTAAAATCACGCTTATCATTAACTCGCTCCGTAACAAAGCATTACAATGGGCCCAAGCCTTCATTACTGCTAACACCATATCTCATCTACGCTATGATCATTTCATTAATGAATTTAGTCTAATTTTTGACCAGCCACGTAAACAGGAGCCTCAGTTCATCAAAAGACTTTATTGGTTAATTTTCAACAAAATGACAGTTAACTATGATCAGATTTAATTAGAAAGTACAGGGTAAACCTGTATGTTTGTTTTTTCTTCTGCATTTTGGTTTTAATCAAACTGACGTTTCGTTCAGCTGATCCCTCAGAGCTGCAGCCTCTTCCAGCTCCTCTGTTAGAACCACAGCCCTTGGATCAATCCTGCAGGATAGAAGGAGCATCAGGAAATATGTTGATACATATGAAGATGTGAAAACAGTGTTGTCAATGTTCCATCACTCCTACACATGTGGAATAATGAGCTGTGAGACAGTAAAAATTAGTTATTGAAAGGCATAGGACAACTTCTAAAGATAGACTCCACCATCTTTGTGTAATCCTTTATGTGTAGAGCTGAAAACCAAAGCATGTTTATACTGACCTGAAGTCTAATTATACTCAAGTTGTTCGAATGCACGTTTGTTCAGCTGTTGCTCGGCCGGTTGCTGCTGCACGGCCGGTTGCTGCTGCACGGCCGGTTGCTGCTGCACGGCCGGTTGCTGCTGTACGGCCGGTTGCTGCTGCACACCTCTTCTTCTTGATAAAAGACTGATGGAAGGAAAGTAGTTCAGATTTTAAAAGCACAAAAAGAAAGATCCTGTAAAAATTGGTATTATAAGAACAAAATACCCATGAATGGCACTGACACCTTTACGAATCCATTTCCAAAAACCCTCTGCAGGTTGAGCCATCAAGACCACCATGGACAGCACAAGAAAGACGGCGGTCCACTTCATGCTGAGGAGAAGAGACCACCAAAAAGATAACAATTTTCTTTGAAAACTCACTTTTAATGTCTGTCCATTGGGGTATTTGAGAAAAACCTCCTACTTTGAGTTTGAACCCTAGTCACAATAAACCTCTACAGCTCTCTGATGTATTGATGAGCTGTGATCAATAATTTCTACCATTATATGATGGATGACATTCACAGACTCAGGTGATCCACAATCATCATTGAAAGACCATCAAGGTATGGATCTTACCTTTTAACTTTGTCAGAGTACAGCAGCAGATCTGAACCTGGAGTATTACACAGAGTATATGTGTTGTTGCCTGGACTGTTGCAGTTGTTTATATAGGTTTGATTGTTGTGAAACCATCTAAAATGTGTATGCAGATGTTTTTACTGATTAGTCTCAGTCTGATCTAAATCATGCAATCACATGATGAAATGATAAGGTATTTCCATGAAGCTCCAACAGTGGCGACTCCATTTCTTTTATGAGTTAAGCTTCTCCTTTTACTATTTTACTTTGCTATTGCTCTAAGTTCCTGTCATTTCTCTGCCATTCCTTAATTGTTCATGTTTTTCTTCAACTTATTTATTTTGTTCTGTTCTTCCCCCTTTAACTTATCTCCCTTCTTGCTTGTCCTGGGCTGTTTGTCTTGCTCTGAATCTCTCAGATGTTTTTGACATCACCAATGTCATGAATCAAAATAAATTATATGTTTAGTTTCAGCTTTTCTTTTTTCTTTTTCTAAAAGAAACAATTCGTTAGTGTTTTCAGATGATGTTTATTAACAGGTCAATACCAGTTCAATTAGTGTCTGAAGACTGGGATGAAAGAGGAGAACAGAAAAGACACCCATTCATTCAATTCAATTCAATTTTATTTGTATAGCCCAAAATCACAACAACAGTCGTCTCGATGGGCTTTGAAGTAAAACATGAACTCAAAAGGATCATGAATACAAAGAGTCAATAGGAAAATACTAAAATAGACTAACAAACTGACTAAGCTATACTGGCATCCCTGCCCTTAGACCCCCCTTCGCGGTAAGGAAAAACTCCTAAAAAAAACGGATTCCGGTAAAAAAATAAAGAAATCTCAGGGGTGCCCACATGAAGGAGGGATCCTCCCCCAGGACGGACAGGCGATTTACCAGAACTCATAGAGAAGAATTAACTTATCTAACTCTACATCTACATATTGAAAGTCCAGCAGACGAGCTTCATCCAGCCGGGGTTGGGGGGACAGTCAGGGGCGCGAGTCGAGCCGGAGACAGGAACCACAGCCAGGTGTAGGAGCAGGAGCAGAGACGAGGTACACAGTCAGGAACAGGAGCGCGATTGGAGTCTGGAAGCACTCCAACTCCCCAGGAGGGGAGAGGGAAAGAGGGACAATACATGAATCACTGCACCAAACAGAGGCATGGAGAACTAAATGATAAATGATGATCAAAAATAGAGAAGAGAGGAAGTGTAGAGGTAGATGAGAAAAGAGGACAGAAAAGAGGACAGAACCCCAGAGCACCAAAGTTACCCCAGCTTCAACCTCTAGCAGCCTTTTAAAACAAATAGTTATTGTTATTAAGTTTAATTTAAAAAATTAACATTAAGTTAAATAATCTCTGAATACTAACTAGTCTGACAATAAGCCTGTCCAAAGAGGAATGTTTTCAGTCTAACTTTGAATGTAGAAACCGAATCGGCCTCTCTTACGTGAGCTGGGAGCTTATTCCATAAGACAGGGGCTTGGTGGCTAAATGCTTTACCTCCAACTGTACTTTTACTAATTCTAGGAATCACAAGGAGTCCTGCATTTTGCGAGCGAAGTGTTCTGATTGGATGGTAAGGGACTATGAGGTCATTAATATAGGACGGGCCATTTGATTCTAGAATCAACTGGGAGCCAATGGAGTGAAACTAACACAGGAGTGATGTGATCTCTTCTGCTAGTTCCTGCTAACAATCTAGCTGCTGCGTTCTGAACAAGCTGGAGACTTCTTCAGGAACTCTTAGGACACGCTGCTAACAAAGAGTTACAGTAATCCAGCCTCGACATAACAAATGCATGGATGAGTTTTTCAGCATCACTCTTAGAAAGTATATTTCTGATCTTAGCAATATTCCGCAGGTGAAAAAAGGCAGTTCTACACGCCTGAGATATGTGAGCCTTAAATGATAAATCCTGGTCAAATAAAACCCCAAGGTTTCTAACTGTGGAATTGGGGGCTATACTTCCACCATCCAGGGAGACTATCTGATCAGACAGAGCATCTCTCAGGTTTTTAGGGCCTAGTATAATAACCTCAGTTTTTTTCTGCGTTCAAGAGGAGGTAATTAATTGTCATCCAGGTCTTGATGTCTCTGATGCAGGCGTTCAGTTTCTCTATATTTTCATTCTGGTCAGGTTTCATGGATAAATACAACTGAGTATCGTCGGCATAACAATGAAAATTAATGCTGTGTTTCCTGATTATGTTTCCTAGGGGTAGCATATAAAGCGTAAACAGGATGGGTCCTAAGACTGAGCCCTGTGGGACTCCGTAGTTAACTCGAGTGCAATGAGAGGACTGTCCATTTACATTAACAAACTGATACCTATCTGACAGATAGGATTTAAACCACTGGAGAGCAGATCCTCTGATCCCTATGTCCTGCTCTAATCTATGGAGTAAAATACTGTGGTCCATAGTGTCAAAAGCTGCACTGAGGTCTAACAGGACAAGAATAGAAAGTAGTCCCTTTTCTGAAGCCAATAACAAGTCATTAGAGACTCTAACTAGTGCAGTTTCCGTACTGTGGTGGGGTCTAAACCCCGACTGAAAGTCTTCAAAGTGGCTGTTGTCCTGTAGGTGGCACTAAAGCTGCTTAACTACAACTCTTTCTAGGATTTTAGAAATAAAGGGGAGGTTTGACATTGGTCTATAGTTGGCCAAGATATTAGGATCCAAACTGGGCTTTTTCAGAAGAGGTTTAACAACTGCATATTTAAAAGACAGTGGCATGTAACCCATTTCCAGAGAGGTATTTATCATTGTTAATATGGAATCATTAATTAGGGGAAACGTTTCTTTAAAAAGTCTAGTGGGAATTGGGTCTAACAGACACGTTGAGGATTTGGAGGACGTAATAATTGATGTTATTTCTACTTGATCCACAGTAGTGAAGCAGTCTAATGTTACAGAGGTTTCTATGGATGCCTCCACTTCTACCGCTTCAGCCTGCTCTGGGCTGATAGTGGGAATAACTTGATTTAACTTATGTCTAATATTTGAGATTTTACTATGAAAAATGTAAGAAAATCATCAGAGCTGAGAGAAACAGGAACATGTGGTTCTACTGAGCTCTGACTGAGAGTTAATTTAGCAATAGTGCTAAAAAGAAATCTTGGATTATTTCCATTCTCTGATATTGAGGTTGAATAGTACTGGGTTCTAGCTCTACGTAGGGCTTTTTTATAATTTAATAGGCTGTGTTTCCAGATATTCAGAGACTGCTCTGAACCGGAGCGGCGCCATTCTCTTTCCAACTTTACTCTGAGCTAACATCCTAAGGTTCCCCTCCATGTCACCAACTCTGGCCCCCGGATAACACCTGACTGTAGCCACTGGGAGTTCCACGTTTCTAACTTCAGAAGAGCCTATAACCAGAGTTGAGGGTTCAGCGGGTGTGTCGCTGAGGGGGGAGACCCTATTACTAACGTGGAGTCTCGATTGCTCTAAGTGTTTGCGTTTAACACTATGTTTCCTCCCAACCGGTGCAAACCTCTGTGTAATTCCCGGCTGCTGGGAAGGCGCTGGGGTGCTAACTGGGTTAGCCCTGGCAGCGCTGCCTGTGCTACAAGTAACGACCTGGCTAACCGGCTTAGCTTCCACTGTGCGGAGCCGCGCTTCTAACTGCTCTAGCCTGGCCTCCAAGTCTAACACAAGACTACACTTAACACATCTACCGCTATCTGCACCAAAGGAGGCAGGATCGTCACTAAACATATGGCACATGGGGCAGGAGAGAGGGGGAAAGGCGGAAAGAGTGGTGGCCATGCTTGGTTCTAGGCTAAAGCTAGCGGTGCTTAGGTAAAGAGAAGTGGTTTATTTAGCAAAATGAGAAAAGTGAACAGCAAGCGGTTTAACAGTAGTGTATTTGCTACTAAAAGGTGCGAGATGTGGATGTGAATATCAAACCAGATGACACTTAAAGTAAGCAATAGTAGTCAGGCTAATGCCAAACAAGAGAACAGTAGTCAGAAACAACTAGCACTGGGTAACGCTCACCCAGAAATGACGTCATCCATCTTCAGAACCCCTTAATCCCTATCATTATCACAGTGCTGCTGGAGTCTATCCTATCTACTTTTGGGTGAAGGCGGGGCACATCCTGGACAGGTAGCCAACCTTTTGCAGGGCACACAATCACACATTCATATGCACACATTGGGAGAGTTTCAGAAATGTCACATAACCTATTAAGAGTGTCTCTAAACTGTAGGAGAACCCCACACATGCAAACTCCACACAGAAAGGACCCAGGGGTCCAGGGAGGCAAAAATACATAAAGAAAATTAGAGGTTCTTTTTTATTATCGTCGTCTTGATGGAAAAAGAAAAATATCAAAGTTTAGGAGAACAATCAGATTTTTTCTATGTTAGTTTTGGACTCCACCCCCCTGATCATGGCATTAACATATAATGGGCCAAGTTGGGTCCCTAATTTGTTGACACAATGTGTCTTCTTTGATAAAGTTTTAATTTTTAAATGTTTGCGATGCTGAAATTGCACCATGGCCCCAAAATGCACAGCTCCCAAATGACGGGCTGTGGCACGTGACGCTTAAACTGCGTCGTCAGTCGTCGTTGCTTTTCTATATTGACTTAACATTGAAACTAGACGCCTTCGCCATGAACACAGCTTAAGACTACTTTGCCGGCGGGCCAGGAACATTGATATGTAGCATTGCCGTTAGAGGAAGTGGCTGATATTTCCACCATCTACTCTTTAAGACCTTATGACAGGGTTTGTACGATAAACAAAAACTTGGAAAAAGTTTTGGAAATCAAAAATACAATTTCTAGGTTTTTGAAAAGTTTGTGAAAAACTAAATCTTCTGTAAAGTTTTTGGAAAGTCATGGGGTGTGACCAGGTGATGCTGTAGTATTGCGAGAGCCGACGAGAGGAGTGTGATGAGTTTACTTGGCGTAAGTTGTGAACAAACATTTTTGATTTAGAAAGTTAAAAAAAAATCTGAAAAAGTTTGTCAAGCATTTGTCAGCCTGGAGGATCTGGAGAATTACATCGACGAGTGTTTTCAACACCTGCGTCATGAGGAGATCCAACACCGCCACTCCGTCCACCAAACGTGGCCGCCCCGAAGACTCCCCGGGGGTTGCCTCCTCCCCAGGCAGCAACATGAGCGATATCCTGGATTAAATTGATAAAAAGCTCTCCAGCCTTGATTGCCGTTTAAATCTGCTGGAGATCCTTCATAAGGAATTCCAAGGCCTGCGAGAGTCTCTAGAATTCAGCCAGCAGCAGGTGCAGGAGCTCGCAGCGGAGAACCAGGCCCTGAGAGAGACTGTGAAGATCCTGGGCAACGACACCGCCCGTCTCTCCGAGGAAAACCGATCTATCAAAGAAACCCTCCTGGATCTTCAGGCGAGGAGCATGAGGGACAATCTAGTGATCTCGGGGATTCCAGAAGAGGCAGGGGAGGACCCGGAGACCATTGTGAAGTCCTTCATAGAGGCCCACCTGACGCTCCCCAAGGAAGAAGTCCAGAAGATCTCCTTCCACAGGGTTCACCGGCTCGGAGGAAAGAGGCCAGACAATCAGCGTCCCCGTCCTATTGTTGCTAAATTTGAACATTATAAACAAAAGGAGCTGGTAAAAAGCCGAGGCCGGGAACTGAAAGGAACGCATTACAGCGTTAACGACCAGTTTCCAGGCGAAAATCCTCTTCCAGCTGAGGAGGAAGCACCTGTCTGCTGGAACCCGTGCGGTGGTTGCCGTTGATAAACTTTTTGTGAACGGTAAGCTGTTCCGGGACCCAGAGGTAACACCCTGGCTGTGCAGAAGGTTTTCAGAGGCGCACTGACATCTGCGCTGCCCAGAAGAAACCCGCAAACTTATTTAATTGAATAGGAAATAATCGGATCATCAATAATCCACACCTCTCAGGAAAACTGTCTTTTCTTTCTCTCAAATTCATGTTTCTGTTGTTGTTTCGTTGTTTTTGTTTTTTGTTCTTTCTCCTTTCCTTGCTCTTTTCTCTTGTCCCCCCCCCCCCTTCCCCTTTCCTCGTATGTGAATCAGGTAGAGTCAACGCATCCAAGGGGAGTATTTATGCACGGAACGGGCGCGCATAAGGGCATGCAGACGCGATCCCGCACGTACACATTAATAAACTGCAAAAACCCCACTTAGGCTCACACAGGACGCACGCAACATGCAGCTCACAGCCAAGAAACGTTCACCCACAACGCACAGCGCTTCTTGGTGTAGCAGGCACACACAGCGGACACGCACACACGGACGGGCACACGCACTATTTAGCCTTGCACTCTCCCGGCTAGAACAACTATGAATAGTCTTAACATCGTTAGCTGGAATGTGCGTGGACTTGGCTCTGGGCCAAAGAGATTGAAAGTGTTAAATCACCTGAATGATCTTAATGCAGATATAGCTCTACTGCAGGAGACCCATTTATCTTTATCAGCTGGTCATCTCGTGTGCTGTTCCCAGTATCCAGTTATGTATTCTGCTAGTTTCAACTCCAAACAAAGAGGGTTTGCAGTTTTGATTAATAAAAACGTTACATTTACTTATAAGGATACAGTTACCGACCCTGAAGGTAGATTTGTAATCATGAATATATCCATTCAGAATAAGGACTTTTGTATAGCCAGTATCTATGGCCCAAATGTTGACGACTCTTCCTTCTTTCACAGATTCTTCACTTCACTCTCAGCTCACTCTGACTCTACAATCATTATAGGAGGAGACTTCAACCTTGTTTTGGACCCTGAACTTGACAGACTCAGCATAGCAGCAAACCAGCATACATGGCGCTCTGCATGTATCCTACAGCAGTACATGAATGATCTGGGTCTCTGCGACGCTTGGCGCTCATGTCATCCAAACACTAAGGGGTTCACCTTTTTCTCTCCAGTTCACCACTCACACTCTCTTTAGATTATTTATTAGTCTGTAACTCTCTTTTGAAAGAAATTAAAAGTTCCAACATTCATCCAATCATTATCAGTGATCATGCACCAGTTTCTGTAACTATTTCAAGGGAAGTATCCACACCCTCAGGTTCAACCTGGAGGTTTAATACATCTCTGTTAAAAGACCAGGAATTTATTGAATTCTTTAAAAAAGAGTGGGAAATGTCATGGTGGCCTGTCAGACTCCTCCCCCTCCAGCAGCTGCTGCTCATCTCTCTCAGCTGTGATTACTCTTCTCATCAGCCACCTGCTTCTTAAGGAGACCCAGCTTCATCATCCTTCGCCAGTCCGTTGACCCTGATGGTGCCTAGTCTTCTGAAGCTCTACGTCTGGCCCCTTTGCCTATGCATCAAGTAATCTTGTCTTGTCTTCTGCACTCAGGTTTCATTCCCAAGCCACGAGAGTCACCTGAGTTCACCATCCCGAGCAGCAGCTGACTCAGTCCTCCACCGCTGACATCTTCTGCCCCAGTGAGCCACAGTCTCTGTGCTCACCCTGACTCCTGCCTCGCCACGCAAGTTCAGAGCGTCCTCGCTCCTCAAGACCACCTGCCTCGCCACGCAAGTTCAGAGCGTCCTCGCTCCTCAAGACCACCTGCCTCGCCACGCAAGTTCAGAGCGTCCTCGCTCCTCAAGACCACCTGCCTCGCCACGCAAGTTCAGAGCGCCCTCGCTCCTCAAGACCACCTGCCTCGCCACGCAAGTTCAGAGCGTCCTCGCTCCTCAAGACCACCTGCCTTGCCACGCAAGTTCTGAGCATCCCCGCTCCTCAAGTACCGCAGCCACTACTACCTCCCCCCAGCGCCATCTGCTATCACCAGAGACATTAAGAACAATAAACGTCCTACTAACCTCTTCACTTACCTGCCTCTGCTTCCTGGGTTTTCAGCATCTGGGTCCTCCCTCCGCGTTCGAGTCATGACAGAACGGACTGGCCATAGCCTCGACCCAGCTGACCCAGAAGGACTCCGCGTGGCGGTACAACAGCAGGGCATCATGCTAGGACGTCAAGCCGAAACTTTGGGACACATGAACTCTGCCCAGCAGGAATTATTTCGGCGTCTGGATAGCTTGACACAGACTTTGTCCGAATTAACCCGTCAACAATCCAGTTCCACAGCTCCTGCTTCACTTCCGCCTTCCGGCGATCTGACTGCTTCCGCTTCCGCTTCCGCCCCCGCCCCGGAGAATTATCGTCTCCATCCCGAACCATTTCATGGTGACGTTGAGGCATGCGGAGGTTTTTTGCTACAGTGTCAGCTTCTGTTCCAACAGGCCCCCCGGTTCTATTGTTCTGATCATAGCAGAATCACTCTCATCGTAAATTCCCTCAGGGATAAAGCACTACAGTGGGCCCAGGCTTTTCTGGCAGCTAATCCTATCTCTCTTCTCACGTTCGATCGCTTCATCAGCGAATTTCGGTTAGTTTTTGATCAGCCTAGGAAACAGGAAGAAGCCACTAGACGTTTGCTGAACCTTAAGCAACGTAATCGCTCTGTCAGCGACCACGTGATTGACTTTAGGATCCTAGCAGTGGAGGCTGGGTGGGCTGACCCGGCGCTAAAAGGTGTGTTTTATCAGTCCTTAAATGAAAACATTAAGGATCACTTATGTTCACAGCCTGAAGCTTCTTCATTCGAAGAGCTGGTATCCGCTGCGTTACGTTCCGACACCCGTCTCAGGGAACGTAATCATGAACGTCATTCTGTACCCCGAAAGACACCTTCGACTAACTTGTCTTCTTTTCCTGTCCATCCCGTTGAACCGTCTTCATTCAGGTCACGAGAATCATCAGTAGAACCTATGCAGGTCGGTCATGCCAAGCTGTCTGAGGAGGAACGGCGGAAATGTAGAGAGGAGGGACTGTGCTTCTATTGTGGTAAACCCGGTCATCAGGTTTCCCAATGTTCGCTCCGGTTAAACTCCAGAACCCCCCGCTAGACGACAGGCCGCGGGTGGGTAAGTCGGTCACTCACACATCTAAGGAGTTTTGCTACATTCCTGTCAAACTATGCTTCAAGACCGTTATTTCCGAGACTCTAGCTTTAATTGATTCCGGGGCCGAACAAAGCCTTATTGATAAAGATTTGGTCGAATCGCTCTCTCTACCTACCGAACCACTAGAAAATCCTATTAAGGTTGCTGGGTTGGGGGACCAACACCTCTCTGATATCACCCATCGTACTGGTTCCATTTTGCTAATCTCGTCGGGTAATCACCATGAATCCATTAAGTTTTTCATTACTCACTCTCCTCGCAATCCGGTCGTTCTAGGCTGCTCTTGGCTGAAACTACATAACCCCCAGTTTGACTGGGTACTCCAACGAGTTAACTCATGGAGTAAGCATTGTCTGGCTAATTGTCTTCAGTCTGCTATTCCCAAAGTCCTTTCCGTGGCCACCACTCCTACCGAACCCATAGATCTCTCTATGGTCCCTTCTTGTTATCATGATCTCAAAGCTGTTTTCAGCAAATGTAAAGCTAACTCTCTACCGTCCCACCGACCCTATGACTGCGCTATTGAGCTCCTTCAGGGGGCCACTTTGCCTAAAGGTCATCTTTATAACTTGTCAGGACCTGAAAAATCCGCCATGGAAACGTATATTCATGAGGCCCTCTCTTCCGGTCACATCCGTCCTTCCTCTTCGCCAGTTGGTGCGGGTTTTTTCTTTGTGGAGAAGAAGGATAAAACCCTGCGACCTTGTATTGATTATCGTGAACTTAACGCCATTACTATCAAAGATAAATACGCCCTCCCCCTCATCAGCTCTGTTTTTGATTCGGTTCATGGCGCTCAGATTTTTTCTAAACTCGATCTACGCAATGCCTACCATTTAGTTCGCATTAAGGAAGGGGATGAATGGAAGACCGCATTTAATACACCTCTGGGCCACTATGAGTACCTGGTCATGCCTTTTGGGTTAACTAACGCGCCAGCCGTCTTTCAGAGGCTGGTGAATGACGTCCTTAGGGATTTCATTAACCGTTTCGTTTTTGTATATCTCGATGATATTTTGATTTTCTCTAAAGATCCCGTTCAACACGAGAACCATGTACGTCAAGTCTTAGCCCGTCTGCTCGAGAACCAATTATTTGTTAAGGCTGAAAAATGCCACTTTCACGCTTCCTCCGTTCAGTTTCTCGGGTACATCCTCGAGGCTGGGAGCATTCGCCCCGACCCGGCTAAAATCGAAGCCGTCACCCAGTGGGAACCACCCGCCTCTCGTAAAAAGCTACAGCAGTTCCTTGGCTTCGCGAATTTTTATAGGAGGTTTATTAGGAACTACAGCAGCATTGCCTCACCTTTAACTCAACTAACTTCCATTTCCAAGCCTTTCCGGTGGAATCCTGACGCCCAGGCCGCTTTTGACACCCTTAAGTCTTTGTTCAGTTCGGCGCCCATACTCACCCAACCTGACACTACCCGGCAATTCATTGTAGAGGTCGACGCCTCGGATACCGGTGTGGGTGCCGTCCTCTCTCAAAAGGAACTTTCCTCTGGGAAACTCAAGCCCTGTGCATTCTATTCTCGTAAACTCTCCCCGGCAGAAAGAAACTATGACGTGGGCAATCGAGAACTGTTGGCAATTAAACTCGCTCTGGAGGAGTGGCGGCATTGGCTGGAGGGAGCCGATCTACCGTTCATAGTCTGGACTGATCATAAAAACCTGGCCTACCTGCGCTCGGCCAAACGTCTAAACTCACGTCAAGCCCGGTGGTGCTTATTTTTTGACAGATTCAAATTCACCATTACTTACAGACCCGGCAGTCGGAACACCAAACCCGATGCCCTCTCACGCCAATTCAGTCCGGACGACTCCTCGACTCCTACCACCATCCTTCCATCCACCTGTATTGTTGGTAGCCTGACTTGGGACATCGAAAACCGGGTTATCAATGCCCAAGGTGAGGAACCTAAACCCGACTCCTGTCCTGATGGTGTTCTCTTCGTTCCCTCCTCACTCAGATCAGACGTCCTCGCCTGGGGTCACAGCTCACGGGTCGCTTGTCACGGCGGAGTTTTCCGAACCCGTAACCTCCTTCGTAAGAGATTTTTCTGGCCTCAGATGGATAAGGATGTCCGTGAGTACGTCGCCGCCTGTAGTATCTGCGCCCGGTCCAAGGCTTCCAGCTCCCCTCCCGCTGGTCTCCTTCATCCGCTGCCCACGCCTCATAGGCCCTGGTCGCATATAGCTGTGGACTTTGTTACTGGGTTGCCCGCATCCAAAGGCAACACCGTTATTTTCACGGTCATTGATCGGTTTTCCAAAGCCGCCCAGTTTATTCCGTTGTCTCAACTACCCTCTGCCACTGAAACTGCTGATCTTCTGGTTCACCATGTTTTCCGCCATCATGGCATCCCCGCAGATATCGTTTCTGACAGGGGCCCTCAATTCGTTTCCCACGTTTGGAAAGCCTTTTGTTCTGCTCTGGGGGCCACGGTCAGTTTGTCCTCCGGTTACCACCCCCAGTCTAATGGTCAAGCGGAGCGAGCTAATCAGGAGTTGGAGGCTGCACTTCGTTGTCTGGCAGCCCAGAACCCCTCTGATTGGGCTAACTTCTTAGTCTGGATAGAATATGCTCATAATTCCCACGTTTCCTCTGCTACTGGGATTTCACCCTTTGAGGCTTCATTGGGTTATTCGCCACCTCTATTCCCCACTCAGGAGTTAGACCTGGCTGTTCCATCAGTACAACACCATCTCCAGCGCTGCCAGCGTGTCTGGAACCAGACCAGGGAGGCTCTATTACGCACAAAGGAGGACAACTGCAGGATTGCCAATCGTCACAGGGTGGCGGGTCCCACTTATTAGGTCGGTCAGAAGGTATGGCTTTCGTCCAAGAACATTCCCCTACAGACCTCGTCCCGCAAGCTGGCGCCCAGGTTCATCGGTCCTTACATCATCGACCGCATCCTCAACCCTTCCTGTGTCCGTCTCCGCCTGCCTGCAGCCCTCAAGGTACATCCCACGTTCCACATCTCTCACATTAAACCTGTTCTGGACAGTCCTTTGTGCCCGCCTTCCGCTTCCCCACCACCCGCCCGTATCGTTGATGGGGCTCCGGCGTTCACTGCCTCTCGTATCCTGGACATCCGTCGCCGTGGCCGTGGTCACCAGTACCTGGTGGATTGGGAAGGGTACGGTCCTGAGGAACGTTCGTGGGTCTCCCGTTCCCTCATCCTCGACCCTTCCCTCATCCGCGACTTCCTCCGTGATCACCCGGATCGTCGCCCTGGACCGCCAGGAGGCGGTCGTTGAGGGGGGGGTACTGTCATGGTGGCCTGTCAGACTCCTCCCCCTCCAGCAGCTGCTGCTCATCTCCCTCAGCTGTGATTACTCTTCTCATCAGCCACCTGCTTCTTAAGGAGACCCAGCTTCATCATCCTTCGCCAGTCCGTTGACCCTGATGGTGCCTAGTCTCCTGAAGCTCTACGTCTGGCCCTTTTGCCTATGCATCAAGTAATCTTGTCTTGTCTTCTGCACTCAGGTTTCATTCCCAAGCCACGAGAGTCACCTGAGTTCACCATCCCGAGCAGCAGCTGACTCAGTCCTCCACCGCTGACATCTTCTGCCCCAGTGAGCCACAGTCTCTGTGCTCACCCTGACTCCTGCCTCGCCACGCAAGTTCAGAGCGTCCTCGCTCCTCAAGACCACCTGCCTCGCCACGCAAGTTCAGAGCGTCCTCGCTCCTCAAGACCACCTGCCTCGCCACGCAAGTTCAGAGCGTCCTCGCTCCTCAAGACCACCTGCCTCGCCACGCAAGTTCAGAGTGCCCTCGCTCCTCAAGACCACCTGCCTCGCCACGCAAGTTCAGAGCGTCCTCGCTCCTCAAGACCACCTGCCTTGCCACGCAAGTTCTGAGCATCCCCGCTCCTCAAGTACCGCAGCCACTACTACCTCCCCCCAGCGCCATCTGCTATCACCAGAGACATTAAGAACAATAAACGTCCTACTAACCTCTTCACTTACCTGCCTCTGCTTCCTGGGTTTTCAGCATCTGGGTCCTCCCTCCGCGTTCGAGTCATGACAGGAAACCTTCTTAGAATTCAAGAATTCTTCTGAGATCTCACCATGTCTTGTTTGGGAAACAGCAAAAGCAGTCATGAGAGGGAAAATCATCTCTTATTCAACGCATAAAAAAATGCAAAGAGAAAGCAGATTTATTAGAACTAGAAAATAAAATCAAAACCCTGGAGACTGCTTATGCTGCTTCTGCACAGGAACACATTCTGGGCGACCTGAAAAATTTAAAGGTGCAGTTAAATGACATCATCAATAAACAAACACAATTCCAGATACAAAGGCTTCGACTGGAAAAATGTGAAAACTCAAATAAATCTGGCAAATTTCTAGCTAATCAGCTTAAAATTAACAAAGAAAAATCAACAATCACTTCTATTATGGACCAAACAGGGAATGTCACCCATGACCCGGTAAAAATTAATAATGCGTTTAAAGACTTTTATCAAAACTTATACACACCACAGATCAATCCATCAGAACAAAGCATCAACTCATTTCTCAACAATGAAAACCTGCCCAGGTTAAACGAAGATCAAATCACAAATTTTGACTCAATGCTCTCGTTGTCTGAACTTCATGAAGCTCTGTTACTTATGCCTAACAACAAAGTACCAGGACCCGACGGCTTTCCTGCAGAGTTTTATAAGGTATTCTGGGAACAACTGGCACCAACGGTTTATAAAACGGTAACATTTATCAATGAAAGCCAATCTCTACCACCTAACATGAACTCCGCCAACATTATCCTTCTTCTAAAACCAGACAAAGACCCCACGAGTCCTTCAAGCTATCGCCCCATTTCTTTAATCAATGCAGATGTAAAAATTATCTGCAAAGCACTAGCACAGAGAATAGAAAGTCACTCCTCACATAATTCACTTTGATCAAACTGGATTCATCAAAGGCAGACACTCGGATGACAATGTCCGCAGAATTGTTAACATAATAGACTTTGCCACCATCAAAAACCAGGAAATGACCATACTATCACTGGATGCTGAAAAAGCCTTTGATAAAGTAAATTGGAAGTTCCTCATTGCTGCCCTCCATAAGTTTGGTTTTGGAGAATCATTCATCAATTGGATCAAAATATTATATCACAACCCCAATGCATCAGTTAGAACTAATAAACATACTTCCAACAGGTTTTTTCTTGGAAGAGGAACTAGACAGGGTTGCCCACTCTCCCCCTCTCTTTTTGCAAAATTTATCAAGCCTGTAGCTGCAGCAATAAGACAGAATGAGAGCATTAAATGTGGAGCAAGGATTCACAATACCAGTTAAAACAGGCAATATCAAATATCTAGGTATTTATTTTTCCCCCAAATTATCAGAACTGGTGCAGTTAAACCACACCCCGTTACTGAAACGCATACAGGATGAGCTAACACGCTGGGTTAACCTGCCTCTGTCCCTAATGGGCAAGGTAGCCACAGTTAAAATGAAAATCTTACCCAAAGTTAATTATCTCTTCTCAATGATCCCCACACAACTGCTACTAAAATGGTTCAAAGCATTAGACTCATCCATATCAAGCTTTTTATGGAACAATAAACCTGCAAGAATTAGTCTAAAAACTTTAAAATCTGCAAAAAGCTGTGGAGGCTTAGAATTACCTAACTTCCACAAATACTTTCTTGCAAATAGATTACGATACATCTTAAAATGGTTAAAAAATAATCCAGAAACCAACTCATGGTTAGACTTGGAACAGGCGCTATGTGGGAAGATCAACCTGTCAGATCTACCGTTTATTAGCCTAACAGTTAAAAAACAGGATTGTTTCAAAAGTATGAATATAAACGCCACTTTAACAGCCTGGTGGGAATTTCTAAAAATATCTAACTCATCAATCCAACCGTGCAGAATGACACCCATCTGGAACAACCCAGACATCCTCATAAGCAAAAAGATGATACACTTCCCAGCTTGGCAAGCAGGGGCCGTGACGTAACTAGAGCACTTAATTATTGACAGAAGATTCATAACTCCCCAGGCACTACAAGACAAACATGGAATAAATAACTTCTTGGAATATCAACAACTTAAATCTATTATTACTAAGAAGTTTAAATACAGAGACAACGATTTAAAGCTACCAGAAGTAGTTACCGCTCTAATTAACTTTTCAATGAACAAAACTCTCTCCAAAATATACAAACTTTTATGTAATTTAGATAATAATATTTCACTTCCAATAACAAAATGGGATGCAGATTTGAGCATCAGCACAGATGAAAGCTTCTGGTCAGAACTTTGTCTAAACACCTTTAAACTGACAAAAAGTCCAAATTTGCAGCTAATCCATTTCAAAACTCTTCACAGGATTTACTACACTGGACAGAGGATGTTCAAGATGGGTCTCAGTAACTCAGACATTTGTGAACACTGTGACAGTAATCTACCTGACAGTTACATGCATGCACTATGGCTCTGCACGCCTGTCCAGGCTCTCTGGCAGCAGGTATGTGCCGATCTATCAGCCTGGCTTAAGGTTCCAATCACGGCTTCACCTTCACTTTGTGTGCTTGGTGACATGAGTGCCATCGAGGTAGAAGGAGAATTATTAAATATCATTTTCATAACTCTTTGTATTGCTAAAAAAAACATCATAATAAATTGGAAAAACAAGAAAAATATAAATATAAGTCAATCCAGAAATCTGCTGTTTGATCATATCAGCTTGGAAAAAATGTCAGCCCAAAGTTCAAGTAACTTTGAAAGAATTCGGTCTCTCTGGTCTCCCATAGCTAACTCCATGACTTAGGGGGTGGGGGGCCTGGTCGTCGCTGCTCCCTGCCTTTCTGCCGTGGTGCGGGGTGGGGGTCAGGGCCTCCACTGCCCGGTGGGGGCTGGTGGGGATCCCATTCGTTGGGGGGTTGGGTGCGGTGCCTGGGCGGGGCGGGCTGGGGCGCTGCGTGGTCTTCTGGGCTTGGCGGTGGGGGGTGCGTGGTGGGGGGGTGGAGTGGTGGTCCGGCTTGGCTTCTGGGGGTGGTCTCTTTGTCCGTGCTAGGGGGGGTCGGCGGGGGGTCCTGCTCGGGGGAGGTAGGTCCAGCGGCACTGGATGGGCTGCCCATGGTCACTCTGGGCGTCAACCGCTGCGGCTGCGGGGTCTCAGGGGGTGTGGGGGGGGTTCTGTTGGCCCTGTCCCGTGGGGGGGCTTTCTGGGGGGGGGGCACCATGGGTACGGGACCTTGGGGGTTTGACGGGTCGGGGTCTCCGCTGGTGGCAATCGGCGGTTGCCCCGGCCGGATGGCTGCCTTGGTCCCGTCGAGGCCTGACCAAAGCTCCCTCTGGGCGGCGCCTGGGGGTGGGGGCCTGGGCTTGCTCCGGGGGGGGGGGCGGCGCTTTCTGGCTCCTCTCTCTCTGTGTGGCTGGGGGACCTGGGCCCTATGCTGGGGGGGGCTGGGGGATGGCTGTTTGACCACCAGGAGACAGTCTGCCAGCTGTCCCCAACTCACCCCCTTCCTCATATAATCTCATATTAGGGTGCGGGGGTGGGGGGTTTAGCCTGCAATGCGCTTTGGGGGGGGCCTACTTGGCAGTGCTCCCCCTCCCATGGTTGCCGTATGGAATGGGCCCTCCCTCTCTCGGTTTTATTTGCACCTTAGACATGTAGGGCCCTTGGTAGGGGGGGTGCTTGGACATCACTGCCAGCAAGCAGCAGATGTCCTCCTAGTACCCTACCAGCCAATTTTAACCGCACCTTAGACATTTAGGGACCCTTGGAGGGGAGGGTGAGGGGACATTACTGTGAGTAATCAGGGAATGTCCTCTCTGTGCCCTACCCACCAATTTTAACTGCACCACCCTAGTACACACACCTTTTACTCCTCATAATATACATTTAAACACAAACACACACACATGCACACATACACCCTCACAAACACACGCACACACATTTTGCAAGGAAGGTGGGTCCTGGGTCCATCTGTCCCCTACCCCATCCCTGGTGGGGGGTACTGGGCCCTTGGCAGCGGTGGCCGTGTCCCCTGGGTGCCGGTTTCCTGGGCCCGGCGGGGCTCTCTCCACGCAGGGAGGGGGTTCACATTACACCTGAGCCGGGGGTGTCCGCTTCCCTGTGGGGTGGGTTCGGGTTTTTGCCCCTGGGCGCTGGGCCCCGCCCACATTCCAACTGTGGCCGAGCCTGGTCGGGCCATGTTAACAACACCCCTTGCGGGCCCCCCTTTTCTCCGGGGTGCTCACCTGAGCACAGGTGTTAGCTCACCTTTACACTAATAGTTTGCATGATTGAATGAATGAAATATTTCACACTAGGTGGTTTAAAGGCGTAAGTATCCGTGTGTGAACAATATCTGTATTGTTATCTGTGTGCATGTTTTGTGTACATGTTGACATGTGGACACTTCTGCAGCTAACAGGTGTGTTTATAACATCTGAATGTGTGTGTGGACAGGCCCCGCCCTTTGAGATTTGTAGTACACTTGAACCTTACCGTAATGATAAACATCCAGTAAAGTTGCTGCTTTATGCTGCTTTATGGTTCTACCCCCCCCCCCTCTCCTATGATCACACTCCTATCCCCCTCCTCTGTAACATCCCTCTCTCTTCTTCCCTCCTTTCCTTTTCCGTCCGGTCCAGCACCAAAGATTCTGGTGGATGGAATGGAATTTAATAAAGTTTGGCCTCAACTACAAAAGGGGTTTATTCAGACATTCCTCTGGTTTGTCCGAAGATTAATAACCCCTGTTGTTAAAGTAAAATATGTCCAACACAAGAGGCCTTCAGCTGTTGGACAGGACAAGTTAAAAAAAAAAAAAACTGTGTCGTCGAACCGCTGATTGCTTTTCCATATTGACTTAACATTGAAACTAGACGCCTTCGCCATGAACACAGCTTAAGACTACTTTGCCGGCGGGCCACGAACATTGATATTTAGCACTGCCGTTGGAGGAAGTGGCTGATATTTCCATCGACTCTTTAAGACCTTATTACAGGGTTTGTACGATAAACAAAAACTTGGAAAAAGTTTTGGAAATCAAAAATACAATTTCTAGGTTCTTGAAAAGTTTGTGAAAAACTAAATCTTCTGTAAAGTTTTTGGACAGTCATGAAATTGTAATATTTTGGATGCAAAACAAAAATAAAATAGAATTGTTTCACATGAGATTGGAATTTAAATTGTGGCAGGAGTTCAACCTGACGCTATCGGTGATGGGAATTTACGATGCCCTTAAGCAGTTTGAGTCCGTTCAGCATGCAGCGCTTCCAGTATACTATCGTTAAATGCTACGAAATGCCGGGAAATGTAGCTTTAACAACGAGCAGCTTTTCAAGAAGAGGGATCAACTGTGGCCACTGAAAGACCCTGAAACGCATTTTGCACTAGAATCCTGGAAATAACTACAAACATCTGCTCGAGAAAAATAGAAAATGAGCTGCAACTCAAAGTAGAAAAACCACAAAGTGTCTGTGTCATAGACATGATCTGCTTTGTTTCTGTGTTCGTCACCACCTCACCATCTGTTCTTCCGCCTGACTTTACCCACAAACATTACAGAGAAAAAAGTTGGATGTAGTTCTATTGACCAGAATGAGCTGTTTATTTCTGTCTGTGATGATGCAGAAAATGAGTTCCAGCATTCAGTTTAAGGCTGTTCACTTTTCTCTGAGTGAACAGAGATAAAAACCCTGGACTTTGAGGTTAACAGGAGGATTCTCAGGAACCAAAAGAACCCTGAAATGTGTGTACATTTCCACTCAAGTTCATTCTGCAGAGCATTTCTGTGGATTGAAATTGTTGAATTGACTGTCTAATCCGTCCACCCCTCTGACAAGGAAACACAACCCAAGTCTCACTGCAAAATGTTAACATCAACACAAGAGTTAATGATTGAATCTGTTTGAGACCGGACTCTAGTTTCCATTTCACTGATGGTCTTGAGCTCTGAGTCAAGACTGAAGAACAAGGTCCCAGATACTGACAGAGATTCTCTCTGTGGGTCGGCTCTCAAGTAAGAGGAGAAGCTAGGTCATCTGAGTTCTGGCTTCTTTCATGAACTTCCAAAAATGCCCTAAACACTTGTTCTAAATGCTTCAAAGTTAGTTTATTTTGCAACTCCAAACATTCTCAGCTTAATAAAAAAAGAAACTTTAATGCAAGTTGAAAGTTTTAAACAAAAAAGAAAGCATTTTCAGTCATGCTTCACATGAGTAGGCTCAGGTTTGATTTCCAGCACCACTTCCTTTCTCCCCACCATGGATGGCACTGTTGAAAAGAAAATACTTGAAATTTTAAAATGCTACCTTTCATTTTATCTTAGTACCTTCTTACTTTAAAGTTTTAGGATAAATTTAAATAAACAGGTTTTAATTTGAACAATTCTGAGACCGGAGCAAACTATGAAAGAAAGAAGCAGCAATAAAATGTTTTACCTGTGGGCCAAATCCACAGCTTTAGTGGCTGCTGCCAAGATATCCTACATGGACCGTTTGTCCAGATCCTGCTGGTCCAAGAGTTTGTTACCATGGATCAAACTGAAAAGGGAAAAAAGAGACTTAATTACACTTAAAGTGAACTCTTTCATGTTTCATATTACTGAGACAGGAGCAGATATTCAATCTTAGAAGCAGTAATAAAAGGTTTTACTGGTGGGCCAAATCCACGCCTTTAGTAGCTGTTGCAAAGATATCTGACCAGGACCGTTTGTCCAGATCCTGCTGGTCCAAGCGTTTTAGACCATGAATCAAACTGAAAAGGGAAAAAAACTGAATTACGCTAAAAGTTAACACTTTAATATTCAACCCTTCTGAGATGGGAGAAAACATTTAAAGAAAAAAGCAGCAAACAGGTCTTACTGGTGGGCCAAATCCACGCCTTTAGTAGCAACTGTAAAAATATCTGGCCAGAATCTTTTCTCCAGGTTCTGCAGGTCCTTTTCCTGGTATGTGTGAGCAATCATCAATCTGAAGAAGAGAAAAAAACACTTAAAATGAACCATTTCAGATGTAAAAAATCTGAAAAGGGAGCAGATTTTAAGACTTGAACCCAGTCATCAAAGGCTTTACTATTGGGTCTCGTCAGCTGCTCTGATCATTTGGGACCAGAACTGTTAAGCCAGAAGCAGCTTCTCTAACATTTGCATCAAAGTATAAAAACAGAAAACTTCAAAGTCAATCAGAAATGTCTGTGTCAACATTACAGATAAATTTCTGGTTTTGTTTGCGTAATTTAGTAGCAAAATAGTGTTATATGATGCACATTACTTATTACTGTCATCAGTCTGAGCAGCATCTTTTCCAGAGTATCCAGGATCTGAAGGAGCAGACACTGCCAGCTGAGCCGTCATGGTGGACAGCACAAGAAACATCACAATACTCTTCATCCTGTGGGAACAAGTCAAAACAGCAAACATTTGTGTTTTTTTCATCAATTTCACTTCAGGTTCTTTCAATTTTCAACTAGATTCAAAAAGGTCAAGAGTCTGAATTTTACCTTTTCCAATTTTAAGGTTGATGTGACTGAAAGCTTTTGGTCTTTTCTTCTGGCCGTCCTCTGTGAGAAGCCTTGGGTGCTGTTGGTCTCTTCTACCTCCTTATATTTGTGCCAAACAGGCCAGATCCCATCTCTGTTGTGCAATATTTCACAATGCTTCCAAACCCACAAGGTCCATCCCAAAGAGTTTTCATCTGAACCAAAAGAACTTAGCTGGGTCATGCAGGTACCACTTCCCACTGTTGAAGGTTTCACTTGAATTCCAGTGAAAATGGGATTTGATCAGCAGATTCACTACATTGTGAGTCAGAGGCCATTTTGCTACGACAAAATTCTAACAACCATCCAGACAAAGCCAGACTGACTGGATGTGAGATCCTAGGAAACCCAGGGTAATGACTACTGTACCACAGCCAAGCAGGCTTAGTTAGAAGAAGACTTTAAAATCAGTGCGACTTCATTAAGGGAAGAGTTCCATCTTAATTTTAAAAACAGAAAAACCTCACATGGATCCATTTATAGATCCATCCAATAACCAGAATCTGAGGCTTTCTGCCTTTTTTTCTACAATCACCAGCGGTCATCTCTTGAATGTTACCCATGACCTCCAGGAAATGGGGGCAATTGGTGCTCTACAACACCAGAACTGTAAATTTGGTTTGTGTGTCTGTCAGCAGCTTAAGCCAGTCGATCAACACTTTCAGTAATGAGAAGGACAGACGGGGCTTTTCTACCTTGACTTAAGAGTTTCACGGTCACAATTCCCATTCCCACATTTACCCTCTGATGGTGGCAGAGCTGCCATGTCAGGCACTAACCAGAACCACCAGGAACCATGTGGGGTTCAGTGTCTTTCAAGGCGGCATGAGAACCAAACCTGCAACTTTCTGATCAGATGTCTCTGGACCACAGCCACCCAGGTTAAGAGCCAGATGGGTCTAAAAATGGTAAGAATAGGACTGGAACTGGAAGAGGTAGGTTAATGCAGTTTTCCTTCTTGCTGGAGTCAGACGCTTTTTCCTCCTGTGTGACTCAAAGCTTCTGTCCCATCTAGACCGCTGAGCATCAGTGCCCAAGTTTTCTCATTTTGGAACACGCCTTCTACCTTCTCACTCTGAAAATACACTTGAGAAGTTGGTCTTTGGTCAGCAGTTTGTCCATGTTAACAAACAGGAGAGTGGAACCTTCCTGCCTGGACAGTAGCTTTGTGATTGAATAGACCAATGATTGGCAGAGTGATCTCAAGTTGATTCGTTTGTCTCAGCTGTCTGTAGATGCTCAACAATCTGACAATCTGGATTTCTGATGCATCTGACAGTGTCACCTCTGTCAACAGTGCAAGGTGGGCTGTTGGACCTTTGTGTAGAGACATAGCAGGCGGATCAGACCGAGAGACAGTCGCAGTCAACCCAAGGCTTGACCAAGGCTCACATGCCCAACAGGGGAGGATGCTTGCAGTCTTTCAACTTGTACAAAAAATTAATGACAACTTTGAGAATGTTTCTATCTGGATTAAAGGAAAACTGCTTTAAATCCCACCAGCCCCAGATAAGGGACTTACCACCACTCAGGAATCCTGAGCAAAACATCTCCTAACCCCAGACATGAACCAAGGCCACTCAAGAAGCGCCCACAAAGTGTTCAAGGCAGACCACCAGCCGGCCCTGTAGAAACTCTAGCAGCAGCATTTTAAGCCAATAGAAGCTTTTACAGAGTTTTAGGACAGCCTAATGGTAAAGGAAGGCAGCAGTCTAATCCATCCATTTCCTTAACCCTTTTAGGGTCACAGGGCTCCCAGACTCTGACCTGGCTACTGTTGGGCAAAGGCGGGGTTCCTCCTGGACAGGTCACAGAGCCGTCAAGTCCTAAAGTAACAGCATGCATGAACTGATTTCTGATTAATTCTGACAAAAGGACAATCTCCACTTTGGAAATTATTTTGAGGAGAGAAGGATGACCTGGAAACATGATTCCTGGGAGAATTAAGAGCCAAGTCTTCAACAAAGACCACTCTGGGGTATCTCATACAGAGACGGAATTAATGCCATTTTGTCAGAGCAGGACAAGGAGGGTTTATTGTAAGATGTAAAATAGTTGACAGAAATGACAACAGAATCCTAAAAAATGTGCCCAAAAAGTGTCAGAGTCTTTAACAAATCTGAGAAAGTCAAATATGAGCATCTGTTCTGGCTGCATTCCTGCTGGTCAAACTGCAGCTGACTGTGTCTCAGATGAGGAAATGATCTGGTAGATTTTTTGTCGCATCACTTCTTCATCACTTTATCTTATCACATCTCTGGCTGTTTCCACTTGACGAGTCAGAACTTTGAATGCATTATTCAGACATGGAATGGAAAAGAGCCTTTGAGCCCTTCCACTGAAACTTTAATAAAATTAAAAACAGACATGAATGCATTCACAGATGCGTCATAAAAGGCTAAGAGTCGCACAATCGCAATTTAAAGCTGAACAACAATCCATGTCAATCAAAAATGTGTTTGTTTTTTTTAGCAGATTGTGATCAAACATAATTTCATTTCTGAATGTTATCTGATCTTTAAAATCTTCTAATGTGTCAGAGGAAGAGGTCTGAGAGGAATTCAGGATTCTCTTTCATGTCTTGTTGATTTCTATTACATTAAGACCTTCACATACAGCTGTGGATGGTTTTGAACACGTGCAGACATACAACTATCTGCCTGTAAACATGGGAAATGTAGAAATGAAGAATCTTCTCAGAAGAAAACATTGGAACCTAAGAACGTTCTAAAAAGTTATTTTTGATGTTGTGCTTTGACACTGCACCCAACCTGCCTTGCGCGTCATCTGTGGTGTGCAGATTAAGTATGGGGAGTGAATCAGCTTTTTTTTTACCACAGGTCCACAACAGACGAGCTCTTTCACAATCATCTGTGCAAGAAAACATTTTGAAATGAAGCCTGAGAATTAGAAAAGTAACATAAGTGTGACCATTTAGGACAAAAGCAGCATCAGTGGTTCCATTCAGCTACTATGTCCAAACTGGATAGATGTGTCAGAAGTTTTTAATGTCTTCATGGGATTTTGTTCTATAAGATACTGAGGAGTTCATGTTCTCCAAAGGAACCAGCTGGTTCATGCATTTCTGGGTGTCTGGGACCCAGAAAGTCCCAGGGGCTTCTTAGCTCTGTCACTCTGTTCTCCAGTCATCTCTAAATACAACCATAGTTAGTAACAATACTTGTACCAAAGTATTGCTTCACAGGCTTTGCTGACCACATATCAGAAGGAAGGGTCATTCTTCTGTTTTTTGCTGTTCCATCAGAGGCCTGAACTGGTCCCTCTGGAGCTTCCAGGTCGCTGTAAACAACTACTGCCATGTTTCCAGCACGAGTGGAGAGCCCTCCAACTGGCAAGGCAGAACGGGTGTCACAGCTAAAGCTTTGGTGGCATCCTCCTCCTCAGCCACCTTTGGTTCTACCCCGACCTTGCCTTAGACATCTTTTGCCAGCCCCCTTTCCTGTTGATGTCACAGAAAAATGTGGTCATTTCCTTTTGTCTGCGGTCATCCAGAATCTAGTCAGCACAGACTTACGGCGGCAGGACTTTACCAGACTGACCGTAAAATCTTGGACATTGACAGCTGGTATTACCTCGCCACCAAAACCATTGAGCACCCTGCTAGAAAAAAATATCCATCCAAGGCCACACTGGGGGAGTCGGCCATATTGGAGCAGTTGACCATATTGGAGCAGTCGACCATATTGGGGGAGTCAGACATATTGGTGGAGTCGGCCATATTGGAGCAGTCGGCCATATTGGGGGAGTTGGCCCAATGTGTTATATGCTAGAGGAGACATCACTTGATTCCTCATGGGAGGAGAGCACCGCCATCTTGGTGAGGTCAACTCACTGCTGCAGTGCATGCATGTGAACACATGTTTTGCAAAATGCAAGTTCATTGTGCGGGTTTCAACAGCCCAAATCGGAGAAATGAGTCCACGAAGGAGGATGGCATAACATTTCACAGGTAAGTACTATAATTTTTTTCTTTAAGGCTGCAGGGGCTTCAGTAATAGTACACATGTTGACATGCATGATGCTGCAGGGTCATTATTATCAGCATGCTGCAAGATGTACATATAATTTGCTGTTGACATAAATGTAAACTTTATTTTGTTAAACCTATATACAGTATACTAGGACTAGGCTATTATAGTAATATAGATTTATACATTTCTGACTCAGTGACTGAACTTTTCTTGCAGGCTTCCACCGCAGATGGATCATGGAGGCGGTGGAGATAAGAAAGCGAGCCCACACTTCCATGAACCGGGATGAGGGGGCTTTCCTGCTCTCTCACACCTGGAGCAACATCCTCCAGAAACAGACAGACATCAAGGGGTGGAGTCACTTGTCAAAGTTTGACAGGTGACTCCGCCTCAGTCACAATCAGCTGTTTTTAAAGACGTCACACACCACCATCTGATGACGACCCTGACGAAGGCGGAAGGCATTCCGCCGAAACATGTCGGTACGTTTTACACAAAACAAACCCAGTGTCTGATAAAAAAATAATTTAAGTGCGTAATAGAACTTGTAGACACAATGAACTTCATTGAATCGTATTACAGAGTTTATGGTTTGACTCACCTCGACTGACAGTACAACAAATAAAGTATTCAAATATTTTGTTAAGATATATTTGTCTTCTCGAGTCATCATCAGAAATCTACGCTGGCCAACAGGGTTTACACTAGATACAAAAGAAACTACGCATAACAAACCCACAACAAAATTACCCGAATCACACAGAATAGTTTGAAACGGAATCATTTTTATTTCCTACTGTAGGAAAATAGTTGGCGGTGTGGCTGGGTTAGGGTTACACTGCAAACTCTTTGATTCTTGCACAGATTTAAAATCTTGTTTTTAGACATTCAAAATATTTTACCAGGTTTTAAGTGATTTTATCTCATCTTTGCTTTACAACTTTACGTGCTTAAAATAGGGCTAATCAAGGTTTTTTTTGTCTCATTAAGATCTAGGATCTAGAAATAAAAAAATAATTATTAAAATGAGTAAATGTCCGTTTGCTCCATACACCATACCAATAGAAAAACTTGATTTAAGATAAAGAAAAAACACTCAATTTGCTTGATTTAAGACCTGTTCATGAGACATTTTATCAAAACAGATTTGTTAAATAACATGGTGAAGCCATTTTCAATCTCAGACAGTTTACATCGAACACAGTTGTTTTGAAGACCATGGAAAGATTGTTTCTCAACAGAAAAAAGTCACAAACATGTGGCAAATGGCCTTGCAACTAATGAATTAACTGGAACTTTCACGAACAAAAGTGATATAAGATGCTTTCCAACATTTCACAACTCAGCCTAATTTTCAGGCTGCATTCTTAAGGAAATAACATTAGATAGACTATATTTTATTGGCACAAACACTTTCTCCTTAAAACTGAAAGAATAATATGATGTGTAATCTATGAGCTCAGACACTGAGTAGATACTGGCACTTCATAGGCCTGATAGTTAGGATTTAAATGTATTGTTTCCTGGCGTTGATACTCAAATGCAACAACATTCCAAAGATTGGTAAAGTGTTATCAACATCTGCAAGAACCATAGATTTCCCACTTGTGTTTTTATTGCTATTCAGGATGTACCACTTTACCCTGACAATAGATTGGAGCACCTCTATTCCTAAAAAATCTCAGATTTTTTGTTTAACATATTCAGTATTTGTGACAGCTAGCACAGGCCCCACAGGTTTTTCATTTCTAAAACTGGATGTTCAACGCCCAAATCCTTCTGACAGCATTCGAGAAATTGGTTGTGGTTTGCAAGTGATTTGCAAACATTTTTAATTTTTAATTTTGAAGCCCACTGCTTAAAATACCGGTGGTTGGACTCAAAGCGCATGCACATGCTCCTTGTTAAAGGACCAAAGGACAAGATTTGACTCGGGAGATGCAACATTTTTCAGTCAAACACAATTTTATTGTTCTTTAGAAGATTATCTATTTTTATTGTTTAAGCAGCTGGAGAGCACCGGAAATCTCGTTGTCACAAGTTTCTTGTGTAACAATGACAATAAAGGCTTTCTGATTCTGATTCTGAATATGTAATGGTGCTTAGGTATGACAGTGGCTTCTGAGAAAAGTGGTTTAAGGTACAAGCAACCATCCATCCATCTTCCTCCGCTTATCCGGGTCGCCGTGGCAGCAGTCTAAGCAGAGATACCCAAACTTCCCTCTCCCCAGCCACTTCCTCCAGCTCCTCTGGGAGGACCCAGAGGCGTTCCCAGGCCAGCCGAGAGTCATAGTCTCTCCAGCGTGTCCTGGGTCTTCCCCGGGGTCTCTGCCCAGTGGGACATGCCCGGAACACCTCTTCAGGGAGGCATCCAGGAGGTATCTGGACTAGAACGCCAAGTCTCCACAACAGGCTCCTTTCGATGTGGAGGAGAAGTAATTCTACTCCGAGCTCTCACCAACACAGCGACTGCATAATTACTGATGCCGCTCCGATCCGCCTTTCAATCTCATGCTCCGGTCTTCCCTCACTCGTAAACAAGACCCCCAGATATTTAAACTCCTCCACTTGGGGCAGGCACACTCTATCCACCAAGAGATGGCAAGCTACCTTTCTCCGATCAAGAACCATGGATTTAGCGGCGCTGACCCTCATCCCAGCCGCTTCACACTCGGCCGCAAAACGCCCCAATGCACGCTGGAGGTCCTGGCTCGATGAAGCCAACAGGACAACATCATCTGCAAAAAGCAGAGAAGAAATCCTGTGGTCCCCAAACCAGATCCCCTCTGGCCCCTGGCTGCGCATAGAAATTCTGTCCCTAAAAATTATGAACAGAATCGGTGATAAAGGGCAGCCCTGCCGGAGTCCAACGTGTACTGGGAACAGGTCTGACTTACTGCCGGCTATGCGACCCTACTTTGGTCACACAGAGACCGGACAGCTGTCAATAAGGCTCCCCGGACCCCATACTCCCAGAGCACTCCCCACAGGATGCCACGGGGGACGCGGTCGAATGCCATCTCGAATCCACAAAACACATATGGACTGGATGAGCAAACTCCCACAATCCCTCCAGCACCCTAGACAGGGTGTAGAGCTGGTCCACTGTTCAACGACCAGAACAGAAACTGCACTGTCGTTCCTGAATCCAAGGTTCAACTATCGAATGGACTCTCCTCTCCAGTACCCTGGCATAGACTTTCCCAGGGAGGCTGAGGAGTGTGATTCCCCTGTAGTTGGAACACACCCTCCGGTCACCCTTCTTAAAGCAGGGAACCACCCCCCCTGTCTGCCAGTCCAGTGGTACAGTTCCTGACTGCCACGCGATGCTGCAGAGAAGTGTCAGCCAAGACACTCCCACAGCATCCAGAGACTTGAGGTACTCAGGGCGGACTTCATCCACTCCCGGGGCCTTGCCACTGAGGAGCTCGTTGACTACCTCAGTGACTTCAGCCCAGGTAATAGACAACCTCACTCCAAAGTCTTTGTTCTCTGCTTCTTCAAAAGAACGCATGTCAGTGGGATTGAGAAGATCCTCAAAGTATTCCTTCCACCGCCTGACAATGTCCCCAGTCGAAGTCAACAACCCCCATCGTGCACTGAAAACGGTGCCTGTGGAGAACTGCTTTCCCCTCCTGAGGCGCCAGATGGTTTACCAGAATTTCTTCAAGGCCAACCGATAGTCCTTCTCCATGGCCTCACCAAACTCCTCCCAGACCCGAGTTTTTGCCTCCACAACAGTCCGGGCCACAGCTCGCTTAGACTGTCAATACCTGTCAGCTGCCTCTGGAGTCCCGCAAGCCAGCCAGGCCTGGTAGGACTCTTTCTTCAGTTTGACGGCATCCCTTACTTCTGGTGTCCACCAACCGGGTTTGGGGGTTACTGCCGCGACAGGCACCAGAGACCTTGTGACTACAGCTCTGAGCAGCAGCAGAGACAATGGAAGTGGAAAACATTGTCCACTCAGACTCAATGTCCCCAACCTCCTTTGGTACCTGTTTGAAGTTCTCCCGGATGTGACAGTTAAAGACTTCCCTAACGGAGGGCTCAGCCAGATGTTCCAAGCAGACCCTCACAGTACGTTTGGGTCTTCCAAGTCTTTCCGGCCTCCTTCCCTGCCAGCAAATTCAACTCACCACCAGGTAGTGATCGGTGGACAACTCCGCCCCTCTCTTCACCCGAGTGTCCAAAACACAAGGTCGAAGGTCACCTGAAACAACTACAAAGTCAATCATCGACCTCCTGCCTAGGGTGTCCTGATGCCAGTTGTATTGATGGACACCCTTGTGTTCCAACATGGTGTTCGTTATGGACAAACTATGATGAGCACAGAAGTCAAATAACAAAACATCACTCGGGTTCAGATCAGGGGGGCATTCCCATCAATCACACCCCTCCAGGTGCAACTGTCATTGCCCACATGGGCATTGAAGTCCCCCAGGAGGACAATGGAGTCCCCCGTTTTGACACTTTCCAGTACCCCTTCGAGAGACACCAAGAAGGTCTGGTACTCCAAACTGCTGTTCGGCCCGTAAGCCGAAACCATGGTTAGAGACCTGTCCCCCACCCGCAGGCAGAGGGACATGACCTTCTTGTCCACTGGGGTGAACTACAACACTTGGCGGCTGAGCTGGGGGCTCACGAGTAAGCCCACACCAGTGCGCCGCCTCTCACCTTGAGCAACTCCAGAGTGGTAGAGAGTCCAACCCCTCTCTAAGGACTGAGTTTCGGAGCCCAGGCTGTGTGTGGAGGTGAGCCTGACTATATCTAGACGGTATCTCTCAACCTCTCGCACCAGCTCAGGCTCCTTCCCTCCCAGAGAGAGGGTGGTGGGCCCATGGGAGAGTGGTCCCACGTTGCTCCTTCGGGCTGTGCCCATCCGGGGCCCGTGGGAAGAGCCCCAGTCACCAGGCGCTCGCCTGCGAGCCCCAACCAACGGCCTGGCTCCAGAGTGGGGCTCCGGTGACACCAATCCGGGTGACGTAATCGGGTCCCTAATCTTTCCTTTCATCAGGGGGTACTAACCCGCTCTTTGTCTGGCTCGTCACCCAGGACGTGTCTGCCATGGGAGACCCTACCAGGGGCTTAAGCCCTAGACAGCTTAGCTCCTGGGATCACTCGAGCTCTCAAACTCCCCCACCACATTAAGGTGCCGGTTCATGGGGGAGGGTACAAGTGATGTTCTATCATATTTTGAAGTCGAGATACAGTTAGCAAAGAAATGACTGGAGCAAGAACTATCTGAACAATTGCAATTAATTGCAAAATGACTTTAACAAACTCATTGTCCACACAATTAAGAAGGAAGGACAGAATCTTTAAAAGAACTAACATTTGTCCACAAGACTGTTTCAGTTTGTTGTCATTAGCTGCCAGAGTGCTGACAGAAATGGGACACCTTTTGTCTCGTATATCAACAGGTGAGTAAGGGAAATTCTTAATTGCTGAATTTACGTCATCCAATTTTATCTGTCCTGTCAAAATAAGGTGCTTTAGCACAATCTTAACTTCCATTGGTGCAACACCTTCAAAAATAACGTGCATTATATCTTGTGGAGTTTGTTTGATCAGGTCAAATGCAGGAACATAAATTAAACTGCTTCTTCTGTTGATCCCATAAGTGGTTTTGAGAGATGCTTTCAATGCATCTGTGCTGGCTTTGTCTATTTCTAAGCACTGCTTTATGTGCTTGTTCAATGTTCTCTCAGTTAACATGCTCTCCTGAAATAATCTTTGCATGTCCTCAAATGTTCATTTACATTACAAGTTCTGACCTGGAGACAACTTGACCTCAACTTTCAGTGCCGCTGATATCAGCTGAAGAAGGATATGGACCTGAATCTAATGTCTGCAGACATAACATCGAAGAGATCTATAAACTGTGTTTACAGAAGAATGGCTGTTATTCAGCAGAAGACGGAATACCAACCTTGGACAATCGACAGATTATTGACCCTTTTTTTTATTTTAATTCACAGCATTACTTTATTAAAAATAATAATAATAATAATAAAATAAAGATTAATACATTATTGAAAATGGTTGAATTGATTGATTTCTAATGATATTACTTCACTTGCTCCAAAAATGGATAAATTGACGAATCTTTTTTGTGAAAACTTTTGAAACTTTTGAAACAGTGTTATCTATCTATTTTTCTGATATAGTATTATTTTTTACTCTTATCAATGACTTTTATGGGTAACATATATCATGCTCAGAACACGAGAGAGACCCAGATGCTAAAACCCAGAAGGAGGAGACAGGTAAGTGGTAGGTAGTTTAAGTTAAAAGTAGAAAGTTTCATTTTTGCTGGTTCAGGAAGTGTTATGGGTAAGCATGGCTGAGGACGCTTGAGTCTTAGTCCAAGACGGGAGTGAAGATCCTGGTGAGGTTCTGTGGCGAACCTAAGTGATGTTCAGAAGCGTGGCTGGAGATTTTGACGATATTGGAGTTCTTGAAGAGCAAGGAGGCTGAGACTCTTGAAGGAGAGAAGGAGACGTCAGCATAGTAGGAATGAAGCTGCCGCTCGAGGTGGTGTCAGACTCATGTGACTCTCGTGGCATGAGAAAAACTTGAGGCACAAAAACAAGGCAAAGTTAGCAAGACGTACGAGGCAAGGGGGCCAGGCGTAGAGGTCAGAGAGACTAGGCACCATCAGGGTTAACGAAATGGCGAAGAATGCTGGAGCTGGGTCTCCTTATGAATAGCAGGTATCTTGATGAGGTGAGTAGTCACAGCTGAGTATGGAGCAGACCAGAGCTGGGAGGGGGAGGAGCGCTGACAGAGGCACCATGACAACATAATCTGCATCTATTTTGGATAATTGGTCTTCATTTGCAATGCTGATTTCTAAAAGTTATTTTTTACATAATTTAAGCAATTCATCTTCATTGTGTGTTTTATTGATACTTCAGGATTTTTAATTCTGTCTGATAAAAGCGAGGAACCGGATATTGATAAATCATGTACTAAAATGGTTATAGTATAACGGGGTGGGATTATATAAGTTCGCTTCCTTCCACTCCCTTTCAAGCAATATTTATTAATATGTCTAATTATCCTACGTTTGATTAGTTACTGTACAAATGTATAACTGATGATTGTATTGTTTTATTATTCTTATTTGATTGCTTGAAATAAACCATTGCAAACCAAACCAAAACCAAAACATTATCTGCATTTGCTGTAAGCAAAACCAACACCTTCTTTGAATCCAGCAAGCTCGTGTTGGGCTAGGGTATCTTCACATGCTGCTATCACAGCACCAAACAACTCTATTTCATCATTTGATGTTTCAATCCTTACTCCACAAAAAAGTTGTGTTAGATCCCTGATAAGTCTTTTTATTATAGCATCAGGGCCTTGTTCAGAAATGTCATTTACCTTAGTAATTGCAAGGAGTTGTATGGCTGCCAATTTTGACCGAAATTTTGGATCTGTATTACCGGTGAGTATAATAAAACATGAGCAATTTGTTTGCAGAAGCATGGGACCCTAAAGGGTTACAAATTTCAATTTCATCTGTATACAAGATTATTTGTAATGCGTTGGGCTTTTCAGAAAACAATGGGTGTGAGGTAATGAGTGCTCCGTCTGTGAAATCATATAAGAATCCCTCTCTGGATCATAATGGTGGAGTTGTCAGCATGTTAAAAATTCTGGAATTCCTCAACAACTGTTTGAGGTTTTGAACAAGAGGTACATAATAAAAACTTCTGTGTTTTAAAGACATAACTCGCGAAAGTCCTCACTTCACCCAACTTATCTTTTGCGACACCAAAAGACAGCGTGTGTGGCGTCGTGTGGGTGAGCGTTTTTCTGATGTCAATGTTGTGGATCGAGTAGCCCATGGTGGTGGTGGGGTTATGGTATGGGCAGGCATATGTTATGGGCGAAGAACACAGGTGCATTTCATTGATGGCATTTTGAATGCACAGAGATACCGTGACGAGATCCTGGGGCCCGTTTTTGTGCCGTACATCCAACAACATCACCTCATGTTGCAGCATGATAATGCACGGCACCATGTTGCAAGGATCTGTACACAACTCTTAGAAGCTGAAAACATCCCAGTTCTTGCATGGCCAGCATACTCACCGGACATGTCACCCATTGAGCATGTTTGGGATGCTCTGGATCGGCGTATACGACAGCGTGTTCCAGTTCCTGCCAATATCCAGCAACTTGGCACAGCCATTGAAGAAGAGTGGACCAACATTCCACAGGCCACAATAGACAACCTGATCAACTCTATGGAAGGAGATGTGTCGCACTTCATGAGGCAAATGGTGGTCACACCAGATACTGACTGGTTGTCTGAGTCCCCTGACCCCCTCAATAAAACAAGCCTGAAGATTTTAGAGTGGCCTTTTTTTGTGGCCAAGTTTTTTAAACTTTAAACCAGAACAGTTATCCACTGCCCAAACCAAACAGGCTATTGGGCAGATATTTAGGATTTTTAAAAAGACAGATTCCAGCATGCTTTCAAAAGCATTTATTGAGTCAATTTTCAACAAAATGACAGTTGACTATGATCAGATTTAATTAGAAAGTACAGGGTAAACCTGTACGTTTGTTTTTTCTTCTGCATTTTGGTTTTAATCAAACTGATGTTTCGTTCAGCTGATCCCTCAGAGCTGCAGCCTCTTCCAGCTCCTCTGTTAGAACCACAGCCCTTGGATCAATCCTGCAGGATAGAAGGAGCATCAGGAAATATGTTGATACATATGAAAATGTGAAAACAGTGTTGTCAATGTTCCATCACTTCTACACATGTGGAGTAATGAGCTGTGAGACAGTAAAAATTAGATATCGAAAGGCATAGGACAGCTTCTAAAGATAGACTCCACCATCTTTGTTTAATCCTTTATGTGTAGAGCTGAAAACCAAAGCATGTTTATACTGACCTGAAGTCTAATTATATTCAAGTTGTTCGAATGCACGTTTGTTCAGCTGTTGCTGATCAACCAGCTGCTGCTTCTCGGCCAGCTGCTGCTGCTCGGCCAGCTGCTCTACACCTTTTCCGGTAACAAGACTGATGGAAGGACAGTAGTTCAGATTTTAAAGCACAAAAAGAAAGATCCTGTAAAAGTTGGTATTATAAGAACAAAATACCCATGGATGGCACTGACACCTTGAGCAATCCATTTCCAAAAACCCTCTGCAGGTTGAGCCATCAAGACCACCATGGACAGCACAAGAAAGACGGCGGTCCACTTCATGCTGAGGAGAAGAGACCACCGAAAAGACAACAATTTTCTTTAAACACTCACTTTTAATGTCTGTCCATTGGGGTATTTGAGAAAAACCTCCTACTTTGAGTTTGAACCCTAGTCACAATAAACCTCTACAGCTCTCTGATGTATTGATGAGCTGTGATCAATAATTTCTACCATTATATGATGGATGACATTCACAGACTCAGGTGGACCACAATCATCATTGAAAGACCATCAAGGTATGGATCTTACCTTTTAACTTTGTCAGAGTACAGCAGCAGATCTGAACCTGGAGTATTACACAGAGTATATGTGTTGTTGTCTGGACTTTTGCAGTTGTTTATATAGGTTTGATTGTTGTGAAACCATCTAAAATGTGAATGCAGATGTTTTTACTGATTAGTCTCAGTCTGATCTAAATCATGCAATCACATGATGAAATGATAAGGTATTTCCATGAAGCTCCAACAGTGGCGACTCCATTTCTTTTATGAGTTAAGCTTCTACTTTTGCTACTTTACTTTGCTATTGCTCTAAGTTCCTGTCATTTCTCTGCCATTCCTTAATTGTTCTTGTTTTTCTTCAACTTTATTTTGTTCTGTTCTTCCCCCTTTAACTTATCTCCTTTCTTGCTTGTCCTGGGCTGTTTGTCTTGCTCTAAATCTTTCTGAGGTTTTTGACATCACCAATAGACAGACAGACAGACAGACAGGCAGGCAGGCAGGCAGGCAGGCAGGCAGACAGACAGACAGACAGACAGACATATAAACTTTATTAATCTCCCATAGGAGAAATGCTGGTGTCCGGTAGCAAAACAAACAACCACACATAAAAAACAACAGTAAAAAGGCAGTTCACAAAATAATATCAGTTCAAATCAGGCAGGTTCACTAAACAGCCTGATAGCTGAAGGGACAAATGAGTTCTTAAAGCGCTTTGTCTTACAGCTCAGTGAAAGGAGCCTATTACTCCATGTGCTCCTCTGACCAGACATCGTGTTGTGCAAGGGATGTCTGGGATTGTCCAGGATGCTCTGAGTCAAGGCCCTCCTCCTCTTCTGCAGCACAGATCCCACAGAGTCCACCCTCCTCCCGATCACAGATGCACATCTCTTAATCAGTTTGTCCAATCGAGTGCAATCCCTTGTGGTCATGCTACCACCCCAGCATACAACCCCATAGAAGACAGCACTTGCCACAACCGACTGATAAAAGAGGAGCAACATGTCGGTACACACATCAAAGGACCTCAGCTTTCTAGGGAAGAACAGCCTACTCTGATCTTTCTTATACAGAGTGTGAGCCTGCTCCGACCAGTACAGTTTGTGGTCAAGTTGCACACCCAAGTACTTATAGGAGTCAACCACCTCGATTCCCCCACCATCGATGATCACTGGCTGGTGATCCCTGTACTCACTCTCATCCCCTCCCTTTACATACACCACAATAGCAGTGTCGTCCGAATACTTCTGGAAATGACAAGCTGCAGATCCATAATTAAAGTCAGCAGTGTAGAGTGTGAAGAGAAAAGGCTATAGTACAGTTCCCTGTGGTCCTCCGGTGTCGCTCATCAATGTCCCAGATACACAGTCTCCTAGTCGGACAAACTGTGACCTAAGAGTCAGATAGTTGTGGATCCAGTTCACAAAAACAGGATCAACTCCCGTCCTCTCAAGCTTCCCCTTCAGCAGCTGAGGCTGGACTGTATCAAATGCACTTGTGATGTCGAAAAACATCACCCTCACATATCGGCCAGTCCCTTCCAGGAAGGAGAGCACCCTATGGACCATATACAGGACTGCCTTCTCCACTCCCATACTGTCCTGAAAGCCAAACTGAAGGGGATCCAGCGCCCCCTCCACCTGGGATTTGAGCCTCCGGAGTAGTAGCCTCTCAAAAGTCTTCATTATGACAGATGTCAGGGCAACTGGTCTATAGTCCTTCACCCCTGCAGGCCTTGTCACCTTGGGCACTGGCACAAGGCATGAGGTCTTCCACAAGCCAGGGACACATCCCGTCTGAAGACTCCTGTTAAAGATGGTTTGAAGAGGCACCACCAGTTGTGACGCAAAATCCTTTAGCAACCATGGTGATATTCCGTCAGGACCAGCAGATTTCCAACCATTTAGCCTCCTGAGCTCTATGCACACTTCCTCTACACTTATAGGTGGCACGGCATCAGGGCTGGAGCTGGAGCAGGCGCTGCTGGGTAGAGGAGAAGAGCAGGATACAGCCGCAGAGGTGTAGGAGCCGGCACTTGGTGGAGTAGAGGAACCAGTCACAGCAGCAGACGTCAAGGATCTGCCACTGGGTGGAAAAGGGGAGCCAGTCACAGCAGCAGAGGTGGAGGAGTCACTGATTGTTGGGCATGGGTGAGGGTGTACTGAGTCAAACCTATTATAAAAATGATTGAACTCATCCGCCTTGGCCACATCACCAGGCACACTCCATCCCTTCTCCTTAAAGTCAGTAATGGCTCTCATGCCGCTCCAAACCTCCCGAGTGTTCTTATTCTGCAGCTACCTCTCAAAACCAGATTTGTACTCCCTCCTTGCGCGTCTTATGGCTTTTCTCAGATCATGTTGAGCCACCCTCCCTTTGTGCCGATCACCAGTCTTAAACAGGTGCTTCATACTGCTTTTAATCCACGGCTTGTTATTGGGAAAGCAGCGCACCTTTTTCAGAGGCACTGCCACAACTGTACAGAAGTTGATGTAATCAGTGACACACACCACAGCCTGATCGATGTCACTGTCAGTGGATTCAAAACAGTCCCTTATCATGCCTGTTGTCTCAGGAGTCAGAATATCATGAATAATATCATGAATCTAAATAATATATATGTTTAGTTTCAGCTTTTCTTTTTCTATACAAATACGGATACAATTCGTTAGTGTTTTCAGATAATGTTTATTAACAGGTCAATACCAGTTCAGTTAATGTCTAAAGACTGGAAAGAGGAGAACAGAAAAGACACCCATTCATCCATCTTCAGAACCCCTTAATCCCTATCATTATCACAGTGCTGCTGGAGCCTATCCTATCTACTTTTGGATGAAGGCGGGGCACATCCTGGACAGGGAGCCAACCTGTTGCAGGGCACTCAATCACACATTCATATGCACACATTGGGAGAGTTTCAGAAATGTCACATAACCTATTAAGAGTGTCTTTAAACTGTGGGAGAATGCCGGAGAAACCCCACACATGCAAACTCCACACAGAAATGACCCAGGGGTCCAGGGAGGCAAAAATACATAAAGAAAATTAGAGGTTCTTTTTTATTGTCGTTGTCTTGATGGAAAAAGAAAAATGTCAAAGTTTAGGAGAACAATCAGATTTTCTCCTTGTTAGTTTTGGACTCCAGCCCCCTGATCATGGCATTAACATATAATGGGCCAAGCTGGGTCCCTAATTTGTTGACACAATGCGTCTTCTTTGATAAAGTTTTGATTTTTAAATGCTTACGATTGCTGAAATTGCACCATGGCCCCAAAATGCACAGCTACCAAATGACGGGCTGTGGCACGTGACGCTTAAACTGCGTCGTCGAACCGCTGATTGCTTTTCCATATTGACTTAACATTGAAACTAGACGCCTTCGCCATGAACACAGCTTAAGACTACTTTGCCGGCGGGCCACGAACATTGATATTTAGCATTGCCGTTGGAGGAAGTGGCTGATATTTCCACCATCGACTCTTTAAGACCTTATTACAGGGTTTGTACGATAAACAAAAACTTGGAAAAAGTTTTGGAAATCAAAAATACAATTTCTAGGTTCTTGAAAAGGTTGTGAAAAACTAAATCTTCTGTAAAGTTTTTGGACAGTCATGAAATTGTAATATTTTGGATGCAAAACAAAAATAAAATAGAATTGTTTCACATGAGATTGGAATTTAAATTGTGGCAGGAGTTCAACCTGACGCTATCGGTGATGGGAATTTACGATGCCCTTAAGCAGTTTGAGTCCGTTCAGCATGCAGCGCTTCCAGTTTGCTATCGTTAAATGCTACGAAATGCCGGGAAATGTAGCTTTAACAACGAGCAGCTTTTCAAGAAGAGGGATCAACTGTGGCCACTGAAAGACCCTGAAACGCATTTTGCACTAGAATCCTGGAAATAACTACAAACATCTGCTCGAGAAAAATAGAAAATGAGCTGCAACTCAAAGTAGAAAAACCACAAAGTGTCTGTGTCATAGACATGATCTGCTTTGTTTCTGTGTTCGTCACCACCTCACCATCTGTTCTTCCGCCTGACTTTACCCACAAACATTACAGAGAAAAAAGTTGGATGTAGTTCTATTGACCAGAATGAGCTGTTTATTTCTGTCTGTGATGATGCAGAAAATGAGTTCCAGCATTCAGTTTAAGGCTGTGTACTTTTCTCTGAGTGAACAGAGATAAAAACCCTGGACTTTGAGGTTAACAGGAGGATTCTCAGGAACCAAAAGAACCCTGAAATGTGTGTACATTTCCACTCAAGTTCATTCTGCAGAGCATTTGGGTGGATTGAAATTGTTGAATTGACTGTCTAATCCGTCCACCCCTCTGACAAGGAAACACAACCCAAGTCTCACTGCAAAATGTTAACATCAACACAAGAGTTAATGATTGAATCTGTTTGAGACCGGACTCTAGTTTCCATTTCACTGATGGTCTTGAGCTCTGAGTCAAGACTGAAGAACAAGGTCCCAGATACTGACAGAGATTCTCTCTGTGGGTCGGCTCTCAAGTAAGAGGAGAAGCTGGGTCATCTGAGTTCTGGCTTCTTTCATGAACTTCCAAAAATGCCCTAAACACTTGTTCTAAATGCTTCAAAGTTAATTTATTTTGCAACTCCAAACATTCTCAGCTTAATAAAAAAAAAGAAACTTTAATGCAAGTTGAAAGTTTTAAACAAAAAAGAAAGCATTTTCAGTCATGCTTCACATGAGTAGGCTCAGGTTTGATTTCCAGCACCACTTCCTTTCTCCCCACCATGGATGGCACTGTTAAAAAAAGGAAAATACTTGAAATATTAAAATGCTACCTTTCATATTAACTTATTACATTCTTACTTTAAAGTTTTAGGATAAATTTAAATAAACAGGTTTTAATTTTAACAATTCTGAGACCGGAGCAAACTATGAAAGAAAGAAGCAGCAATAAAATGTTTTACTGGTGGGCCAAATCCACGCCTTTAGTAGCTGTTGCAAAGATATCTGACCAGGACCGTTTGTCCAGATCTTGCTGGTCCAAACGTTTTAGACCATGAATCAAACTGAAAAGGGAAAAAAACTGAATTACGCTAAAAGTTAACACTTTTAGGGTTCCTGGGCTGGTGCCTTCTGGGCGCAGGGTAGGCAGTGCGGCTGACCGGGAACGGCGGCCGGGTGCCGTGCTGGGTAGCTGGTCGCTGTGGCGGGGGCTGGGGGGGGGCTTTGGGTTCTGGGGCCTGGGGTCGTCTGCCCACGGCCGGTGTTTCGCCCGTGGCCAGTGGTTGGCGCGTGGCCCGGCCCCCTGGGGGTCGACGCCGCCTTCACAGCAGGGGTTAAAGGGTTCACTTGGGTGGGTTTACATAATTTTTAAATTTTTTTATTTATTTATTTATTTATTTATTATTATAATTATAATTATTATTATTATTATTATTATTATTATTTCAATTATTATTATTATGACTGTTGTTATTATTATTATATATATGTATACTATATTGTAATTTATAATTTATATGGTTATATAATATATATATATATATATATATATATATATATATATATATATATATATATATATATATATATATATAATTTTTTTTTATATATGATTTAATCTAGTCTGGGTTTATTTATTTATTATTTTTTATTTATTTTTTTTATTCATTTACTTATTTATTTATTATTATTTTTTTTTTATTATTTTTATTTTTTTTGAGGGATGGATGTGGGGCCCTGGGGGGCTGGTGTGCAGTCCTTGGGGAAGTCAGGGCATGGATGGTGGGGCTGGACTCCCTGCCCTTCCGTTCTGGCACCGGGACCCGTCCTTGCCGGCTGTCTCTCGGCGCAGCGGGGCTCTCGCCTTATCAGCGGCGGGCTTGCCGCCTCTTGGCTGCCTGGCCGCCCTGGGAGGGGGGGCACGTACTGCGGCCGGCTGGGGGGCCGGTCGCTCGGGGGAGCCTCTCCCCCGGTTGTGCCCATCCGCCTGCTCCTCCCCATCCTCACCAAAACAAATGTTGCACACAGGCACATAGGGCTCCGGGAACTGGATTGGTGGGTTATGCTGGCAGGGCTCACTGGGGGGGTAACTCTCTGGGGCGCTCTGTTGGCGCCCGCCCTCCACCCCGCTTTTTACTTGCATATTAGACACCCTTATTCATCTAGGGTCTTGTGGCGAGGGTCTGGTGGAGGGGGGCACGGTGAAATATCCGTGCTCATCTTTCACTGACCCCCCCCACAATTTTAACTCCCACTTTAGACACACACACTGCATGTTAGCAGCACATACACAGCAAATACACTCCACCCACAGAGGAATCCCGGAGTGGGGTTTCTGCGGTTTAGCAGCGGTGGGGACCCCACACTGGAGACCTCCTTTTTTTTACCTGCAGCACACACACAGCACTGCCACACTTCCATACATGGGTGGGGTCGGGGGGGGCGGCCGGTCTTCACCCGCCTGGTCCTCTCAGGGCGGCCAGGCTTATGGGTATCATGTCGGCTGCGGTGATGGTCGGGCGTACGGCGCTGGGGGTCGGTCGGTGGGGGGGGTTACTGCGTGGCGGCGGGGGGTGGGGAGGTAACCAGATGATTGTGAGTATGTGTGCGTGAGTGCATGGGTGGACGGACCTGGGGGCTGGCTCACTGGAACCCTCTGGGGCTTTCCCTTCCCATCACAGAGTGGGTAGGGCACTTTAAGGGTAAGGGAGGGGGGGGGATTGTAGTGGGTAGGGTTATGGGGGGTGGCTGTGGGTGCGTGGCGATCTCTGGGTTGCTCGGGTCGCGTGCCGCGGCTGGCTCGCGGACACGAGGCACCGGTCGGGTGGTGGGCGGCTCTCGGATTCTGGGGCCCTGGCTTCGTCCTTGGCCCTTGTCTCGGCGTCCGGGGCCCGGCGGCCCCCATGGCTGCCGCCTGGTACGGCTAAGCGCTCCTGTCCTGTGGCCTGGGGGCCGGACACCGGGTTCGCTTATGCCTCTGGGCGTAGTGGGGGCCCCTGTAGGGGGGCCTTCTCTGCGCCTGGCTGGTCGGGTGGGCGGTCCCCGCCTCCCCCCCTCCCGGGCTGCTTGGGTCCGGTGTGGGGGGGGCGCTGGCCTTGGGGGGCCTCTCCTCCCCTTTCCTGGTCTGGCTGCTCTGGCTTGATTTATTGATTTATTTCAAGCATTGTAGTCAAAGCAATAAAGAAATTACACATATTTATCAAACTCATTACAGAAATGATGAAATGCATAGATTAAAAAGACAGAAAACAAAACAAAAATGTCACTTAAATCACATTTGCTTAATTAAATACAGTGATCATTAACTGAAGTATAAGTAGAGTTTGATTCATTGCTTGAAAAGGAGTGGGAAGAAGCAAGCTTATATAATCCCACCCCTACTGAGTTAATTCATTTGATAGTTTTACAGTGTTTTAACTCCGGTTCTGATCCGATAGATTCTCTTGAAGTAACTAAATCCAGTGCCTGGTAATGATTGATGATCTTCAGAAAACATTCATTCATGATTTCAGTAAACAGTAACGATACCGATAAGTAATAATAATTGATTATCTTTAGAACACATGATCACATTAAACCAGTAATTATTGTTACACATTGCAGATCAAGTAAACAAAAACTAGAGCTTATTGGTTGTAATTCAACCCTTTCAGAAATCATTATTGCACATTACAATGTAACACTCATTGGTTGTAATTAAAAGAGCTTTGATTATTTCACCACAATCAAGTTCACACATGTATTTGGAATTATTCACCACCTGTTGATCCTTAAATCCTCTTATCTTCATATCCTGATATAAGAGTTTCTTTATACATTTTCTTGAATTTTTGAATATTTGAACATTTTTTGAGCTCATTACTTAAACCGTTCCAAAGTTTAGTGCCACACACAGACACACAGAAACTTTTCTTAGTGGTTCTTATCAGTTTGATCTTGAAGTTCCTACATCCCCTCAGTCTGTAGCCTCCTTCATTTTCTAAGAACTGTTTTTGGATATTGAATGGTAACGATTTCCAACTGGCTCTGTATAAAAGTTGCGCAGTGTAAAAATCCACAAGGTCATGCAGTTTTAAAAGTCTTGATTGATAAAATAGATTGTTTGTATGATCAAGATATCCGGCTTTATGTACAATTCTGATGGCTCGTTTTTGAAGTAAAAAGAGAGGATGTAGTGAACTCTTATAATTATTCCCCCAGATTTCTATACAGTAGGTGAAATATGGTAATATTAAGGAGCAGTACAATAAATATCTCTGGCTGGCTAGGATCTGGTTCCCCACAACACAAAGTTCACTTCGGCAGCATGCATGTATCTCCACCCCCACATGCACGTGCACACTGCCACACTGCTCCCTGTCTGCTTCATCCCTCCTTCTGACCTACAGTGTATTGATGGACAGATATTTTCCACTCATCTTCGTGTCAGATTTTTACCCATGATGGAATATTTGTCTTTCCAGCAGATCTAGTATAATTGTTACAGCTTAAAAGAATAACTGATCCAAATCAGTGCTTGTATCCCCCCTTTTTTCACCTTTCTTCCCTTTACTCTCTTCCACCCCCCCCCCCCCCCCCGACACACATTTTCCCTCTTCCTCCCCACACACACTAAATATAACAAATAAAGAAATAAATAATTCAACAAAAAGGGGTTAATTCAGATCTACACTCTGGCTTCTAAAGTTCTACAACCTCTTTTTGTGATAGTAAAACCTGTCCAACACAAAAGGCCTGCAGCTCTAATCTGTTTGCTAAGTTGTTGGACAGAACAAGTGAAAAAAAAAAAAAAGTTAACACTTTAATATTCAACCCTTCTGAGATGGGAGAAAACATTTAAAGAAAAAAGCAGCAAACAGGTCTTACTGGTGGGCCAAATCCACGCCTTTAGTAGCAACTGTAAAAATATCTGGCCAGAATCTTTTCTCCAGGTTCTTGAAGGAGAAAATATCTAGTCGCTTTTGTAGATATTTTCTTTTGCGTGTTCAAAAAGTAGAAAACAAGAAAACCACGGATTTGTTCGGATAAAAGATAAGCAAAATTTATTCCCCTAACAATATTTCTAAAACATAGTCAAACCAAAATCATAACGATAATTATAACAAGTGCCCGGGTTCTCAGGAGTTTCCAGGGCTGGCAAAGCGGCTAGTTTACTGGCGACTTACCCTGCCAGCCATTTCAAAGAGAGAACAACAGAGATTCTTCTGTCCAGTGGTTTTAAGCTGGAAAAAATCAGCCCCCTCCTCCAGGATGCGAGATGGCCGCTACACTCCTCCTCTGCCTGCTTGGATTGGCTGGCGATCAGTCTGGTCACTTCCTTCAGTCCATATTTGGTCAGAAGTCCATATTTGCGCAGAAGAGGAGCAATATGTGATGGAAAATGTCCACCACGTTTTCCTCTCAAAGGTCTGCTTCTCCTCGTGCCGTTTTCAAGGAAAACATAGGTGGGAGTAAACAAATTCAAAACAAAGAGAAAAGTTTATTAGGGGCTGTCGTCTAATGACCTATGTGGTGGATTCTAACTCCAGGACAGTATATAAGTTCCCACTCCTCCTTGCTGTGGATGAGAGAACCAGATGAACAGACACACAATACTCTGAAAAGGTAAAAAGGTCAATCTCTTTCTAGACAAATGATGATAGTTGAAACAATAATAATTTAACACAATTTCCTTCAAAGAATCACTGAGACCTCTTTCCACCTCCACCTCCCTGTCTTGGCCTGGGAAGAAATCCCAGGACACTAGTGGAGTGAAACAATGTAGATTAAAACAAAGATAAGGCACAAACACATAAAACTAAAGAACTGGAAATTAAAAACATAAAAACAACAAAGAATTTTTTGTGCACCGGTAAGGTGAACAGGCATTCTGTCCACGTTCCTGTGAAGGCAAGATAATAACGTGAAGAAATGAAACCACTTATTGTCGTTTAGCAGTAACCTCAATGGGGACCATGTGTTCCATAAAACAAAGAAGAAAGTGTTTATCATATTCACAAAGACCCAAAAACCAAATGTCCAAACTATTTCCACTTGTAATGCTACAAAGTAAACTTTCTATGCTCCATAAACATTGAAGATTTAGTTCTGCCTAAAAATGCGACTTCCTTTCTGCTAAAGTGCAAATTCCTGTTACACTTCAAAACCCAAAGTCGTACAACTGCAACAGAAGATCTTTCATTACTCACAGGCAAGTTTCAGCAGTTGGTGCTGCTGGCAGAAAGTCATCAAAACACAACTCTCTCATAGAGAGACTTCAAACAGTGATCGAGAATGCCAGGAGAATTTGTAACTCATCTGTACTGAAATGCGAATAAATGTCTGCTATTTTCATTTAATAGAATGCAAAAGAAAACATTTGTTCAACCATTGGCAGTGAACAACACATGAGGCAAAAAGTTGACCGCAAACAATATAAGTCAGGAACGGGTAGGCCTAGAGTAATGGTGTCGTCATTAACAGCCCTTAAATCATATGCCGTGCGATAAAATTACCATCTGCTTTCAAAATTAGTCTAAAATGATGATACTACAACGAATGCAAATGCTACACCAGAGTTCCACAAACCAGTCAAAGTTCCATCCATCACTCCATCTGCATCCTTCACCCTGGGGTACTGAGATCTAAAAAGTCGTGCTCCTGCAGTTACCTGAATCAACACTGGGGGGAGAGTGAAGCCTGTGCTCCTGCAATTACCTGAATCGCCACCGGGGGGGACAGTGAAGTTTGAACCAACATAAATGAACCTGTGGACCATGAAGCATCAGAGAGCGTGTTTAACAGCACCTCTGCATCTTCATGATCTGTCTTCTGTCTGCTGCGATGTTTGACAATGCAGAAATGGTCCAGAACTCAGGAGTTTGTCGTTGGATGAACGGTTAACCTGTACATTTTTATTGAGGGAGGAAAGTGAACACCTGAAAAAACACAATTTTACCAATATGTGTTGTTAATGTCCCGGTTAGTGTCGTCCTATGTGAGATACAGCTGTGTCTGACAGCTAGTATCATTGCATTTGTGAGTGTATGAATGCACAATAAGCCGCTCACCCTCAGGGCTAACATATGTCAGTGTAGTTCAAATGCCACGTGTGGTCGTCTACCTGCTGAAATACTTCTTACTGTTAATCATGCTCTCTGTCATAATGGCGTGTACAGGTCAGACCATTCGGAGGCTTCAAAGACAGGGGTCCAGGCTTCAAACCTGAAATTAACGAAACCACCTGGCGTTTCAGGGCCCTCTGGTTGTCTGCAGGGGGGGTTGGCTGTGGTGTGCGGGATGGCATCCAGTCTGCTGGCTCCTGTTTTTGACAAGACTGTCCCGTCCCAACAGATTCACAGGCGTGTGTGGTGAATGCACGCATGAATGTTCCACCATCTGGTCAAAAGTCAGTCGGATGGTCTTTTGCAGGTTTTGAGGTTCAGTTCCCAACTGGCCTTAGAAACTCCAGGGGCCTCATTTATAAAACCTTGCGTAGGATTTGCGTCAGAAGTGGCGTACGGATGAAACATAGGACGTGCATACGCACAGAAATATTCGGATTTATAAAACCGTGCGCACGCACATCCTACGCATCCTTCCCTTAATAAATCACAACCAATTCTAAATGCTGCTCAGCTTTTGCGGCTTCATGACACGCCCATAGTTGCCCATAAATAGTCAGTGAAACGCCCACAAATGAATATTCATTGATTGAGAAACCATGGCAAACGCCGAGAGAAAATCAAAAAAACGTAACTTCACTCAATGTGAAGTAGAAGTTATCGTTGGTGAGGTGGAAAAGAGGAGAAAAATGTTGTTTGGAGGGCACAGTGTGGGCGTTACTAATGCCAAAAAGGCACGTGAGTGGCAAACCGTGGCAGACTGCCACGGGTGGGGGGTGGGGGACAGGGGACACCAGAGCTGACACCCCTTGATGAGAGACTGGCGGCAATTATTGGGGAATCCCTTTTACGTGGAGTGGTGACTGAGGGGGGGGGGACACACCGACACGCCAGATGCACCGGGTGACACACCCCCAAAAGCTCCAACAGGACGGCTGGAGGAAGTGGGAACCGGCTCATAAGCCACTGGTCCTCGTTTGCCAGCAAGTCTTCTTGCTGTCTAAAGATGCGTTCACTCCCAATTCTTCCATTTGCCACATCTTCTAAGATCCAAGATCAGCCATTGTGGTCATTACGCATTGTGATGGGGCATTTTATTTCCATCCATTTAACTGCATCTGACAAGCTACAGATGTCGGTAATAATCGACGTGGAAATGGGAAATTGTTCAGTGCAAATGTAATTTCTTGTTGCTTTCTGAATGGTTGAGACATACGCCATACATTGTTTTATCAAAAATAAAACAAACTAAAAGCATATGCATGAATCAGTGACGTGCGGTGGGGTTTATGGCTGGTGAGGCACTGACGTCATCAGTCATATTTACAAACATATGAACCATACTGAGTAACTTATTCACAATTTGATTGACAACAGTTAACGTGTTTTGTTTAAAATATCATTTCAACATGTTTTTTTTCATATACAAACTGCAGCATAAAAAAAAGCACAAACCTTATCATCTTACCTTTACTTGTAAATAAAGTCCATACGGCGCTCCTTCTGAAGAAAATGACTTGCCGCTTGCTATCACTTCTTCTATTATTTTTTAGTGTCAGAATCTCAGGGCTCACCGGCGCCCCCTAACATGAGGCACGAGAACTGCTGGCCTCACCCAGCGGCTTTTTTGCCGGCGTTTTAACACTCAGCACAAGAAACACGTCCCTCACATACAGTTATTTATAAAAACAAACACTGTACATCATTTACATCTGCTAAATCATGTAAACTCAGCTCATATAGTACAAGTGATTGAACCGACATACAGAGAGACAGCAGTACCGTCTGACTGCATAGGTATTGCGCAATCCAAGGTGAGGCTCAGCGGGCTGGTGCCTCATCGCATGTCGCTTCTTAGTATCTGAACGGCAAATGCGGAAATTCAGCGATTTTGAAATGAAAAAACACCCAAAAATGGTACATTTAAATGGAAAATGACTGCAAAGCACAAATTACTGATTAAATATAATAAATGAATTTACTTTTTCTCTTTTCTTCCCATAATGACAGGTGAGGCTGTGCCTCACCTGCCTCTCCTGACTGCACGTCACTGGCATGAATACCATAATTCTATAGCTTATGAAGAAATGTTTTACTATGAAAACAACTTTCCCCAGTGGACAATTAATACGTCTGTCTGTCTGTCTGTCTGATTCACACGCAGCGGCTCCTCTCTCCCCTATCTTCAGTGTTTTTTGGCTTTTCTTTTGGCTTTATCTTTTTGGGTTTCAAGGATTTATTGTTTTTAAAAGAATGTATTTAACAGAATGTATTTAATAAACAGTCGTTTATTTATTATTTTATATGCTGCTTGCACTGTGGGGTTGAGAGGAAAGCTATTTCATCTGTGCTGTATGTCTTACGGATGCAGCATATTTGACAATAAAGCTGACTTTGACTTTGACTTTGACTATATCTGCTCCTCCAGACGGACACATCGAGGAGAATATCAGTTTTGTACATTATTTTGTTCTGTTAACTATATTATTTATGAGGATGAATTGCATAACATGCCAATATTGCAGAACATATTTCACTTTTCTTTTTGCAAATATGTGTTCATTTGAATTTCTGTTGTAATTTTCATTTGATTTTGTTTGTTTGTTTCACTGCTGATCGATCAAACGGGTGTTTGTGTAGCTGTTATTGTGAGACTTGCTTTGTGAAGTCTTCATGTTATTCATGAGAGGCAGTATTGTCATTTTCACTTTCACGTGTTTCTTCCATCTGCCGACGGTGTTGCCGTTTCTCATTTCACCCGTTTTTGTGCGTACGCCTGGGTCAGAGCTTGATGAAGGACCGCACATTTTCCCCTCAAGTTTGCTTTTTATAAATCTCAACTATTGCGTAGAGAGTGGCGTACGCCTTCTTTTGTGCGTACGCAACGTTTAGAAATGAGGCCCCAGGTGTCTCTGCAGGGGGTGAGTTCTGGAGCTTACAGTGAAAAGAGACAGGATGTCACTTTGAAATTCAAAGTCCGGGCACCACACACACTTAAATCTGAAAACAATCTTCTCTGAAATAAAAGATAAGACAGAAAAACCTAAGAGAAAATATAACCATAAAAATATAAATTCCTTCATTCTGCAGGTCCTTTTTCAGGTATTTGGTCTGATCATTTGGGACCTAAACTGTTTAGCCAAAAGCAGCTTCTCTAAAATTTGCATCAAAGTATAAAAACAGAAAACTTCAAAAGTCAATCAAAAATGTCTGTGTCAATGTAGCGCTGTTGAAAGTTATGACCACTGGATGGCACTGTTACCCTGTGATTTTGACCAAAGTTGTATGTTTTTTTACTTTGAGGGATACCGTAGCCCGGGGTAAAATCCATTCTGAGCGCCACTTCAGAACATGTTACTCCTTTGAAAGGAGGGGGCAAAAAATGTGGTGCTCAGCAATATTCTTTTTATTTTTGGCTCAAAGCCTTTGAAAATGTGTTTATTGCTATGTTTAGTAAAATGTTTAGTAAGAATTGGGTAAACTAAGATACATTTTAAGTTACATTTAATATAGTTTTTTTATACATATGTTTTAAATCAAGCTCTACTGTATGATGCTGCTCAGTTGTTGATGTCTGTGTTTTATTAATTCAGAACGTGTTACTTCTTTGAAAGAAGGTGGCTGAGCAGTACATGGAAGAGTGTGAACCTGAGGGCTTCTGGGGATAGAATAAACACCTGCCTTGTTACACCTGATTCTCGACTCGTCTGCAATCTCTGAACCAATTGTTCTTTCTGATGCTTCAACTCTCCGTGCGACACTCCCTCTCATCATAAAATCACAAACATAGCGCAGAGTCTTGGAGGTTCCCGGAGAGGTATCAGTACAAGAGGGTAACATCTTTTGGTGCCGTGACCCGGATGCAGGTCGTGGAGACTGATGTAAGATCAAGGTGAAGGTTTGATCCACAGTGGATGGGCCAGTAGTGCGTGAGAGACCGCTGGGTCCTCCCAGACCAACCATTGGAAGTGAACATTTTCCCTACCAAGCTTCTGGTAGGTGTCCAGATTATGGGCCAGTCCCACAACCAACACCACCACCTCCAAATCTGACCCCTTATGTATACTACAGTGCCACAAGATATGCCTCTGTGCCGCCAAGCAACGCAGACTCAGCACATCTGCCACTCCCCCCCATCCCAGTGAACCTGCCGGCAACTCAGCTGGGCCAGACTCATCTTGGACATACAGTCAGGGCTCCACCTTACCATCAAACTATACCACCCCATGTTTTAGTGGATATGACAGAAAGTCAACAGCCTGATAGGCACCAAGTGGGTGCTCACACTCAGCCTTTTTCCACACCCACCAGCAACATCCACTCCTTTGTTCCAGCCAAAACCTGCCCCAGCACTTGATCTATCTGTCCACCAAGCCAGCATCGTTACTGAAACAATTCAAGTTCCATATGGCAGGTACAGTGGTGTCCCTTTTCCAGCTGAGTGTGCTTGTTTCCCCAGTCGCTACCCCTCCAGCATATGGCCGATTTATGCAAACACACCAAGTCAGAAATGTACACATTTTCACAGGTTATACCGACAGCAAAGTGTTGGTGGATGACTGGATTCGTGATATGCAGTACCTCTTGGATGCAGTGGACCTCCCCTTGCACCTCCGTTTCTCAACTGTAATTCGGCATTTAAGTGGAGAAGCCAGAAAGCTGGTCCTAAATCTTCCCCCGTGTCCCAGACACCCGAGAGAGCATTTGAAAAGCTACGAGCAGAATATGGCGACACTCAATGCTTTCTCGACCCACTAGCTGACTTTTATGAGCATGGACAGAAGCCAGGAGAGTCTGCATGTTTGTATGCCATTGCACTGGAGGCCCTACTGCGCAGAGCGGAAGAGAGCGAAAGACAGAACAGACCTTTCCCCAACAGAGACAGTAAACTCATTCGCCAATTTTTGCGGGGCTTAATTGATGAAGATGTGTATGCTCGAATAATATATATAAAACCACTATTATGGAGCTTTGGTGAGCTGCAGGCTGAACTTCGGGAGCTAACAAGGGAAACAAGGAAGTCCCACTCCCACTGCAGAGCTAAGAAATCAATGTCCCAAAAGCATTGTACACAAGATAGCAGCACAAGCACAAAAGGGGAGAATACAAGAGCTTCTTCAGAACTCTCAGAACTGACTGAGATGGTGAAGAAGTTAGCTCTCAATCATCAAGGACAAATACTTAAATTGTTGCAACTTGAGGCCAAAATAACTTCCTCTAACCAAGCCCCACCTTCTGCCACTTTTCCTACAGCTTTCTCTCCCAGGAGGGGCAGCACACAGGCCCAGCATGTTTGGTGCCGTCGGTGTGGATAGCAGGGAAACATTGCTCGGTTTTGCAGGGCAGTCCTTCAAAATACGAACCCAGAAGGGGCCAACTAACAACCATCTAAAAACCCAACTGAGAGGGAAGCTCCACATTCAACGCAACATTTAAACTGGTAAGGCCCACGGTTCCTGGGGAAACTGCGGGCACACGACAAAGCCCCAACCCATCAAAAGCAGAAACTGGCATTAGAAAAGAGCAAACCCCCCTAGTGGGTCCCAGGAATGAGGGAGAGGTGATTGTTAATGGACTAAAGTGCAAGGCGTTGATTGACTCTGGTTCTCAAATAACCAGCATGACTTGACTTGCAGCTTCTGGCGCAGCCATCCTGAGCTGAATGCACTGGAGCTGCAGCCTTCCAACATCCCAATAGAGGGAGCAGCAGGACAGAAGGTCCCATATTATGGTGTTCTGCACATCAGATTGGAAGTGCTTGGGAAACAGTCTGAAACTGTCCCCGCCTTTGTGGTCCCTGACTCTGACTACCGTTTAGATGTCCCTCTTCTCGTTGGCACTAATGTCCTCCGGGCCTCCAGAATCCACCTGAAAAACATCTATGGACAAAGGTTTTTGCTTTTTTTTATTTATTTTTTTTTTTCACTTGTCCTGTCCAACAGCTGGGCAAACAGGTGAGAGCTGAAGGCCTCTTGTGTTGGACATATTTTACTTTAACAACAGGGGTTATTAATCTTCAGACAAACCAGAGGAATGTCTGAATAAACCCCTTTTGGAATTGAGGCCAAACTTTATTAAATTCCATCATATTTGAACATCTTTGGTGTTGGACCGGACGGAAAAGGAAAGGAGGGAAGAAGAGAGAGGGATGTTAGAGAGAGAGGGGTGATAGGAGGGTGATAATAGGAGGGGGGTGATAGAACCATGAAGCGGCCTAGAGCAACAACTTTACTGGATATTTATCATTATGGAGAGGTTGACGTGTAATACCAATCTCAAAGGGCGGAGCCTGTCCACACACACTCAAATGTTACAAACACACCTGCTAGACGCAAAAATGTCTACATGTTAACATGAACACAATACAGATAATGTTCCCACACGCATACTTATGCCTTCAAATTAACTGGTGTTAAAAATTTCATTCATTCAATCACACAAACTATAAGTGTAAAGGTGAGCTAACACCTGTGCTCAGGTGAGTGTTAATGTTCTTCTAAAATAGATGATGGAATGTGAAAAGAAGGAGGGAGAGGATCCAGCCATCCCCACACATAAACCCCCGCCTAAGCGGCAGCCAGAACCCCCCAACGCCACACGGCAGCAGGCAGAGAACAACCGCCCCCCGGATGTTCGCATCCGCCACCTGGGCCAGGGCCAGCAGGACCACTCCGAGGCCCCCAGAGCCAGAGAGCAGGGAGGCACGGAGGGAAGGAGAGTGCCGCCCCAGCCCAACCAGGAGAGCAGTGCCCCCGCCACGCCGGGAGGGCCCAACGCAGGGCCCCGCCCGAGAAGAGTGCCCACAGCCCCAGACGCGCACCCCATCGGGTCTCCATCCGGAGACCCGTTCAGCAAGGGCTCCATTGTTTACACACGGAATCAGCTGATAGCACTGTGCAACACAAAGGTGCTCCCAGGACAACGACCGGAGATCCCCGTAGAACTACGGAGAAGGAGACGGGGCTGCAGAGCTGGAGTGAAGCGTCGGGAAAAGAACAGACGGTACAAACCATGTGTGCCGTCTGTTATTATGGGGAACGTGAGATCTCTCCCCAATAAGATGGAAGAGCTGACAGCGTTAACCAGGCTGCAGAGGGAGTACCGGCAGTGTAGCATCATGTGCTTCACGGAGACGTGGCTGAACGAACTGACGCCGGATTCGCACGTCTCATTGGACGGTTTTCAGATCGTGAGAGCGGACAGGAAGGTAAAGGAGAGCGGTAAGAAGAAAGGAGGGGGCATCGCGATGTTTGTAAACAACAGATGGTGTAACCCAGGACACATCAGGGTAAAGGAGCAGCTCTGCAACAGGGACATTGAGCTGCTAGCTGTTAGCATGCGGCCGTACTACCTCCCGAGGGAGTTCTCGCAAGTCATCGCGATAACAACGTACATCCCGCCCTCTGCCGACGCTGCAGCGGCATGCGAGCTCCTACACGGTGTTGTATCAGAGCTTCAGACATCGCACCCCCAGGCCCTGCTTCTGATCTCCGGGGACTTTAACCACGCCTCCCTGTCTTCCACTCTCCCCACATTCACCCAGTATGTAAATTGCAAGACCAGAGACAATAGGACACTGGACCTGCTGTATGCAAACACCAAGGATGCATACACCTCCTCCCCCCTCCCCCCACTGGGTCGTTCTGACCACAACTTGGTTCATCTGATCCCTGCCTACATACCCATGGTAAACAGACAGCCACCCACCAGGAAGTATGTGAGGAGATGGACAGAGGAGGCCAGTACGGCGCTGAGGGACTGTTTCGACACCACAGATTGGGATGTGCTATGCAGGCCACACGGGGAGGACATCGACAGCCTGACAACCTGCATCACAGACTATATAAATTTCTGCGTGGAGAACACCGTACCTATGAAGAAAGTACGGTGCTTCTCCAACAACAAACCCTGGGTGACCCCGGAATTAAAAACTCTGCTGAAAGAGAAGAAGAGGGTTTTCAAGACGGGGAACAAAGAGGAGCTGAGGAGGATCCAGAAAGAGCTGAAGATTGAGATAAGGACGGGTAAGGACAGCTACAGGAGGAAGCTGGAGGAGCGCCTCCAGGATAACAACACCAGAGAGGTCTGGAGAGGTCTGAAAACCATCTCTGGACACGGGAAGGACAGCGGAAGGGGCCCGGAAGCGGGAAACCGTGAATGGGCCAATGAACTTAACCTGTTCTTCAATAGATTTGACTGTGCTCCTGCCCCCTCCCCCACCTCCCTCAGCCCTGACCAAACGACACCCATTAACCACCCCCTATCCTCAACCCCCCACGACACCCCCACCCCCGAGAACATCTCTGAACTGTCACCAGAAACACACCTCCTTCCACCACACTCTGCTGGGGGGATCCATTCACCCCAACCCCCACCCAACATAACAGGGCTCCCTCCACATCACCCCTCCAACTTCTCCATAACCACGAATCAGGTGAGGAGGGAGCTGAGGAGGATCAAACCAAGGAAGGCTACTGGCCCAGATGGCATCAGCTCCAGACTCCTCAAGGACTGTGCAGATCAACTCTGTGGGGTTTTTCTGCACATCTTCAACATGAGCATCAGTCTGGAGAGAGTTCCGACCCTGTGGAAAACATCCTGCGTGGTCCCAGTGAGCCGAACCACTTCAGGCCAGTAGTCCTAACTTCTCATCTCATGAAGACCATGGAGAGGATCATCCTGGACCACCTCCGTCATCTGGTGAGCGACAACATGGACCCGCTGCAGTTCGCCTATCGTCCAGGAATAGGTGTGGAAGACGCTGTCATCTACCTGCTGCACAGATGCTTTTCCCACCTAGACGACGCTGGCAGCACTGTGAGAGTCATGTTCTTTGACTTCTCCAGTGCTTTCAACACCATCAAACCATCACTGCTCAGGGGGAAGCTAGAGGGAGCTGGAGTCAACAGTAGCCTGGCTGCATGGACCATCGACTACCTCTCCAACAGGCCGCAGTATGTGAGGCTTCATGACTGTGTGTCTGATGTGGTAGTCTGCAGCACTGGGGTGCCACAGGGTACTGTGCTCTCTCCTTTCCTCTTCACCCTGTATACATCGGACTTCACACACAACACTGACAGCTGCCACCTCCAGAAGTTCTCTGATGATACAGCCATTGTCGGGCGGGTATCTCAGGGAAACGATCTGGAGTACCTGGAGGTCATCACCAACTTTGTGGACTGGTGTGCTCTGAACCACCTGCACATCAACGCCAGCAAGACGAAGGAGGTGGTGATTGACTTTAGCAGGAAACCACATCTGACTGCACCGGTGAACATCCAGGGCTTGGACATCGAGGTCGTGGAGGACTATAAGTACCTGGGTGTTCACCTAAACAATAAACTGGACTGGACACACAACACAAGTGCCCTGTACAAGAAGGGACAAAGTCGTCTCCACCTGCTCAGACGACTGAGGTCCTTTGGGGTGTGCAGGTCACTGCTAAGAACTTTTTACGACTCTGTGGTGGCTTCAGCCATCCTCTATGCAGTGGTCTGCTGGGGCAGTGGAAGCTCAGAGAGAGACAGGAAGAGACTGAACAAGCTGGTCAGACGGGCCGGCTTTGTCCTGGACTGCTCCCTGGACTCCATCGAGGAGGTGGGTGAGAAGAGGATGTTAGCCAAGCTGACTTCAATCATGGACAACCCCTCTCACCCACTGTATCAGACTGTCGCAGACCTCAGCAGCTCCTTCAGTGGCAGACTGCTGCACCCCCGATGCAAGAAGGAACGCTATCGCAGGTCCTTCATCCCAGCTGCTATCAGGCTGTTCAACACCAGCCTAAGTAAATAGTTTTTCATAGTTTGTGTTCTTTTTATTCACTGTACAAAACTGTATATACAGATGACCTCTATATACCTGCACATCTCTTTTCCCTGTTTATTTATCAGAACACTCTTACTCTTGTATATATTTCTTTCAAAATGTGTGTCTGTCTAACTTGTCATTACTGTCTGTACATACCTGTGCCAAACTTTCATGCTACTGTGACAAGGAAATTTCCCATTCGTGGGATTAATAAACAATCTTGAATCTTGAATCACCACCCAGGAGATCTGGGCATCCCCCAGCCCCAACCCCAGGTACGAGCCAGAACCCAACAAGGGAGACCCACCCTGCGCTCCAGGCAGCCACCCACCCGGCCCACGGTTGGTCTAGGAAAGAGCAAGGCAGGGGCCAGCCGACCCCACCCAGGAGGGGGCCACCCCGGAGAAAAGGGGGGGCCCACAAGGGGTGTTGTAAACATGGCCCGACCAGGCTCGGCCACAGTTGGAATGTGGGCGAGGCCCAGCGCCCAGGGGCAAAAAACCCAAACCCACCCCGCAGGGACACGGACACCCCCAGCTCAGGTGTAATGTGAACCCCCTCCGTGCGTGGAGAGAGCCCCGCCGGGCCCAGGAAAGCGGCACCCAGGTGACACAGCCGCCGTTGCCAAGGGCCCAGTACCCCCCACCAGGGATGGGGTAGGGGACAGATGGACCCAGGACCCACCTTCCTTGCAAAATGTGAGTGCGTGTGTTTGTGAGGGTGTGTGTGTGCATGTGTGTGTGTTTGTGTTTGAATTTATATTATGAAAAGAAAAAGGTGTGTGTACTAGGGGGGTGCAGTTAAAATTGGTGGGTAGGGCACAGAGAGGACATTCCCTGATTACTCACAGTAATGTCCCCTCACCCTCCCCACCAAGGGTCCCTAAATGTCTATGGTGCAGTTAAAATTGGGGGGTAGGTTGCTAGGAGGACATCTGCTGCTTGCTGGCAGTGATGTCCAAGCACCCCCTACCAAGGGCCCTACATGTCTAAGGTGCAAATAAAACCAAGAGAGGGGGGGCCCATTCCATACGGCAACCATGGGAGGGGGACCACTGCCAAGAAGCCCCTCTCACCAAAGTGCATCGCAGGGTAAAACCCCACCCCCTCACCCTAATATGAGATTATATGAGGAAGGGGGTAAATTGGGCACAGCTGGTAGACTGTTCCCCGGTGGTCAAACAGCCATCCCCCAGCCCCCCCCCAGCATAGGGCCCAGGTCCCCCAGCCCCGGGGCCCCATCCCCCAAGGTACCGACGCCCCAGGCCCAGCACGACCCATCCCACACTGAGACAGAGGAGCCAGAAAGCGCCGCCCCCCCGAAGAAAGCCCAGGCCCCCACCCCCAGGCGCCAGCCCCAAGAGAGCTCTAGTCAGGCCTCGACGAGACCAAGGCAGCCAACTGGCCGGGGCAACTGTCGATTGCCACCAGCGGAGACCCCGACCCGTCAAACCCCCAAGGTCCCGTACCCATGGTGCCCCCCCCCGAAAGCCCCCCCCACAAGACAGGGCTGACAAGCCCCCCCCCACACACCCCAGACCCCGCAGCCGCAGCGTGTGACACCCAGAGCGACCGGGGGCCCCAAGAGGGTTGCCCCGCCCCGTCCCAGAGCCAGGGAAGGGTTGATCCCAGCCCCAGGTGTAGACGGGCAGCCCATCCAGCTTCGCTGGACCTACCTCCCCCGAGAAGGACCCCCCGCCAACCCCCCCCAGCACGGGGCAAAGAGACCACACCACCAAGCCAAGCCGGACTACCACCCAACCCCCCCACCACGCACCACCCACTGCCAAGCCCAGAAGACCACGCAGCGCCCCAGCCCGCCCCGCCCAGGCACCGGACCCGACCGGGCAGCGGAGGCCCCAACCCCCACCCCGCACCACGGCAGAAAGGCAGGGATCGGCGGCAACCAGGCCCCCCACCCTCTAAGTCATGGAGTTAGCTATGGGAGACCGAGAGACCGAATTCTTTCAAAGTTACTTGAACTTTGGGCTGACATTTTTTCCAAGCTGATACGATCAAAAAGAAGATTTCTGGATTGACTTATATTTATATTTTTCTTGTTTTTCCAATTTATTAAGATGGTTTTTTAGCAATACAAAGAGTTATGAAAATGATATTTAATAATTCTCCTTCTACCTCGATGGCACTCATGTCACCAAGCACACAAAGTGAAGGTGAAGCCGTGATTGGAACCTTAAGCCAGGCTGATAGATCGGCACATACCTGCTGCCAGAGAGCCTGGACAGGCGTGCAGAGCCATAGTGCATGCATGTAATTGTCACGTAGATTACTGTCACAGTGCACACAAATGTCTGAGTTACTGAGACCCATCTTGAACATCCTCTGTCCAGTGTAGTAAATCCTGTGAAGAGTTTTGAAATGGATTAGCTGCAAATTTGGACTTTTTGTCAGTTTAAAGGTGTTTAGACAAAGTTCTGACCAGAAGCTTTCATCTGTGCTGATGCTCAAATCTGCATCCCATTTTGTTATTGGAAGTGAAATATTATTATCTAATTTACATAAAAGTTTGTATATTTTGGAGAGAGTTTTGTTCATCGAAAAATTAATCAGAGCGGTAACTACCTCTGGTAGCTTTAAATCGTTGTCTCTGTATTTAAACTTTTTAGTAATAATGGACTTAAGTTGCTGATATTCCAAGAAGTTATTTATTCCGTGTTTGTCTTGTAGTGCCTGGGGAGTTATGAATCTTCTGTCAATAATTAAGTGCTCTAGTAACGTCACGCCCCCTGCTTGCCAAGCTGGGAAGTGGATAATTTTTTTGTTTATGAGGATGTCTGGGTTGTTCCAGATGGGTGTCATTCTGCACGGTTGGATTGACGAGTTAGATATTTTTAGAAATTCCCACCAGGCTGTTAAAGTGGCGTTTATATTAATACTTTTGAAACAATCCTGTTTTTTAACTGTTTGGCTAATAAACGGTAGATCTGACAGGTTAATCTTCCCACATAATGCCTGTTCCAAGTCTAACCATGAGTTGGTTTCTGGGTTATTTTTTAATCATTTTAAGATGTATCGTAATCTATTTGCAAGAAAGTATTTGTGGAAGTTAGGTAATTCTAAGACTCCACAGCTTTTTGCAGATTTTAACGTTTTTAGACTAATTCTTGCAGGTTTATTGTTCCATAAAAAGCTTGATATGGATGAGTCTAATGTTTCGAACCATTTTAGTGGTGGTTGTGTGGGGATCATTGAGAAGAGATAATTAACTTTAGGTAAGATTTTAATTTTAACTGCCCATGCAGGGCTACCTTGCCCGTGAGGGACAGAGGCAGGTTAACCCAGCGTGTTAGATCGTCCTGTATGTTTTTCAGTAATGGGTTGTGGTTAAGCTGCACCAGTTCTGATATTTTGGGGGGAAAATAAATACCTAGATATTTGATATTGCCTGATTTAACTGGTATCGTGAGTCTTTGCTCCACATTACTGTTTAGTGGTAATAAAACAGATTTAGAGAGCAGACAACAAGAGCGGAGAGTCTAAATTTGTGATTTGATCTTTGATCATTTAACCTGGGCAGGTTTACATTATTGAGAAATGAGTTGATGCTTTGTTCTGATGGATTGATCTGTGGTGTGTATAAGTTTTGATAAAAGTCTTTAAATACATTATTAATTTTTACCGGGTCATGGGTGACATTTCCGGTTTGGTCCATAATAGAAGTGATTGTTGATTTTTCTGGGGATGTGGGACGTAATGCTGTAGTATCGCGAGAGCCAACGAGAGGAGTGTGGTGAGTTTACTTGGCGGCGGGTTTTTTTAATATAAATTTAAAATATAAATTAAAATTTAAATAAATAATTTAAAATATAAATTAAAATTTAAACATAATTTTTTAATATAATTTTAAATAATCCAGAAAGTTAATAAAAACTTTAAAAAAGTTTATCAAGCATTTGTCAGCCAGGAGGACCTGGAGGATCTGGAGAATTACACCGACGAGTGTTTCAATACCTGCGTCATGAAGAAATCCAGCACCGCCACTCCGTCCACCACCGAAGACTCCCCGGGGGTTGCCTCCTCCCCAGGCAGCAACATAAGTGATATCCTGGATTCAATTGATAAAAAGCTCTCCAGCCTTGATTGCCATTTAAATCTGCTGGAAATCCTCCATAAGGAATTCCAAGGTCTGCGAGAGTCTCTGGAATTCAGCCAGCAGCAGGTGCAGGAACTCGCAGCGGAGAACCAGGCCCTGAGAGAGACTGTGAAGATCCTGGGCAACGACACCGCCCGTCTCTCTGAGGAAAACCGATCCATCAAAGAAACCCTCCTGGATCTTCAGGCGAGGAGCATGAGGGACAATCTAGTGATCGCAGGGATTCCAGAAGAGGCAGGGGAGGACCCGGAGAAGATTGTGAAGTCCTTCATAGAGGTCCACCTGAAGCTCCCCAAGGAAGAAGTCCAGAAGATCTCCTTTCACAGGGTTCACCGGCTCGGAGGAAAGAGGCAGGACAATCAGCGTCCCCGTCCTATTGTTGCTAAATTTGAACATTATAAACAAAAGGAGCTGGTAAAAAGCTGAGGCCGGGAACTGAAAGACACGCATTACAGCGTTTATGACCAGTTTCCAGGCGAGATCCTCCGCCGGCGGAAAATCCTCTTCCCGCTGAGGAGGAAGCACCTTTCTGCTGGAGCCCGTGCGGTGGTTGCCGTTGATAAACTTTTTGTGAACGGTAAGCTGTTCCGGGACCCAGAGGTAACACCCTGGCTGTGGTGAAGGCTTTCAGAGGCGCACTGACATCTGCGCTGCCCAGAAGAAACCCGCAAACTTATTTAATTGAATAGGAAATAATGGGATCATCAATAATCCACACCTCTCAGGAAAACTGTCTTTTCTTTCTCTCACATTCATTTTTCTGTTGTTGTTTCGTTGTTTTTGTTTTTTGTTCTTTCTCTTTTCCTCTCTCTTTTCTCTTGTCCCCCCCCCTTCCCCTTTCATCGTATGTGAATCAGGTAAAGGCATGGCATCCAAGGTGAGTATTTATGCACGGAACGGGTGCACGCGCATACTAGCACGCTTAAGGGCATGCACACGCAATCCCGCACACACACGTTGATAAACTTCAAAAACCCCACTTAGGCTCACACAGGACGCACGCAACATGCAGCTCACAGCCAAGAAATGTTCACCAACAACGCACAGCGCTTCTCGGTGTAGCAGGTGCGCACAGCGGTCACGCGCACACAGACGGGCACATGCACTATTTAGCCTAGCACTCTCCCGGTTAGAACAGCTATGAATAGTCTTAACATCGTTAGCTGGAATGTGCGTGGACTTGGCTTTGGGCCAAAGAGATTGAAAGTGTTAAATCACCTGAATGATCTTAATGCAGATTTAGCTCTACTGCAGGAGACCCATTTATCTTTATCAGCTGGTCATCTCGTGTGCTGTTCCCAGTATCCAGTTATGTACTCTGCGAGTTTCAACTCCAAACAAAGAGGGTTTGCAGTTTTGATTAATAAAAATGTTGCATTTACTCATAAGGATACAGTTACCGACCCAGAAGGCAGATTTGTAATCATTAATATATCCATTCAGAATAAGGACTTTTGTATAGCCAGTATCTATGGCCCGAATGTTGACGACTCTTCCTTCTTTCACAGATTCTTCACTTCACTCTCAGCTCACTCTGACTCCACAATCATTATAGGAGGAGACTTCAACCTTGTTTTGGACCCTGAACTTGACAGACTCAGCATAGCAGCAAACCAGCGTACATGGCGCTCTGCAAGTATCCTACAGCAGTACATGAATGATCTGGGTCTCTGCGACGCTTGGCGCTCATGTCATCCAAACACTAAGGGGTTCACCTTTTTCTCTCCAGTTCACCACTCACACTCTCTTTAGATTATTTATTAGTCAGTAAATCTCTTTTGAAAGAAATTAAAAGTTCCAACATTCATCCAATCATTATCAGTGATCATGCACCAGTTTCTGTTACTATTTCAAGGGAAGTATCCACACCCTCAGGTTCAATCTGGAGGTTTAATACGTCTCTGTTTTTTTTTTTTTTTTTTTTTTTTTTTTTTTTTTTTTTTTTTATTCTTTTTTCTTCACTTGTTCTGTCCAACAACTTAGCAAACAGATTAGAGCTGCAGGCCTTTTGTGTTGGACAGGTTTTACTATCACAAAAAGAGGTTGTAGAACTTTAGAAGCCAGAGTGTAGATCTGAATTAACCCCTTTTTGTTGAATTATTTATTTCTTTATTTGTTATATTTAGTGTGTGTGGGGAGGAAGAGGGAAAATGTGTGTCGGGGGGGGGGGGGGGGGGGTGGAAGAGAGTAAAGGGAAGAAGGGTGAAAAAAGGGGGGATACAAGCACTGATTTGGATCAGTTATTCTTTTAAGCTGTAACAATTATACTAGATCTGCTGGAAAGACAAATATTTCATCATGGGTAAAAATCTGACAAGAAGATGAGTGGAAAATAAATATCTGTCCATCAATACACTGTAGGTTAGAAGGAGGGATGAAGCAGACAGGGAGCAGTGTGGCAGTGTGCACTTGCACGTGCACGTGGGGGTGGAGATACATGCATGCTGCCGAGGTGAACCTTGTGTTGTGGGGAACCAGATCCTACCCAGCCAGAGCAGCCAGACCAGGAAAGGGGAGGAGAGGCCCCCAAGGCCAGCGCCCCCCCCACACCGGACCCAAGCAGCCCGGGAGGGGGGGAGGCGGGGACCGCCCACCCGGCCAGCCAGGCGCAGAGAAGGCCCCCCTACAGGGGCCCCCACTACGCCCAGAGGCATAAGCGAACCCGGTGTCCGGCCCCCAGGCCACAGGACAGGAGCGCTTAGCCGTACCAGGCGGCAGCCATGGGGGCCGCCGGGCGCCGGACGCCGAGACAAGGGCCAAGGACGAAGCCAGGGCCCCAGAACCCGAGAGCCGCCCACCACCCGACCAGTGCCCCGTGTCCGCGAGCCAGCCGCGGCACGCGACCCGAACAACCCAGAGATCGCCACGCACCCACAGCCACCCCCCATAACCCTACCCACTACAATCCCCCCCCTCCCTTACCCTTAAAGTGCCCTACCCCTCTGTGATGGGAAGGGAAAGCCCCAGAGGGTTCCAGTGAGCCAGCCCCCAGGTCTGTCCACCCATGCACTCACGCACACATACTCACAATCATCTGGTTACCTCCCCACCCCCCGCCGCCACGCAGTAACCCCCCCCCCGCCGACCGACCCCCAGCGCCGTACGCCCGACCATCACCGCAGCCGACATGATACCCCCAAGCCCGGCCGCCCTGAGAGGACCAGGCGGGTGAAGACCGGCCGCCCCCCCCCGACCCCACCCATGTATGGAGGTGTGGCAGTGCTGTGTGTGTGCTGCAGGTAAAAAAAGGAGGTCTCCAGTGTGGGGTCCCTACCGCTGCTAAACCGCAGAAACCCCACTCCGGGAATCCTCTGTGGGTGGAGTGTATTTGCTGTGTATGTGCTGCTAACATGCAGTGTGTGTGTCTAAGGTGGGAGTTAAAATTGTGGGGGGGTCACTGAAAGATGAGCACGGATATTTCACCGTGCCCCCCTCCACCAGACCCTCCCCACAAGGCCCTAGATGAATCAGGGTGTCTAATATGCAAGTAAAAAGCGGGGTGGAGGGCGGGCGCCAACAGAGCGCCCCAGAGAGTTACCCCCCCAGAGAGCCCCGCCAGCATAACCCACCCATCCAGTTCCGGGAGCCCTATGTGCCTGTGTGCAACATTTGTTTTGGTGAGGGCGGGGAGGAGCAGGCGGATGGGCACAACCGGGGGAGAGGCTCCCCCGAGCGACCGGCCCCCCAGCCGGCCGCAGTAGGCGCCCCCCCTCCCAGGGCGGCCAGGCGGCCAAGAGGCGGCAAGCCCGCCGCCGATAAGGCGAGAGCCCCGCTGCGCCGAGAGACGACCGGCAAGGACGGGTCCCGGTGCCAGAACGGAAGGGCAGGGAGTCCAGCCCCACCATCCATGCCCTGACTTCCCCAAGGACTGCACACCACCCCCCCCCAGGGCCCCCCATCCATCCCCCCAAAAAAAATAAAAAATAAATAAATAATAAATAAATAAATAAATGAATCAAAATAAAAAAATAAAAAACAAATAAATAAATAAATAAACCCAGAATAGATTAAATCATATAAAAAAAAAAAAAAAAATTTATACATATATATATATATAGATATATTAACCATATAAAATTATAAATTACATATATATATATATATATACATATATGTATAGTAATAATAATAATAATAATAATAATAATAATAACAACAGTCATAATAATAATAGAAATAATAATAATAATAATAATAATAATAATAGTAATATTAATAATAATAAATAAATTTAAAAAAAAAAAATTATGTAAACCCACCAAAGTGAACCCTTCAACCCCTGCTGTGAAGGCGGCGTCGACCCCCAGGGGGGCCGGGCCACGCGCCAACCACTGGCCACGGGCGAAACACCGGCCGCGGGCAGACGACCCCAGGCCCCAGAACCCAAAGCCCCCCCCCCAGCCCCCGCCACGGCGACCAGCTACCCAGCACGGCACCCCGGCCGCCGTTCCCGGTCAGCCGCACTGCCTACCCTGCGCCCAGAAGGCACCAGCCCAGGAACCCCTGCCAAATTGCCGGCAGAGCGCGCGCCCCCACCACCCCCCACCCCGGGCAACCAGAGCCCCGAGCCTGGGGCATGCAGGAATCATATGATTAAACCAGATTGATAAATCCTCACAGACCTTTTGCCAGAATGATTGGACAGGTGGACACAACCACAGGGCATGTAAATAGTCGTCTATGTCGTTACCTGTGCACTGTGTGCATATAGCAGACTGATTAAGACCCATTTTAAATAATCTCTGTCCGGTGTAGTGAATTCTGTGGAGAATCTTGTACTGAATAAGTTGCAGATTAGGACTTTTGGTCATATTAAAGGCATTCAAACAGATCTGTAGCCAAAATTGATCACTAGGATTCAATGATAGCTCAGACTCCCATTTTGTCATGGGTAGGTAAATTGTTTCATCTATGTTAGATAACATCTTGTAAATTTTGGAGGTGAGCTTGGGATTTTTAAGGTCAATGAAATGTGTTACTGTACGGGGAAGGTCTAGGTCTATTTCGGACAGGCAGTATTTAGTGCTTATAGCTGATTTAAGTTGCTGATATTCCAGAAATTTGTTTATACTAATTCCATAAATTGAGGATAATGTCGACAGGGACATAAAAGTTCTATCCTGAATTATATGCTGGAACTGCTGGATTGCTTTGTTCTTCCATGAAGCAAAATGAATCATGTTTTTGTTAATTAAAATATCAGGGTTGTTCCAAATGGGGGTGAGTTTGCATGGAAATAATGTGAGGTTGTTTTTTTAAAGAAAATCCCACCAGGCTGTTAGAGATGAGCTAATATTTAAACTTCTGAAGCATTTGTGTTGTTTAATTTTAGAACTGAAGAAAGGTAAATTAGAAACATCTAGGCCATCACAGAGATTTTGCTCTATGTCTAGCCAAGATTCATCCAACACACCAGGATTCAGCCATTTTTGTACATAAAACAATCTGTTGGCGGAGTAGTAGTCCTGAAAGTCTGGTAGGCCTAGTCCTCCTCTATCTTTAGGTTTTTTAATAGTTTTTAAACTAATCCTTGGTGGTTTACCTTCCCAGAGGAATTGGGAAATGGATGAGTCTAATGATTTAAACCAAGTAGTTGGAGGTTTGGAAGGAATCATTGAAAACAGATAGTTAATCTTGGGGAGAATCGTCATTTTTATGGTTGCAACTCTCCCTATTAGAGAAATGGGAAGATTTTTCCATCTAGTGAGATCAGCCTCAGTTGTTTTAAGTAGTTGGGTGTGGTTTAGCTTGAATAGATCAGAAAGCCTAGAGGAAATATTTACACCTAAGTACTTTATGTTGCCTGTTTGTATTTTAATAGTTAACGGATTTAGATAATTGCAATTAATTGGTAGAATTGTGCTTTTAGACCAGTTTATGGAGTATTCTGAAACTGACGAAAATCTATTAGTTAGGGAGATGATTTGGCAGATGGAAGATTGTGAATTTGGAGTAAATAGTAAAACATCATCTGCATAAAGACTTATTTTGTGTTCTAAATTTATGGTTTGAATGCCTTCAACATCTCGACTTTGCCTAATTGCAGCAGCTAGAGGTTCAATAAATAGTGCAAATAAAGACGGAGATAGTGGACAGCCTTGTCTGGTTCCTCTTTGCAAATTAAAGCTTGAAGATGTTTGATCATTTGTTCTGATACAAGCATTAGGAGAGGCATATAATATTTTAATCCAGTTAATAAACGATTTTCCAAAGCCAAATTTGTTCAGGGTGGCTATTAAGAATTTCCAGTTGACTCGATCAAATGCCTTTTCTGCATCCAGTGACAAAATAGTTGCTTCTTGATTGTTGATGGTTGTATAGTCTATGAGGTTGATTAATCTGCGCATGTTGGTAGATGAATGTCTACCCTTTATAAAACCTGTTTGGTCAGGATGTATTAGAGAGGGAACTACCTTCTCCAGCCTTCCTGCCAAAGCTTTGCAGATTATTTTAAGATCTGCATTAATCAGTGATATGGGGCGATAGCTGGATGGTGATGTGGGATCTTTCCCAGGTTTCAGAAGTAAGATAATATTCGCAGAATTCATATTTGGAGGTAAATAATTGTTATCCTTAATTTCTATTGTCATTCTGAGAAAAATGGGAGCTAAAATTTGCCAAAATTCTTTATAAAATTCTGCTGGGAAGCCGTCTGGTCCTGGAGCTTTTTTACTAGGCATGTTGGTTAATGCTTTATGTAGCTCTTCTTCAGTAAGAGGGGACTCCAAGGCTGTGATTTGTTCCTCTGTTGGTCTAGGCAAATCTATGCTATTGAGAAAACTGTTGATCTCACTGTCAGAAGGGTCAATTTGGGATGAGTAGAGGCATTGGTAAAAGTTTTTAAAAACTGCATTTATTGCGGATGGATCATGTGTTGCGTTCCCTGTTGGGTCTATTACTGATGAGATAGTTGTCTTCTCTTTGTTTATTTTTAGTTGATTTGCCAAAAATTTCCCAGATTTATTACTGTGATCAAACCTCTCCAAGCGTAGTCTCTGTAATAAAAACTGTGTTCTTTGATTAGTTATTTCATTTAATTCGAATCTTACTTTCCTTATTTGTTGTAAAGTTTTTTCATCTGGAGAGTTGCTGTAGGTTTCCTCTAACCATTTGATTTTTTGCTCTAAATCCACTAGTTTAGAGTTTTCTTTTCTTTTTTTGTGGGACGAGAAGGCGATAATTTTGCCTCTCATGACTGCTTTCCCGGCCTCCCATAAGAGGCATGGGGAAATACCTGGGTGGTCATTATTTTGAAGATATGAGGACCATTCTTTAGCAAAGAAGTCTATAAAGTTAGGGTCTTTGAGCAACGATGTATTGAACCTCCAGCTCCTTAGTGAAGGTGCTGATGTTTTGTTTTTAAGAATTAGAGAAACCGGTGCGTGATCACTGACAGTAATGGGATGGATCTGTGCTTCTGTAGCTATGCTCAATAAGGAGCTGTTGACCAAGAAATAATCTAGCCTGGAGTATGATTGATGAACTGTGGAAAAAAAGGTATAATCTCTTTTCCTTTTTGTGGAATACACGCCAAATATCACAAAGACCAAAATCCTCCATGTACTGTTTAACAGTGTTTGTAGATTGCCATGTTCTAAGAGTTCCTGTGTTATTTAGCCTATCCATCTCTGGATCTAAACACATGTTGAGGTCACCCGCAATGATTAGTGATTTGTCTGTATGCTCAGATAGCACAGAAAAGAAGGAATGAAAGAATTTAGGGTCATCTACGTTGGGGGCGTACACATTAGCTAAACATAGCTGCATATTTTGAGTGGAAAGAGTGACTATTATAAATCTTCCTTCTGGGTCTATGACTTGGTTAGCTTCGGTAAATTTAACTTCCTTGTTTATCAGAATTGCTACTCCTCTCTGTCTAGAGTTATAACAAGCTGAATATACGTTTGGAAATTCTGCTGTGGCGAGAATATTCACTGAGGAACTAGACATATGAGTTTCTTGAAGAAACGCAAAATCAGTTTTGAGATCTTTTAATTTGGTCATTATTTTCAGTCTCTTCTCTCTGGTTCCAGCTCCGTGCACATTCCAAGTAACTAACCTTAGGGTGGACATGCAGCTGTTGAGGTGAATGCTAGAAACTGTATGTTGTTGATTGAGGCAAAAATGAGTATATATGTACACATAATGGTGTGCTTGCTGTTGCTATAAGGCTTTATGTGTAATGTACAGTGCATGGGATGTAATGCTGGAGATGTTGAGTGTCTAAGTGTGTTGTGCAGATCAGTACTATTGTAGAATGGCTGAGTGATGTGGCAGCTTAGGTGAGAGGAAGGGAATAGTGTGTGAAAAAAGAAAAAGAGGGAAGGAGTGCAGAGGGGGGGATAATTAAGGAAACAGGGAGGGTAAAAACAGAACAAACCTATTAGAAACAGGTTTGAAGCTGCTGAGGAGACTGGTGGTGATATTACCTAAAGTGGAGAACCTTTTTACCCCGTGAGTTATGCCCAGTGTGTCACATATAAGCATAAACTAACACCTGTGCAGAGAGTGTAAAGAGTGTGGATACATATCTGGTTTAGAAGAGCCAGGGAGTGACGTTTGGGTCGCGGTGCAGCTGTCCGTTCACGTAGAGTCGGTCCACAGAGATGACAGCGCGGGCCCCTTCACTCAGAAATTTCTTTCTGATGGGGAACAAGATCCTACGACGCTCCACGATTTCTTTGGGGAACTGATCATCCATCCTGAAGTCGGTCCCCCGGAGCTCCCTGCCACGGCGCCTCACCTCTTCCTTCTCTTTGTGGAGCACGAACTTGGCCACGATGGGTCTGGGCCTGCGATTCCCAGGTCTCGCTGCTCCCATGCGATGCACACGGTGAAAGTTTATGGATTTAACTTTTTCCTCTGGGAGCTTTAGCTGGCTTTGAATAAAGTTTTTAATTTTTTCCTCTGTGTTTTCTTCTGGCGTTTCTGGTATTCCCATGACCACCAGGTTATCTCTCATGGATCTTGATTGAAGATCCAGAATGGACTCTTTGATCTTCTTATTTTCTTCAGAGAGTCGGCTCATTCCATCAGAAAGAGAACTTACCGACTCTCTCAGCGCTGAATTCTCCGCGGTCAGGGTTTCCACTTGTTTTTGGGAAAATTCTAGAGCCTCTTTGATGTCTTGAAATTCCCGGTGAAGAACTTCCAGGAGGGAAAGACGGCTGTCGAAGCTGGATAGCTTAGCATCAATGCTAAGGAGCATATCCCACGCGTTGGTTTCAAACTCCGTCTTCGGTGGGGAAGCACCCGGTGATTCTTCGGGCCGGCTTCGCTTGGTGGGGGCGGCTGGCTTGGCTGACTGAGGAGTTTTCTTCATGACGAAACGCTCGTACTGTTCGTCAATGTAACGCGTCAGGCTGTCCAGATCCTCTTCGCTGCTGAAACTCTCCAGGACGGAATAAATCCGGGGAAAAAAAAAAAAAAAAAACACTGAGACGGTGTATTTATCCGAAAAAAGAAAAAAAAAGAAGGGGGGAGAAAAATATATGCTGCTTGGTTGTTTTTAGTTTCTCAGGATTAAATCATCTTATTTTCCACCAGGTCTCGAGCAGATCCGCGTCACAGCTTCATGCTAACCCGGAACTTAATACGTCTCTGTTAAAAGACCAGGAATTTAGTGAATTCTTTAAAAAAGAGTGGGAAACCTTCTTAGAATTCAACAATTCTTCTGAGATATCACCATGTCTTCTTTGGGAAACAGCAAAAGCAGTTATGAGAGGGAAAATCATATCTTACTCATCTCATAAAAAACGCAAAGAGAAAGCAGATTTAATAGAATCAGAAAATAAAATTAAAACCCTGGAGACTGCTTCTGCTGCTTCGGCACATGAACACATTCTGGGCGACCTGAAAAATTTAAAGGTGCAGTTAAATGACATCATCAATAAACAAACACATTTTCAGATACAAAGACTTCGACTGGAAAGATATGAAAACTCAAATAAATCTGGCAAATTTCAAGCTAATCAGCTTAAAATTAATAAAGAAAAATGCTTCAAGTGAAAGAAAAGCACCTGGAATGGTATACAGCCCTGCAGAAAGTGGGTGAGTTAGTTCAAACGAAAAAAACTTATGTTGTGGGACCTGTTGTGTACACTGGCCAGACTGTCCATATCCAAGTGGGGAAAGAAATGGACCAGAGGTGTAAAGTCAAAGCTGGCCCAAGGAAAAGGACTTACACAGCTCTAATAGAGGGCCATACATCCCCTAAAGCTCCTCGGGACCTTTTGGTTGGCAGGGTTCTGCCTGATGTAAACAGGGGATGGATTCCCGTAAGAGTTATGAACCTGTCGCAGCATACTGTCACAATTAAACCAAACACGGAGCTTGCCAAAGTCTGTCAGGTGGATAATGTGGTGGAGTTTTCCCAGAGAGAGCAGGGAGAACATCAGAAAGGGGAGACATCTCTCACTCTTAACCAAAATGTGAAGGGATGCTGCGTGGACATGAGTGAGGCAGCAGTGGACGATGAACATCAATGTACCCTCCTTCAACAGTTGGTGGAAAGGAATGCAAATGTGTTTTCCCAACACCCACTGGACTATGGACACACAACAACGGTACAGCATGAAATCCCTTTGATAGACGCAAAACCATTTCGAATGCCGTACCGCAAAATTCCCCCATCTCAGTGGCAGGATGTGAGAAGGTTGATATTGGAGATGGAAACAGCTGGAGTGATTCGGCCCAGCAGAAGCCTGTATGCATCCCCAGTGGTTGTCGTGACCAAGAAGAATGGGTCGTTGCGAATCTGTATTGATTACAGAAAACTAAATACCTATAGCACTAGGGATGCGTTTCCACTGCCTAGGATTGAGGAGGCTCTGAAGAGTCTTGGACAAGCCAAACACTTTTCCACTTTGGACCTAACTTCTGGCTACTGGCAGGTCGGGGTAGCAGAAAACGATAAACATAAAACTGCCCTTAGCATGCCAATGGACTTGTTTGAAGCGAACAGAATGCCGTTTGGTCTACAAAATGCTCCATCTACCTTTCAAAGACTAATGACGTGCTGTTTAGGTGACCTAAACTTTACTCACCTCCTGATCTACCTTGATGACATTATCGTTTTCTCCACAACATTTGAGGAGCACCTTGAAAGATTGCAACTGGTTTTTGATCGTTTGTGGATGCAAGGTTTAAATCTAAAACCATCAAATTGTCAGCTCCTAAGAAAAGAGCTGCAGTACTTGGGTCACCTGGTGTCAGCAGAAGGGATCAGGACAGATCCGGACAAGATCTCTAAGGTGAAAGATTGGAAAAGACCCACCAGCAAAAAAGAAGTGTTGCAGCTCCTTGGGTTTGCTGGGTACTATCGCAGATATGTCAAGGGCTATTCCCCCTTAGCTGCTCCACTGTACCGCCTTACATCTGGCAACCCAAGAAAGAAAAAAAGGGGGGCTACAAGTAAGCCCTCCCTTGATTCCCCCTTCTTGTGGACTGAAGATTGTGAGGTAGCTTTTGAAGCACTGAAAAATAAATTGACGTGTGCCCCTGTACTAGGCTACCCCGATTTCAATTAGCCATTTGTGCTCCAGACAGATGCTTCAGGAGAGGGGCTTGGTGCTGTACTGGTTCAGGTGCAGAATGGACATGAGAGAGTCATAGCCTATGCTAGCAGGGGTTTGAGCCCACCTGAGACAAGATACCCCGCACATAAATCGGAGTTCCTGGCATTAAAATGGGCTGTCACTGATAAGTTCTATGACCATCTTTATGGGCGCAGGTTTCAGTTCTAACTGACAACAACCCATTGAAGTATGTCATGTCTTCAGCCAAACTTGATGCTACTGGGCAGCGTTGGGTCTCCGAACTAGCTGCTTTTGATTTCGATATTCAGTATCGAAAGGGACAGACCAACGCTAACGCTGACGCCCTTTCTCGGATGTCAAACCAGAAAGTTGCAGAGGTGCTCTACACTTGTGCCCAGAATGTATCACAACAGGAGGGGACCCAAACGCCTTTTGTCTCTGGATCATCAAGGGATGAGGCCCTGGACGAGAACATGACTGAGACAGATGTGACACAGAGGAGCCAGGCAGTTGATACTGGTAAGCCTTACAACAATGTGGGAACAGAAGCTTTGCCTGCCATTACAACACAAGAGATCTGGATGGGCCAGAAAGAAGACCCTGTGATTGGCCCCACCTGGTTCTGTAAGAATCAGAATAAGAAACCCAGTCGAGTGGAGAGAACCAATCTAGGAAGGTAGAGTCACCTTCTCTTAAAAGAGTGGGGAAGGTTGGTGATAAAAAAATGGGATCATGTACCGTATGGTAAAAGAGGATGGAAACAAAAAAATTGAACAACTAGTATTACCAGAACTGTACCACACTACTGTAAAGACAGCACTTCACGATGACTCTGGACATCTAGGGATGGAGAGGACATTGCAGGTGATAGGGGAGAGATTTTATTGGCCCAACATGTTTCAGGACATAAAGTCTTGGAGTGAACAGTGTGAGAGGTGTTGTCTGAGGTAGACCCCAACATCAGGACACCAAGCCCCACTTGTCAGCATCCATTCCACTGCACCAATGGAACTACTTTGTGTAGACTTCTTGTGCTTGGAGAAGTCTACGGGTGGAATGGAGAATGTCCTGGTGGTGACGGATCATTTTTCTCGCTATGCACAAGCCTACCCCACAAGAGTGGGGTATTTTGTCAGAGCAGGACAAGGAGGGTTTATTGTAAAATGTAAAATAGTTGACAGAAATGACAACAGAATCCTAAAAAATGTGCCCAAAAAGTGTCAGAGTTTTTAACAAATCTGAGAAAGTCAAATATGAGCATCTGTTCTGGCTGCATTTCTGCAGGTCAAACTGCAGCTGACTGTGTCTCAGATGAGGAAATGATCTGGCAGATTTTCTGTCGCATCACTTCTTCATCACTTTAATCTTATCACACCTCTGGCTGTTTCCTCTTGACGAGTCAGAACTTTGAATGCATTATTCAGACATGGAATAGAAAAGAGCCTTTAACCCTTGTGCTATCCTAGGCACTTTACCGTTGGGAGTTGGGTCATCTAGATTCACTAGACAGAGCTCTGAACCTTTTTTTTTTCAATTTTTTGTGATCTTCACTGGTTCAATGGATTACATGAAATTTTTCCACCTTTGTCATGGTAGGAGAACACGTCAAAGTAAGGGTGGGGTCATCCAAGATAGCACAAGGGTTAAGCCCTTTCACTGAAACTTTACCTTTAATAAAATTAAAAACAGACATGAATGCATTCACAGATAGGTCATAAAAGGCTAAGAGTCGCACAATCGCAATTTAAAGCTGAACAACAATCCATGTCAATCAAAAATGTGTTTGTTTGATTTAGCAGAATGTGATCAAACATAATTTCATTTCTGAATGTTATCTGATCTTTAAAATCTTCTAATGTGTCAGAGGAAGAGGTTTGAGAGGAATTCAGGATTCTCTTTCATGTCTTGTTGATTTCTATTACATTAAGACCTTCACATACAGCTGTGGATGGTTTTGAACACGTGCAGACATACAACTATCTGCCTGTAAACATGGGAAATGTAGAAATGAAAAATCTTCTCAGAAGAAAACATTGGAACCTAAGAACGTTCTAAAAAGTTATTTTTTAAGTTGTGCTTTGACACTGCAGCCAACCTGCCTTACGCGTCATCTGTGGTGTGCAGATTAAGTATGGGGAGTGAATCAGCTTTTTTTTACCACAGGTCCACAACAGACGAGCTCTTTCACAATCATCTGTGCAAGAAAACATTTTGAAATGAAGCCTGAGAATTAGAAAAGTAACAAAGTGTGACCATTTAGGACAAAAGCAGCATCAGTGGTTCCATTCAGCTACTATGTCCAAACTGGATAGATGTGTCAGAAGTTTTTAATGTCTTCATGGGATTTTGTTCTATAAGATACTGAGGAGTTCATGTTCTCCAAAGGAACCAGCTGGTTCATGCCTTTCTTTTCTGGAGATTCCGTGCAGGCCAAACAAAAGGGCAGAAAACAAAGAAGCCCAGGATGTGCTGCTTTCCTGACTGAATGTTTAGAACTCTGAGCACCCCCCCCCCCCCCGCCTACATCTACTATAAGACCCCCGCCAAATAATAATAACAATAATAATCCATTTTATTTAAAGCACATTTCAAAAAACCCAAGGACACTTTACAAAACAAAGGTTACAAATAGACATTAAAAGCACAATAAAAATAGTAGATAAAATAAAAAGTGAATCTGGATGGGAAGGCAGAAATGAACAGATGAGTTTTGAGTTTAGATCTGAATGTTGGTAGAGAGTCTATGTTACGGAGGTCAGGAGAGAGGGAATTCCAGAGTCTGGGAGCAGAGCAGCTAAAAACTCTGCTTCCCATGGTGACGAGTCGGGCCGAAGGGACAGAGAGCTGAACAGAGGAGGAGGACCGAAGGGAACGAGAGGGGGTTTTGATATGGAGGAGGTCGGAGAGAGAAGGAGGAGCCAGGTTATGGAGGGCCTTAAAGGTGAACAGGAGGAGTTTGAATTGGATTCTGAAGGTTATGGGGAGCCAGTGCAGCTGGTGGAGAACCGGAGTGATGTGACAGAAGGAGGGGGTTCTGGAGGTGATGCAGGCTGCTGAGTTCTGGACTAGTTCGAACTTATTGAGGGTTTTTTGTGGGAGACCAAAGAGGAGAGAATTACAATAATCTAAAGTGACCAGACTGTGAACCAGGATGGAAGCAGAGGGGACAGTGAGGAAGGGGTGTAGACGATTAATATTGCGTAGATGGAAATGGGCTGACCGAGTGATGTTATTGATGTGTGACTTAAAAGATGAGGAGCTATCTAGGATGACACCCACACTCTTTACCTGAGGGGAGGGGGAGACAGAAGATGAATCAATGGAAAGAGTTAGACTTGTGGCTTTGGAGAGGGGGGATTTGGAACCTACTAGAAGTAGCTCAGTTTTATCGCTATTGAGTTTGAGAAGGTTTAAGGTGAACCAGTTTTTTATTTCAGATAGACAAATGACTAGAGAACTGTATCTGTCCACATTTCTGTAGGCAGATCTGGACAACCTCTTTCCACCTTCAACAAATGAGCTCCGTTTATGAAACGGTGTGAAAAACAGAGTGGTGAAGATAGTTTGGACAGCAGCCAACATGAAAACAGTCCTGAATGACAGAATAGAGGGACTGAAAACATCAGACGACGAAAGACTGATTAAAAAAGAAGGGGAATTGAAGAGGTTGCCGTAAGCCCACACGACATTCATCTAAAATTGTTACACTCATGAGCAACTGATCAGTGGTGACAGCATGATCAGACGTCTCTGACACCTAAACGAGAAATGCTGCAGTTTCTTTAGTAACATTTCATCTTCAGGTTACCTTTAGCCCTAGAGCTATAGCCCTAGAGCTTTGACCCTAGAGCTTTAGCCCTGAGCTTTAGCCCTAGAGCTTTGACCCTAGAGCTTTGACCCTAGAGCTTTAGCCCTGAGCTTTAGCCCTAGAGCTTTGACCCTCGAGCTGTAGCCCTGAGCTTTAGCCCTGAGCTTTAGCCCTAGAGCTTTGACCCTAGAGCTTTAGCCCTAGAGCTTTGACCCTAGAGCTTTGACCCTAGAGCTTTGACCCTAGAGCTGTAGCCCTGAGCTTTAGCCCTAAAGCTTTGACCCTAGAGCTTTAGCCCTGAGCTTTAGCCCTAGAGCTTTGACCCTAGAGCTTTGACCCTAGAGCTTTAGCCCTGAGCTTTAGCCCTGAGCTTTAGCCCTGAGCTTTAGCCCTAGAGCTTTGACCCTAGAGCTTTGACCCTAGAGCTTTAGCCCTGAGCTTTAGCCCTGAGCTTTAGCCCTGAGCTTTAGCCCTAGAGCTTTGACCCTCGAGCTGTAGCCCTGAGCTTTAGCCCTAGAGCTTTGACCCTAGAGCTTTAGCCCTAGAGCTTTGACCCTAGAGCTTTGACCCTAGAGCTTTGACCCTAGAGCTGTAGCCCTGAGCTTTAGCCCTAAAGCTTTGACCCTAGAGCTTTAGCCCTGAGCTTTAGCCCTAGAGCTTTAGCCCTGAGCTTTAGCCCTAGAGCTTTAGCCCTGAGCTTTAGCCCTAGAGCTTTGACCCTAGAGCTTTAGCCCTGATCTTTAGCCCAGAGCTATTGCCCTAGAGCTTTGACCCTAGAGCTGTAGCCCTGAGCTTTAGCCCTAAAGCTTTGACCCTAGAGCTTTAGCCCTGAGCTTTAGCCCTAGAGCTTTAGCCCTGAGCTTTAGCCCTAGAACTTTGAACCTAGAGCTTTAGCCCTGATCTTTAGCCCAGAGCTATAGCCCTAGAGCTTTGACCCTAGAGCTGTAGCCCTGAGCTTTAGCCCTAAAGCTTTGACCCTAGAGCTTTTGGCCCTGAGCTTTAGCCCTAGAGCTTTGACCCTAGAGCTTTAGCCCTGAGCTTTAGCCCTAAAGCTTTGACCCTAGAGCTTTTAGCCCTGAGCTTTAGCCCTAAAGCTTTGACCCTAGAGCTTTTAGCCCTGAGCTTTAGCCCTAGAGCTTTAGCCCTAGAACTTTGACCCTAGAGCTTGAGTTTCAGAACTTTAGCCCAGAGCCATAGCCCCAGAGCTTGAGTTCCAGAGCTTTAGCCCTAGAACAGGCGTGTTAAACTCATTTTCACCGAGGGCCACATCAGCATAGTGGTTGTCCTCAAAGGGCCAGATATAATTTATACATGTAAGTAAATGTAATGAAAAATGAATGTAACTACTCCATAATATTAAACTTCTCATTATTTATTTATTCTAGCTTTTTAAAGTGACAATAACAATTGTATAGAAAACATGTTTGCTTGTTACTGCAAAAATCCGTTTAAATTGTGTCTGCTTATTACAACCCACAGAACTTCATTAATGAAGGTTCAAACTGTCCAAGTGAATAAAGAAAAATAACAAAAAACTGAGCTGCAAAGAACATTTATTACACAAGCAACATTTTACAAAAAAAGCTGCACACAGCTTTGCATGATTTTTTTTTTTTAACTTGTCCTGTCCAACAGCTGGGCAGACAGATGAGAGCTGAAGGCCTCTTTTGTTGGACATATTTTACTTTAACAACAGGGGTTATTAATCTACTGACACACCAGAGGTATTTCTGAATAAACCCCTTTTGCTTTGCATGATTTGACAACAATGTGTATGCATTTACACATAAAACCTGCAAACATTAAATAATAAAAATGTAATCAATTAAAAATACCATCATAAAGGTTGACTCAGTTAACAACTGTATTTGTCAAATTTAAAGTTCATCTTTGAGTAGATGCTGGCCGTCTTTGAACACACCAAGTGGATTCTCTCTCTACCATGGATTGATCATGTTCTTAAAATGACAAACAAGAAAAGAGTTGCTTGCGTCCCTGCAGCTTCTTATTTAGCTGGGCAAGATGGTCTGTTATGTCACATATCACGGCAAAGTCACACAGCCACTGTGGATCTGACAGTTCAGACATGAGGTTTCCTTTACTCTGCATAAATAGAGCAATTTCTTCCCTGAGCTCAAAAAACAGCTTGAGGACTCTGCTCCTACTCAGCCACCTTACTTCTGTGTGGTACGGCACATCCCCGTGTTCTGAGCCCATCTCCAGCAAAAACCTCTGGAACTGACTGTGATTCAGGCCACGCGCCCGAATGAAGTTTAAGGCCCGTACACACCGGGACGAATTTCGCCGGCGAAGTTCGTCTCGTGACTAAACAAAGGGCACCAATGAGAGTGTGCACACCGACGCGAAAAAACGCCACGCGTCAAAGCGTCAAAAAAAAAAAACGCCTCGGGTTCGTTTTTTTTTTTTGACGCCTCGCGTCGAAATCTATTCGACCAATGAGAATGGCGCTTTTGCTCACGTGTCTGGAGCTTCTGAAGTTACAGTAAAACACAACTTGGGGGCGCTCAAACACAACACTGCCTTTCTGAGCACACATACCAGCAAAGAAGATAGACGCCAAGTAGCGTCTACACTGCCGCAAAGAAATAATGACGGACATTCTAAAATATCCCCGAAAACGCTCATGATAGATTTTCAGCTCTTGTACCAGTCGATAAAACTCACCATGTTTTTCTCTTCTCGTAACTATGGGATGTACCCAAAATCGGCGTCTTTTCCGGCGTCTTTCATCATTCAACAGAACAATAATTTCTTCATCACTGGAACTGGAGCTAGAGCTACTGGTGCTTGAAATATTCATGTTTTCTTTGTATGATTCTGGCTCTCTTCTTCTGAGTGAAAACCACCTTGTGTACAGGAGTATTTCTGTTTGACATTAAGCGCCATCTAATGTCAGGGAATGAAATTGCATGTTGGCTCGGCTCATCGTCAGCGAAAATCGCCTGGGTGTGAACACAAAAGACGTGGCGAAAAACGCTGGCGAATAACGCCAGGCGAATATTCGTCCCGGTGTGTACGGGCCTTTACTGTTTTCATGACTGTGGTCACAATGTCCTCCATTCCCAGCACCTTCCCACACAAAGCTTCCTGGTGGATAATGATACATTATCAGAGGCGTGTGACAGTTCATTTTTTCCATTTTCTTCTTCATTAGTCCAGCCAAGCCCACTTTTCCTCCACACATTGCCGGTGCACCATTTGTAGTTAATCCCACCAAATTTTCCCAAGGCAATGCATTTTTACTTACGGTCTTCTCAACCGCATCAAAAATGTCCTGTCCTGTCGTTGTCCCATGCATTGCAGCCACATCCAACAGCTCCTCTGTGATAGCTGTTTATTAGAATAATAATAATAAAAACTAATAAAAACTGATAGCTGCGCTGTGTCCGTGTTATCAGCGCTTGCATCAACAGCTGATGAAAAAGCCGTGTAGCTGCATGTCTCTTCAGCCAGCTGTGTTTTAAGATTTTCTGCTAGTTCCTGCACTCGGCCCGCGATGGTGTTTCTTGATAAACTAACATTTTGAAAAGTCTGTAACTGATCAGGGCACACCTGCTCACAAACCTTCAGCATACACTTCTTTAAAAAGGCTCCTTCTGAAAAAGACTTGGAAGCGTGGGCGATTTCTTCAGCCACAATGAAGCTAGCTTTTACTGCGGCCTCATTTTTGGCCGTTGACTTAGTGAACAAACTCTGCTGGGACTGCAGTTTGCCTTTTAATTCTTGGGCAATTTGTTGCTTTTCTTGAAGGCTGGTTTGAGCAAACTTAATTCCATGTTTGGTGTCGAACTGGCGACGCAGATTATACTCTTTGACAACTGACACTGCCTCATAACACAGAAGACATACCGGTCTTTCTCCTTGAAGAACAAACAAGTATTCGCCTTCCCATCTTTCTTGAAACCGTCTTCTTTCTGCGTCAATTTTTCTCTTCTTTCTGGGCAGAATGGGATTATTTATGTCTCAAATACACTCATTGGCATGAATGTGGAAACACTGCCGTTTAGTGGCGGTAGGCTGTCACTTCGTGGCTATTGTAGACAGAAGGCATTGTGGGCAGTGTAGTTTCGACTGAGCATGCTCTTAATTTCAAGATTCAAGATTCAAGAACAACTTTATTAATCCCCGAAGGGAAATTTAGTTGCAGAGCTTTAGACCCAGAGCTTTAGCCCCAAAGCTTTAGCCCCAGAGCTTTGGACCCAGAGCTTGAGTTGGACATTGACAGCTGGGATGACCTCGCCACCAAAACCATTGAGCATAGACCCTGCTAGCTGTGCTGATACAGGTGTACCTGTGGGACGACCACTGCAGTCATTTTAAGCTCTGTTAGGAATTGTTCTTATCAGAATCAGAAATACTTTATTGAGCCCATGCGTGGGAAATTTGTCTGTTACTGTAGCAGTAAAAGAAGAATAGTAGACATAAGAGAAAATAGAAATATATATATATATGAAAAAGTAACATGAATGTAAACAAATAAGGTCGTATAATATTAAAAAGAAAGCTATTTACATGAGCAAAAGTTATCTGCTCCCCTGTGAATTATTTTATAGGTTTAGGGTATTTGGTAGGAAGGATTTCCGGTTTCTGGCAGTTCTGGGGCCTCATTTATAAACGTTGCGTACGCACAAAAGAAGGCGTACGCCACTCTCTACACCAGGGGTTGCGAACACGCGGCTCAGGAGCCGCGTGTGGCTCTTGGCCAATGAGCGTGCGGCTCTTTGAGTCTCATCATATTTTCTATACACTTTGCCTCATTTCATAGTCTTTTCCCTCTTAAACCACACTCAAAACATCAAAGGTTATTAAAAATAAATAATTATTAATAATAAAAGTGATTTGGCAGTGTGTGTGTGTGTGTGTGTGTTCGATGCTGCTCCCGACACATACGTGACCGCCAATCATTTGCGCGGGTTACGCCCACTATCAGAACACATATATAGATTTGATGTGCTGCAGACTGTTACCCTCATGGTCAAAATGGAGAAATTCAGTGTAATAGATAAACACAGGACGTTTCTGGAAGAACGGGAAGATTCTTACTTTTTACTAAACAGAATGGAAAGTCACGATGTTTCTCATTATGAGCTTCTGGAAGCAGTAACATTGGTCATGGCAGAAAAGAACAAAACGTATCCCGGAGAAAATTAAAAACTTCCTGATCATCTGACACAAATTGTCTCCTTTATTAACAAGTTGAAGCTTTTCTAAGTCCACATTCAAAACGGCAATCATCCCACGTTCCTTCTTTGCGCAGCTCACAGCAGAAGCTGCAATCAGAATGAATGAAGCAGAACGTGACGCTGCTGCTGAACAAAAATGACCGCAGATCACTTTTCTCATGGATTTAATGCAGAGACTGACTGATGAGATCCCCGCTGGTCACTGATGAGGCAGAGAGAGAACCAGAGATAAATGAGCAGAAATCTCTGTGAAAGAAGGCCCTGTTATAATGTGGAGAACAGACATCGGTCCGTTCTGACCCACACTCACGGAAAGGAGCGGATCAGTGTTGCCAGATATTGACACAGTTTTCCAGCCCAAAAGTCATGAGAAAACTGCCAGACCCAGCGAAAAACCGCCCAATCCGCCCACCCCGCACACATATGTATAGTGTGGGGATCTGGGGGTTAGCTCCGCCTTCAGCCCCTAAGAGTCATGGGAAGTGGGGAATTTTCAATGTAAAACCATCAGACAGGTAGCTGTTAGCAGAATTGACCTGCATGCCGTTTGGCTGAATTAGTGTGAAATGAAGTTACCGGGTTCCCAAAAATGAGCAGGAAGGAGAGGCGTGAATAACGCAGACAGTTAAATTATAAATCAGCACTTGTTGGATTACTACTCCTAAATATGAACTGACTCATTGCAATGTATTAATTTTAAATAGATTATTTGCCTTTGATGCAGATGTCAGTCATTCAATTTTAAATTTAAAAACATATAAAAGCAAGATATTCTAATGAAGGTAAAAAATAATTTAAGTTGCACACAACTGAAATGTAATGTATTTAATGTGTTTATTGTGAATATGAATCACTCAGACACCAGAAGGATGCTCTGTCCAGATGTTTGTGTATTTGTTGGTGTGAGGGTCATTGAAAGAGGAATGTGGAGTTACAAAGAATTACCAGTTAAATACTGATGGATAAATGGTGAAATATTCAATTTTTATCATCGTAAATCTGACTTCAGAGGAGTCAGTGCCTCTCCAGCATCAACCTCACTGCCCGTCACTGTGTGGTTGTGTGTGTTAGAGAGAGGCAGACAAAAGCGTGAAATAGAGAGAGTGTGTGGAGGGGGTCTCTGACCTCCAGGGTAGTCTCTGTGTTAACTCTGGCTAAGCTGCATTGATGTGTGTATTGAGGGTGGACACTTTCCTTGAAATAAACACAAGTACAATACTTGCTGTTCTGGTGTAGGGAGAGGAGTGTGTTATGGAAAGTAATATGGCTTTAATTGTGTGTTTGTGTGTGTACATTTTGGCAGGTCAGGGTGTGGTGTGGCTCTTTGACTCTCACAGTGAAAAAATTCGGCTCTTGGTGTCAAACTTGTTCGCCACCCCTGCTCTACGCAATAGTTGAGATTTATAAAAAGCAAACTTGAGGGGAAAATGTGCGGTCCTTCATCAAGCTCTGACCCAGGCGTACGCACAAAAACGGGTGAAATGAGAAACGGCGACACCGTCGGCAGATGGAAGAAACACGTGAAAGTGAAAATGACAATACTGCCTCATAAATAACATGAAGACGAAATAATGTACAAAACTGATATTCTCCTCAATGTGTCCATCTGGAGGAGCAGATATAGTCAAAGTCAAAGTCAGCTTTATTGTCAAATATGCTGCATCTGTAAGACATACAGCACAGATGAAATAGCTTTCCTCTCACCCCAAAGTGCAAGCAGCATATAAAATAATAAATAAACGACTGTTTATTAAATACATTCTGTTAAATACATTCTTTTAAAAACAATAAATCCTTGAAACCCAAAAAGATAAAGCCAAAAGAAAAGCCAAAAAACACTGAAGGTAGGGGAGAGAGGAGCCGCTGCGTGTGCGACAGACAGACAGACAGACAGACAGACGTATTAATTGTCCACTGGGGAAAGTTGTTTTCATAGTAAAACATTTCTTCATAAGCTACAGAATTATGGTATTCATGCATATGCCTTTAGTTTGTTTTCTTTTTGATAAAACAATGTATGGCGTATGTCTCAACCATTCAGAAAGCAACAAGAAATGACATTTGATGAACAATTTCCCATTTCCACGTGGATTATTACCCACATCTGTAGCTTGTCAGATGCAGTTAAATGGATGGAAATAAAATGCCCCATCACAATGCGTAATGACCACAATGGCTGATCTTGGATCTTAGAAGATGTGGCAAATGGAAGAATTGGGAGTGAACGCATCTTTAGACAGCAAGAAGACTTGCTGGCAAACCAGGACCAGTGGCTTATGAGCCGGTTCCCACTTCCTCCAGCCGTCCTGGTGGAGCTTTTGGGGGGGGTGTCACCCGGTGCATCTGGCGCGTCGATGTGCCCCCCCCCCCCCCCCGCCTCCCCTCCCGCCTCCCCTCAGTCACCACTCCACTAATAGGGATTCCCCAATAATTGCCGCCACTCTCTCATCAAGAGGGGTCAGCTCCGGTGTCCCCCCCCACCCCCACCTGTGGCAGACACACTCTGGTGATGCAGCTCCAGACGTCTTTTTGCCCCAACTTTGATGTCCGACCATTTCTTTTTTACTTCGGCCACGGTCTGAGGTTGTGAGGCTCCAGCATGTACGGCGTCTGCCACCGTTTGCCACTCACGTGCCTTTTCGGCATTAGTAATGCCCCCACAGTGCCCTCCAAACAACATTTTTCTCCTCTTTTCCACCTCACCAACGATAACTTCTACTTCACATTGAGTGAAGTTACGTTTTTTTGATTTCCTCTCGGTGTTTGCCATGGTTTCTCAATCAATGAATATTCATTTGTGGGCGTTTCACTGACTATTTATGGGCAACTATGGGCGTGTCATGAAGCCGCAAAAGCTGCTCAGCATTTAGAATTGGTTGTGATTTATTAAGGGAAGGATGTGTAGGATGTGCGTGCGCACGGTTTTATAAATCCAAATATTTCTGTGCGTACGCACGTCCTATGTTTCATCCGTACGCCACTTCTGACGCAAATCCTACGCAAAGTTTTAGAAATGAGGCCCCTGGAGCGGAGCTGTCTGAGCCTGCTAGAGAAGGAGCTCTGCTGTTTGTCCAGAACAGGGTGGAGAGGATGCTCTGGGTTGTCCATGACGGATAAGATCTTCTTCAGTGACCTCCTCTCCATCACTGATTCAAATGATTCCAGTTTGCAGCCAATGACAGAACCCCCTTTCCTGGTCAGCCTGTTGGCATCACTGACTGCAATGCTGCCCCCCCCCCTCCCAGCAGACCACAGAGGAGAACAAAGTGCTGGCCCCCACAGACTGGTAGGAGATCTCCTGCATCTTGCTGCACACGTTGAAGGACCTCAGCTTCCTTAGGAAGTAGAGTCTACTTTCTGTACACAGCAGTACTGTGGTCAATATTCACTCCCAGGTATTTGTACTCCACCTCCACATCCCTGCCCAGGATGCAGAGAGGCTGCAGGACTGTCCCCTTCCTTCTGAAGCAGTGACGTGCGCTGAGGTTAATGGCTGGTGAGGCACTGACGTCATCAGTCAGATTTACAAACATATGAACCATACTGAGTAATTTATTCACCATTTGATTGACAACAGTTAACGTTTTTTGTTTAAAATATCATTTCAACATGTTTTTTTTTTCATATACAAACTGCAGCATAGAAAAAAGCACAAACCTTAGTATCGTCTTACCTTTACTTGTAAATAAAGTCCATACGCCGCTCCTTCTGAAGAAAACGACTTGCCGTTTGCTATCACTTATTCTATTATTTTTTAGTGTCATAATCTCAGGGCTCACTGGCGCCCCCTAACATGAGGCACGAGAACTGCTGGCCTCACCCAGCGGCTTTATTACCGGCGTTTTGCGCTCAGCACAAGGAACACGTCCCTCACATACAGTTATTTATAAAAACAAACACTGTACATCATATACATCTGCTAAATCATGTAAACTCAGCTCATATAGTACAAGTGATTGAACCGACATACAGAGAGACAGCAGTACCGTCTGACTGCATGGGTATTGCGCAATCCAAGGTGAGGCTCAGCGGGCTGGTGCCTCATCGCACGTCGCTTCTTAGTATCAAATGCGGAAATTCAGCTATTTTGAAAAGAAAAAACACCCAAAAATGGTACATATAAATGGAAAATGACTGCAAAGCACAAATTACTGATTAAATATAATAATTGAATTTATTTTTTCTCTTCTTCCCATAATGACAGGTGAGGCACAGCCTCACCTGCCTCTCCTGACTGCACGTCACTGTTCTGAAGTATATATCAATATTTTCATTTTGTTTCCGTGTATTTTCGCTGAGATCACTTTTACCCGAGTATTTATTGACAGTGGTTTTCGATATATTTCAACAGTGTAGAAAAAGAACAGAACCTTCCCTGGTCACTCCAGGAAGGTGACTACCGCGCGCTCTTATGGCAGCAGGGGGCGCTGACGCGCAGTTTTACTTCTTATCCAGTTTGCAGCGGCTGTCACGTGACAACGTTCGAGTATATCAATCCAAATGTGGACCCGTCCGAACCTCAGAGCTGCTGTCCGCGTTAGTTGGACGTCGCAGGAGGACGTCAGGGGGAGCGCTGGCTGAGGTGTGTAGGCTGTGATTGAACGTGCGTGTGCTTCACTGACGTGATCTGACTGCAGCGGCGTGCACGCGCTTGGGTTGCTGAGTTTGTGTTTGGATTATTTTGTAGAAGAGGGTTTAAGTCTGACTAAAGCCATTCTGAGTCTTTAGACTGCTTTTATTTACTGTCATCGCGGGCTTTTATTATGAAACAACTGGAAAACTTCCGCCTCTGCTTCATTAAAGCCCACGCGCTCGGACGCGCGAGCCCCAACCCATCACCGCTTCGCTTTAAGATGTCATTATCAGTAGTCATGTATTCATCAAGAGTTAAGTCTCTATCTACTGTAGCACTTCGCCGGATGACTGTCAACGTTCACGCGCCACACGCGCACACTCCTGATGGAGAGGGAGGTTTCCTAGCAGCTGCACAGTTATGTGACCCCCACCCTCACCCTTTTTAATGAAAAGTCTGCTGAAGGCTTATGAAGCCCTTTCTCAGACAGCCCCCCACCCCCACCCCTGAGAACATCTTATTTACCCCCCACCCACCCCCAGTGCATGATCATGCCCCCCCCCAGAGAACATCTGCAGCAGAAACTTTCATAAATGAGTTTGACCTCTGTGCATGCGTGCATGTGAGCGTGCATGTGAGCGTGACTAACCTGGGTCTATGTCTTCAGACTGTGTGGGTTTAAAGATACAGATTTCTGGATCCAACCATAAAGACACAGACTCATGGACCAAACCATTCATGCTGTCCTCCTTACAACGTTGTGGTCCTTTTCCTTAGAAATCCTCTGCTCCACAGCAGCTGCAGGAGGTTTGCTTTCAGAGCTGCTATTGGAACCAAGCGAATCCGACTACTCCAGTTGGGCTCAGCTGGTTCTGGATGGAAAAGGTTGGATTCTCTGGGAAAATCTGGACACCCGCAGAACGGCAGCCATGTGCTCATCTGCTCTGAACTGCAGAACTTCAATGACCTGCTGGCAATTGGAGGCTCATGTGGCTGTGCTCCTCTTTTAGGGTGGAGATGGAGAGCAAAGCCATTTGCCTGAGGTCCCATGACGACAGAGACGACACCTCCATGTTTGAGGAACCATACGAAGGAGGGAGCTTATCCAAACTGAACTTGTACAATGAAGGTCAGAATTTTTTGCTTTTTAAAACCAAGTTAGCTAACAGGAATGTGTGCACAAAATTGACATAAGGATGAGAACATCGTTTCTGAGGATCATAGGGTCTCTGCACTGAAAACAGGAATTTAAACGAGAATAGCGAAATTGATTTTTGGAATTAAAATTTTTGGAGGTGGCGCTGATGCTGTAGTATCGCGAGACCCAACAAGACGAGTGTGGTGAGTCAACTTGGCGGCGCGTAAGCATTTGAACAAACATTTTCGATCTTGTTTCATTATTCCGCCGTATTAAAATAAGTCCAGCAAACTAACATAACATGTTAAGAGTATTAAGCTTTGTCAGCCTGGAGGACCTGGAGAAATTCATTGACGAGTGTTACAATAGCTGCTTAATGGGGAAAACCAACACCACCACCCCCTCATCCAAGCGTGGACGCCCTGAAGACTCTCCCGGGGCTGCCTCCTCTCCAGGCAGCAGCGTGAGCGACATCCTTGATTCAATCGATAAAAAGCTCTCCAGCCTTGATTGCCGCCTTAATCTGCTGGAGATCCTCCATAGAGAGTTCCAAGGTCTGCGGGAGTCTCTGGAGTTCAGCCAGCAGCAGGTGCGGGAGCTCGCAGCGGAGAACCAGGCCCTCAGAGAGACCGTGAAGAACCTGAGCAGTGACACCGCTCGACTCTCCGAGGAGAACAGATCCATCAAGGAAACCCTCCTGGATCTTCAGTCGAGGAGCATGAGGGACAATCTAGTGATCTCGGGGATTCCAAAAAAGGCGGGAGAAGATGGTGAAGTCCTTCATGGAGGCCCACCTGAAGCTCCCCAAGGAGGAGGTGCAGAAGATCTCTTTCCACAGGGTTCCGAAGATCCGACAACCAGCGCCTGCGTCCTATTGTTGCTAAGTTTGACCATTTTAAACAAAAACAGCGAGTGAAGGGCCGCGGACGGGAGCTGAATGGAACCCACTTCAGCGTGAATGACCAGTTCCCGGCAGAAATCCTCCGTAGAAGGAAGATCCTGTTCCTGCTGAGGAGGAAACATCTCACCGCCGGTTCTAGAGCGGTTGTGGCCGTTGATAAGCTTTACGTCGACGGGCGGGTGTTCCGGGACCCGGAGATCACACCCTGGCTGTGCTGAAGGCTTTCAGATCCGCGCTGAGAACATCTGCGCTGCCCACAAGAAACAAGCTAAACCCATTTCAATGAATGGAAAACCGGATCATCAATAATCCACACCTCCATCTCAGGAAAAGTCTTTTTCTTCACCTCAGTCCCGCTCATGTTTCTGTTGTTGTTTTCGTTTTCCCTTCTATCTCTTTTTTTCTTTCCTTTCCTTTGTCCCCCCCCCCCTCTCCCCCGTCCTCATATGTAAATCACCTAAAAGCAACGCATCCCAGGTAAGTATTTTTTTATGCACGGAACGGGCGCGCGCACACACGGGCATGGACATGCAATCCCGCACACACACGCCGACAAACTGCAAACACCTCATACAGGCTCTCATAGGACACACGCAACACGCAGCTCACATAGCCAGAAAACGCTCACGCGCACACATGCACAGCGCTTCTCTGTGCAGTAGGTTTGCACAGCGGACACGTGCACACGAGCTGGCACACATGCGTTATCTAGCTTTACACTCTTCCAGTCAGAGCAGTTATGAACAGTTTTAACATCATTAGCTGGAATGTGTAAAGCAGATATAGCTCTACTGCAGGAGACCCATTTATCTAATTCAGGGGTGGCGAACAAGTTTGACACCAAGAGCCGAATTTTTTCACTGTGAGAGTCAAAGAGCCACACCACACCCTGACCTGCCAAAATGTACACACACAAACACACAATTAAAGCCATATTATTTTTCATAACACACTCCTCTCCCTACACCAGAACAGCAAGTATTGTACTTGTGTTTATTTCAAGGAAAGTGTCCACCCTCAATACACACATCAATGCAGCTAAACCAGAGTTAACACAGAGACTACCCTGGAGGTCAGAGACCCCCTCCACACACACACTCTCTCTCATCTCATACACGCACACACACAAACACTCTCTCTCTCTCTATATATATATATCTGCCTCTCTCTAACACACACAACCACACAGTGACGGGCAGTGAGGTTGATGCTGGAGAGGCACTGACTCCTCTGAAGTCAGATTTACGATGATAAAAATGGAATATTTCACCATTTATCCATCAGTGTTTAACTGGTGATTCTTTGTAACTCAACATTCCTCTTTCAATGACCCTCACACCAACAGATACACAAACATCTGGACAGAGCATCCTTCTGGTGTCTGAGTGATTCATATTCACAATAAACACATTAAATACATTGCATTTCAGTTGTGTGCAACTGAAATTAATTTTAACTTCATAAGAATTTCTTGCCTTTACATGTTTTTATATAACATTGAATTAGAGGTAAGATCTTAAGCCCAAGCCCGAGTCCGAGCCCAATTTGGGTCCGGTCGGGCTCTAAATGACAGTCATTACGTTCGGGTCGGGCCGGGCTTCTCTCTCGCTGACTTTTTTAATAAATATATTGTAATGTCTGCAAAGAAGCTCCTTAGGCGGCGGTTGTCCAACAGCTCTTTATTAATCCTGGATGTCAGAACGGTTACCGCACGAACCGAAAGGCACAGCCAGCTTCTTCTTACTCAGAGGGAGAACGTTCCCTTAGCGCACACACCCACACACACACGAAACTGAAAAGGCAAACGCGCACCGCCGCGGCTGCAGTATTTCTCCGCGTAATGAAGCGAGTGCGTATCATCAAGATCTCTCTGTCTCTCTCTCTGTCTGGCCTCGTATTCTGTGTTCCAGCGTTATTTCATTAATCAAATGCATTTGTCATGGAGGGAGGAACCTATGGGCAGCGCTTCCAGCTGAACTCTATGCCACAACAGCAGCTTAGACGCACACGGCTGCAGCGACCACTCTCTGTTAGAAAGAAAATAGCTTTCATCATCATAAAAATATAGATTATTTTACCTTTAAGAAATCTGGCGGGTTTTTTTCTGTCAAAAATCCTATGGGTTAAATTGAAATTTCGGGTTTGCTTCGGGCTCGGTCCTGCAAATCAAGTTAATTGGTCGGGTTCGGTCCGAGTTCGGCTTTAATGCCCGCGGGCCTGTGTCGGGTCGGGCCGGATTTTTGAGGCCCGATCTTACCTCTACATTGAATGACTGACTTTTTGAATCAAAAGCAAATAATATATTACATGTTACTACATTGCAACAGTTAAGTTCATCCTTCAGAGTAGTAATCAGCGGAATTACCATTAAACTGGCTGCATTATTCCCTCCCCCCGTACACATTAAGAGCCCATTAACTTGAATATACACACATACAGCTAAACGGCATTCAAGTCACTTCTGCAAACAGGTCCCTGACTTATGGTTTTACAATTGAGATTCCCCCCTTCCCATGAATCTTAGGGGCTGAAGGCGGGGCTAACTCCCGGTAGCCTCTCTGATCAGTTCCTTTAAGTGAGTGTCACTCAGAACGGACCGAGGCCTTGATTTCATGTGTTTCAAGGTAATAAACAGGGACTGGAGGACACATATTGAGGAGAACGTGGACAGCAGCTTAGAGCAGCTCTTTTATACACGGGGAATTCTCCGTTCTCCAAAATGTAACAGGGCCTTCTTTCAGGGAGATTTCTGCTCATTTATCTCCGGTTCTCTCGCTGCCTCCTCAGTGACCAGCGGGGATCTCATCAGTCAGTCTCTGCATTAAAGCAGTGGTCCCCAACCACCGGGCCGCGGGCCGGTGCCGGGCCGTGGGAAATGTTGGCACCGGGACGCACAGAAAGAAAAAATAATTTCAATTTTATTGTTTGTTTTTTTCCAAAAAAACGTTTTATTTTGAAAAGTGACCGGATTCACTCTGTTACATCTGTCACACTTAACGCACGTCAAAGTCGCGACACCAAACATCAGGTGATAAACCCCACTAAAATGAAACCCAAACAACCAAATGAGCAAAAAAACAAACTTCTTTAGAAAGTTGCGGCTGGACAAGGGGAAAATTATTATTATTGATTGTTATTATCGATTACTAAAGGAGAAAATACCCCCCCGGTCCAGCGGTAAAGGTGTCTAGCGTTGCACCTCAACACTCCCCCCCCCCCCAACCGGTCCCGCGGTAAACGTGCTTGCGTTGTACGGTCCACGTGACAAAAGGTTGGGGACCACTGCATTACAGGATCCATGAGAAAAGGTGATCTGGCGGTCGTTTTTGTTCAGCAGCAGCGTCAACGTTCTGGCGCTTTATTCAATTTGGATTGCAGCTTCTGCTGTGAGCTCGTACACACATATATATATAATATATTATAATAACGTTAGTACTTATATATATATATGAACTCTCAATAGGCCCTAAGTTTGAAGCCGGTGAATATATGCCTAATTTTTATAACAAGAAAAGGACGGTAAAAAAATGCATGGAGTGCAAAACTTAATTAAAAGAATTCACCCCATCATTATACTTACAAAATGAAGTGTAGGGGTGCTTAAAAACTCATCATCCCTCCTTCATCTCACTCGTGGTGCTGAGACGTAAAGCCACAGTCGGAAAAATAACTAGCAAAAACACAGTAAACAGCTAAACACCTAAACACATTAGTCAAAAACCCACACTTCAACCCAATCCGTCCAGACCAAGGCAAAGGGAATGATATCCAGAATCCCTTGCGGTGCCGATCTAACAGCAGCACCAAAGTGACACCGACTTAATTAGAATTAATTTGAATGAAAGGAAAATATTGTCTGGAAAACTAATGTGGTATTTTAAGGTGACTTAACCAAAAAAAAATGATTCTCTTACTGAAGCAAATAAATGAAGTTGATCAAAGGAAACAAGTTTAATTTTCCAACCTCCTATTATGGTCTTATCAGCCTCTCACGGGTGGAAAAAGTATTATCTGAGCTTCTTCATCCACTAGCATCATCTTCAATGGACACGCCAATGGTCCTTCACCTCTCTCAAAACAAACTAAGCTTCAACTAAACCTGCTCCAGACCATGAGTTGCCATGGCAACTTGACCTACCCTGAGACATACCTCCATTTCTGGAACCGAAAGCTGAGGTTATCAACTTCCTTAGCCTCAAACTTATCGTGGGAGCTAGCAGTACCTGCTTTCTGGAATACCCCCCTGGTACACAGGTTCAGAGAACTAAGGCAGGATGCATACAATCTGCAAAGTGCTGATGCAGGAAGAGCTCTTCAAATGCACCCTGGCTAATTAGCAAAGTGCAGGCAGCTGTGACTGCTTAACAGGATCCACAGAGGATGGGCGGAGTCACAGCCAGCCTGCACGGAAACCCTTGGAACAGAAAACTGAAAACCAAACATCAGATCCTGACACACTTTTATTTATCACCTGCAATTTCTAAATAAACAAAACCAGAAGTCTGTTTGGGAAATCTTTCTCTAAAACGCTTTTTGCTGTTCAGGATTATGAGGTTGCCTATCCATCCGCTGTCGATTGATGGCGGGTTGACAGGTCACCTGTCCATCATATGACCACACAGATACATGCAAACACATATTTACACCTAGGAAACTGTTTCCAATGAAGCCATGAACCCATGAATCCTGTTTTTGGACCGTGAGAGCAAGAACCACAACATGCAAACTCCACACTGGATTTGAACCAGGACCTGCTAACCACTTCTCGAATGTGCACACTCTGTGTTCTTCATCTCGTTCACTCTTCTTCTGGTTTCATTTCTGTTTTTTCTGTCCCAGGAACACGGCGAAGGAAGGAGCGCTGCTGCAACCACCTGAACTCACTGTCTGCCATCAAGTACGCCGTCATCTGCCTCTACGTTCTGCTGCTCCTGTCCACGCTCGGACTCTGTCTGGCAGGTACGCTGAGGCTGTCAGGACTCAAAAACAGCTGGGCTCTTTCAGTGAGTGCATGGAGATGAGGAACGTCAGATGATCCAGGCCATCAGGGCGAAAAACTCCGGTCCATGGGTCTCATCTTTTAGTCATTTTCATGTGGTCCACAGAAATTTGGGAGATATTTGCCCCAACCAAATACTAGTTATCACTCCTTTGACCTGATCCTGCCATACCTGGCGTTTCACCAGGTGGGTACAGTTGATGCTGTGAGTCCTGGATAGTTTGTCATTTTCTGCTCTGAAAACAGCAGAACATGACGCACATCAGTGACTCCCTACGATAACTGCTGAAGTCCTGTAGATCTACTATGGTCAGCAGCTCCTTCTGACCTTCTCTAGCAGCATTCTCTTAGCAACTATTGTATGCTGTTCTCTTCCTTCTCATGAAACTGCTGCTCACAAAGGCGCCAGTGTAGCTTCCACTACTCCATCACATCATGACTCATCAGCTTCATTCCTCTGTGGTTTCCATAACTCTGCAAACACTTTGAAGTTGAAATCTCCTTCAGCCACCACTGTCCTTCCTCTGGATCCATCACAAGAACAGGCAGACGGCCGGATCCAACTGCAGCAGGTTTATTAGCTCAGCTAAAGGTCCACTAAGCTAAATCAGGGTCAGGCAGGAGTCGATAACAGGCATCATAACAGAGATAACAGAGATCATCAGAGGGGAGACGGGGTAGTCAGGATCCAGGCAGGCATTGGGGCAGGCAGCAGGCAAACAAAGTCAGAAACAGGGTCAGGAGACAGAAAATCAGGTCCAAATACAACACTTGGTAATGAAGGAAGACTGTGGTTAATGAGTGAATGAGTCAGGTGTGATCAGAACTCTGGGGACAGCACCTGCCGGTGACCAGAGGGGGAGACAGAGTTGTGACTTCTAACAGGAACAGTCTTGAGCAACGTTTGGCTCCGGAAACACCTGTGGTTCCTTTACTTTTCTATCATGGCTCTTTGGCTGAAGACAAACAGAATTAGGATTAAAAAGAGTTCAGTAGCATTGATTTACTTTAGCTTGTTTTATGAATTTATGGCTTATGTCCTCCCATAACAGAAGTATGAACTGTGTGTGTTTTTTACACTACCCTCATTTAGGAGGCTTTATGTGCCTGTGTTTACTAGGGGTGTAGCAATTCATTTTAACAATTCAATTCATATCATAGTTTGTGTTTAACGATCTGATTCCTAGTCCATCCTGGTTCATTCTGAACAGTCCGATTGGATCTCATTCCCCGCCCAAAAAATTGATCCAGAACATATTTATCCCAAACTTCCACCACTGAGAAAAATACCTTGTACTGAACAGTGAAGTTTTCTAGATTCTTGGACTTCTTCAAGATAATCAAATGTAAATGAAATATATCCAAACAAACACGTTTTCCAAGATCAATTATCAATTATTTTAGAATGGTATAGATTAGTTAAAAACCTGCCTCAGACAGATTGATCTGTTTGGATTGTAAGAATATAAATTGATCCATCGATCAATTTGAATAATTGTCACACCCCTACTATGAGTCATAGCCTTACTTTTACTTTGTTTGCTTGGTGACATGAGTTTCAATTCAAAGGGTTTATTGTCATTTGCACAGTAAGAAACGGGTTTCCCTGCACAATGAAATTCTTACTTTGCTGTCTGCTCTGAATGCCAAAAAATATACTGGAAACTGAAAATTCACACAAAACATAGATAAAAATATAACTGTGCAAAAAAAAGATGTGCAAATTCCAAATGTGCAAAAACAGTAATAATAAACAATAGTAAACAATGAGGATGTGCAAAGTGCAGTTTGTTGTTCCAGAACGTCAGGTAAATGCATCTAGATATTAAAGAAAAACACAATTATAAACAACAGACCACAACAAGAATCAAGTTTCTCATGCACGAGGGAGAAGAAACCAGTGTGACAGAAGACGTCCACCATGCTGCTCTTCTCAAAGGTCTGCTTCTCCTCCTCGTGCTGTTTTAATTAAGAACACAAGTGGGAGGATACAAATTCAAGACAAAGACAAAAGTTCATTAGGGGGGTGTCGTATAATGACCCCTTTTGGTGGATTCTAACCTCAAACAGTATTCTTTATCAACTCAGGACATTAAACGTGGTACAATCCACCGGCTGGAAAGTGAGACACTTTCTGATTAAGTGTCTCACATTAATCAGAAAGTGACTAAAGAGATGGTGATAGACTTTAGCAGGAGAAAGTCTTCGCCCCCCCCCAGTCTGTATCGGTGGAATGTTGTGGATGTGGAAGTTGTCTCGTCCTACAAGTTCCTACAAGATAAACTGGACTGGTCCACAAACACCGAGGCCGTCTACAAGAAGGGCACGAGCAGACTTTACTTCCTGAGGAGACTCAGGTCCTTCAATGTTTGTAGCAGGACGCTCTACATGTTCTACCAGTCTGTCATGGCAAGCACCATCTTCTTTGCTGCAGTGTGCTGGGGTGCTGGCATCAAAGCAAAGGACGCCAACAGACTGAACAAACTCATTAGGAAAGCAGGGTCTGTCATTGGCTTCAAGCCTGCCAAGCTGGAAGAGGTGGTTGGGGACAGACTACTGGCTAAACTGGGGACCATCATGGACAATCCCTCCCATCCCCTCTTCAGGGAGGTGGACAACCTGAGAAGCAGTTTCAGCGGTAGATTCATACACCCTCGCTGTGCCAGAGAACGATACAGGAAGTCATTCCTGCCATCAGCCATTAGACTCCACAACTCATCTGGCAGACTCGGATGTACATGAAAATTCTAGTCACAGACTACACTTTTCTAATTGTATTTTATTCAATTTTTGTCCTTTTTACTCCCTGTATATTTTGTGTCTGTGTTTGTCTTCACCCCCCCACCCCCATTTCCTTAGTGCTGCTACTGCAACTAAATTTCCCTTCGGGGATTAATAAAGTTGTTCTTGAATCTTGAATCTTAGTGTCACACGGTCAGAATGAACCGTTTACATGAACAACGATCTGATCAACAATCAGTATAACCCACCTATCTCAATCGGAAAGAAATTTTGATCCAAACGAGTCTGATCGGGGCAGACTATTCCAAACCTTTACATGACGCATTTTCCTTCCGATCAGGCATTCTTTCTTATTACTTTTGCCCATGGAAACACAGCTACTGTGATGCAGCTGGTCAGGATGGACTCAACCATGCAGCTGTAGAAGATTCTGAGGATCTTTGGGGACATGCAGAACCTCCTCAGCCTCCTCAGAAAGTCCAGCCACTGATGAGCTTTCTTCGCCAGCTGTGTGGTGTTGAGTGTCCAGCTGAGGTCCTGGCTGAGGTGGACCCCCAGATATCTGATAAGCATGATGAGGGTTTCTCCTCTCCTTCCTCATGTCCACTATCATCTCCTTTGGCTTGTCTGTTTTGAGAGTGAGGTTGTTGTCCTCACACCATGTCACCAGACTGCCCCCCCCCGTAGGCTGCTTCGTCTCCGCCAGTGATGCGTCCTATTACAGCGGTGTCGTCGGCGAACTTCAATTCAATTCAACTTTATTTGTATAGCCCACAATCACAACAACAGTCGTCTCGATGGGCTTTGAAGTAAAACATGAACTCAAAAGGATCATGAATACAAAGAGTCAATAGGAAAATACTAAAATAAACTAACAAACTGACTAAGCTATACTGGCATCCCTGCCCTTAGACCCCCCTTCGCGGTAAGGAAATACTCCTAAAAAACCGGATTCCGGAAAAAAATGAAGAAACCTCAGGGGTGCCCACATGAAAGGAGGGATCCTCCCCCAGGACGGACAGGCGATTTACCAGAATTCTTAGAGAAGAATTAACTTATCTAACTCTACATCTACATATTTAAAGTCCAGCAGACGAGCTTCATCCAGCCGGGGTTGGGGACAGTCAGGGGCGCGAGTCGAGCCGGAGACAGGAACCACAGCCAGGTGTAGGAGCAGGAGCAGAGAGGAGGTACACGGTCAGGAACAGGAGCGCGATTGGAGTCTGGAAGCACTCCAACTCCCCAGGAGGGGAGAGGGAAAGAGGGACAATACATGAATCGTACTGCACCAAACAGAGGCATGGAGAACTAAATGATGAATAATGATCAAAGATAGAGAAGAGAGGAAGGGTAGAGACAGATGAGAAAAGAAAAGAGGACAGAAAAAAGGACAGAGCCCCAGAGCACCATAGTTACCCCAGCTTCAACTTCTAGCAGCCTTTTAAAACAAATAGTTATTGTTATTAAGTTTAATTTAAACAATTAACATTAAGTTAAATAATCTCTGAATACTAACTAGTCTGATAACAATCCTGTCCACAGAGGAATGTTTTCAGTCTAACTTTGAATGTAGAAACTGAATCTGCCTCTCTTCCATGAGCTGGGAGTTTATTCCAGAAAACAGGGGCTTGGTGGCTAAACGCTCTACCTCCAACTGTACTTTGACTAATTCTAGGAACCACAAGCAGTCCTGCATTTAGTGAGTGAAGTGTTCTGATTGGATGGTAAGGGACTATGAGGTCATTAATGTAGGACGGGGCCATTCCATGTAAGGCCTTATAGGTTAACAGGAGGATCTGGAACTGGATTCTAGAATCAACTGGGATCCAGTGAAGGTAAACTAACACAGGAGTGATGTGATCTCTGCTGCTAGTTCCTGCTAACAATCTAGCTGCTGCGTTCTGAACAAGCTGGAGACTTCTTCAGGAACTCTTAGGACACGCTGCTAACAAGGAGTTACAGTAATCCAGCCTCGACGTAACAAATGCATGGATGAGTTGTTCAGCATCACTCTTAGAAAGTATATTTCTGATCTTAGCAATGTTCCGCAGGTGAAAAAATGCAGTTCTTCACGCCTGAGATATGTGAGCCTTAAATGATAAATCCTGGTCAAATAAAACCCCAAGGTTTCCAACTGTGGAATTGGGGGCTATACTTACACCATCCAGGGAGACTATCTGAGCAGACAGAGCATCTCTCAGGTTTTTAGGACCTAGTATAATAACCTCAGTTTTTTCTGGGTTCAAGAGGAGGTAATTAATTGTCATCCAGGTCTTGATGTCTCTGATGCAGGCGTTCAGTTTCTCTATATTGTCATTCTGGTCAGGTTTCATGGATAAATACAACTGAGTATCGTCGGCATAACAATGAAAATTAATGCTGTGTTTCCTGATTATGTTTCCTAGGGGTAGCATATAAAGCGTAAACAGGATGGGTCCTAAGACTGAGCCCTGTGGGACTCCGTAGTTAACTCGAGTGCACTGAGAGGAATGTCCATTTACATTAACAAACTGATACCTATCTGACAGATAGGATTTAAACCACTGGAGAGCAGATCCTCTGATCCCTATGTCATGCTCTAATCTATGGAGGAAAATACTGTGGTCCATAGTGTCAAAAGCTGCACTGAGGTCTAAGAATAGAAAGTAGTCCCTTTTCTGAAGCCAATAACAAGTCATTAGAGACTCTAACTAGTGCAGTTTCCGTACTGTGGTGGGGTCTAAACCCTGACTGAAAGTCTTCAAAGTGGCTGTTGTCCTGTAGGTGGCAGTAAAGCTGCTTAACTACAACTCTTTCTAGGATTTTAGAAATAAAGGGCAGGTTTGATATCGGTCTATAGTTGGCCAAGATGCTAGGATCCAAACTGGGCTTTTTCAGAAGAGGTTTAACAACTGCATATTTAAAAGACTGTGGCACGTAACCCGTTTCCAGAGAGGTATTTATCATTGTTAATATGGAATCATTAATTAGGGGAAAAGTTTCTTTAAAAAGTCTAGTGGGAATTGGGTCTAACAGACACGTTGAGGATTTGGAGGACGTAATAATTGATGTTATTTCTACTTGATCCACAATAGTGAAGCAGTCTAATGTTACAGAGGTTTCTATGGATGCCTCCACTTCTACCGCTTCAGCCTGCTCTGGGCTGATAGAAGGAATAACTTGATTTAACTTATGTCTAATATTTGAGATTTTACTATCGAAAAATGTAAGAAAATCATCAGAGCTGAGAGAAACAGGAACATGTGGTTCTACTGAGCTCTGACTGAGAGTTAATTTAGCAATAGTGCTAAAAAGAAATCTGAGATTGCTTCCATTTTCTCTGATATTAAGGTTGAATAGTACTGGCTTCTAGCTCTACGCAGAGCTTTTTTATAATTTAATAGGCTATGTTTCCAGATATTCAGAGACTGCTCTGAACCGGAGCAGCGCCATTCTCTTTCCAACTTACGGGTTTCTTGTTTTGAGAACGTGTTTCAGCGTTAAACCACGGTGCTACTCGAACTTAGGTTTCAGGGGGGCAACAACATGGAGTGTACTCCTGAGGGCTTGTAAGGCATCATTAACAAAGTGGTCATTTATACTAGGACTGATGCTATGGGAGCTGGTCTCAGAGTATTTGCTCAGAATGTCACTAAGTACTGGCTGAACTGTGTGTTTAACTCAGACACAGAACGGTCAGTTAAGGTTCTTCTAGGCTGTTTCTTATTCACTGGGGCAGTAGCATGTTCTAAAGTAAGCTGGAAGGTAATCAGAAAGTGATCAGAAATGATGGGGTTATGAGGAAGGACACTTAGCTGGCTGATCTCTATACCATGGGTTAGAACAAGGTCCAGGGTGTGCTTGTGACAGTGAGTGGGTTCATTTACATTTTGGGTGAAACCAACATCATCTAATAAAGCTGCAAAAGCCTTTCCTAGACATGTCACTGGGGTCATCAACGTGAATATTAAAATCCCCTATTATTATAGTTTGATCAGAATCTAAGACAAACTTCAGGATGATGTTGTCCTTATGAGAGGCCACACAGTCGTGGGTGAACAGGGTGTAGAAGATGGGGCTCAGAACACAGCCCTGTGGTGGGCCAATGTTCGTGATAATGCTGGTTGAAGTCCTGTCCCCTATTCTGACAGACTGAGGCCTGCCAGTCAGAAAGTCCAGGAGCCAGTCACAGATGATGGGGTGTATTCCAAGAGAGAACAGTTTGTGGGGAACAAACTGCGTCCTGATGTAGGAGTCTTTACTCTCCAGGTGTGAGAGGGAGGTGTGAGAGGGAGGTGTGCAGTGCTGCGGCAATGGCATCTGAGGTGGACCTGTTGGGCCGGTATGCGTACTGCTGGAGGTCTAGTGTGTCTGGGATGCTGCTCTGAATGTGGGTCAGCACCACTCTCTCAAAGCACTTCATAATGATTGGAGTGAGTGCTACCGGTCTGTAGTCATTCAGGCAGGTGGGGGGGCTCTTCTTGGGGAGGGGAACAATGGTTGTGGTCTTGAAGCAGGAGGGGATGGTTCTCTGGCTGGGGGAGAGGTTGAAGATGGAGGTGAGAACGTCTATCAGCTGGTTAGCACATGCTCTGAGGGCTCGTCCAGGAATGTTGTCTTGTCCTGCCGCCTTGCGGGGGTTAATCCTCCTCAGAGCTTTGCTTACCTGGGCTGATGAGACGACTGGTGAGGGGGGTGTAATGGTCCAAGAGTGTATTGGTCCATTTGTATGGGGGGTGAGTCTCAAAGCAGGTGTAGAATGCATTGAGGTCGTCGGGCAGGCTGTCTGCAGCACTGATGGTGCTGCTTCTGTATTCCGTGATGTTCCATTGATACAGAGAGATGAACAGTGTTTCCTCGTTTATCGCGATGCTTACATTCCATAAACAACCAGCGATTTCACAAAATTTGTAAAGTAGAACTTTTAATGTTTAAAGAACGGCAACAGACTGTTCATCGTTTATGTGCATTTTGACTTGATAAATTGAGGACCTACTTTTTATAAAGGTGTTTTTAGACAAAAAGCACAAAGATGACTTTGTTGCAAAATCTGGTGATGAGACATTCCTGATAAAACTGGCTTACCTGTGTGATGTCATTGGAAAGCTAAAGGAACTAAATCTCCAGTTTCAAGGGAAAGCTAAACATATTACAGAGGTTATGGTTTGACTCACCTTAACTGAGAGTACAACAAATAAAATATTCAAATATTTTGTTAAGATATATTTGTCTTCTCCAGTCATCATCAGAAATCTGGTCCATAAGAAGTAGGTAGATATTTAAATTTACTGCGGACAAGTTAGGGTTAGGGCTAAGAGTCTTTTTCATCTGTTAAGTCATGGAAGAAGAAAACACTTTTTCTGTCACCATATGTAATATTCTATGTTCAGAGTGCAAGTTTAGTTGTTGTTTGATCATTCAGCACACAGAATGACTAAATCTGCACAAATTAGGTGACCAAAGAGCCACCAACAGTAAGTGTTCTGCAAAGCAGCAACTCTTCCAATTGCAGTTGACCTCTGATAGGAATGTCGCATTTTTGGTCCCTGCCTGTCCTGCCAATGTGTTGTAGTGTCCTTGGGCAAGACACTAAACCCTACTTGCTTTCCGTGGTCACAGGTTGGCGCAACCTGCATGGCATGAAGAGTGCTGTCTTTTTTATATTTGAGTTACATCTTTTAAGGCACAGTGATGGAAAAAACTGATACAGATTTAAAGAAAAGCACAAGAATCTATTCCAGTGGGAGTAGAAACGATTTCCTTCTATGATGTATCAGAGGATGGTTGTCATCTTTCTCCTGAGGCAGATTGCTTGAGGGCAAAATATTGTGACTGTTGGGAGAAGGATGGAATGCTTTAGCTTTAGATTATTGCAGATCCTCTGAGATTAAAAACCTGCACAATTTGTTCTTTGTAGATTAATGTGGCAGTGGAGAGCAACCCTTCCAGCAGTTCTAAAGGCAAAGGTCTGAAGTCTTTTTGCTTGCAGTCATGCAGACTTCAAGGAGCTCTCAAAGAGCCTTTTTCAAGGTTTCTGCAGCTTTTCAAATACTTCTTTTTTCCTGGTACTTGACCTTTTTCCGAGGAATGCTTTTGTTCAGACATTTGACTTTCAGCTTTTAGAAACTCAAGAGACTCAAAATTTCACACAAAAAGTTAAATTTTAAGCATTCATGAAATTCAAAACATGTTAATCTGTTGAACAAGACAAGATTACAGGGTTTTGTCATACTCTGAACTTAGTGGATGTTTCCAGGAAAATTGAGGAACTTGCAAATCAGATTGCCAGCAGAGGGCCTGGACCCCCATCAGACCTGCTGTAATGAGTCCTTGTTCTCATGAAACACCGCTCCATTTGAACAGAGCGTCTAGAGGTGGTCTCGCCTTGACAGTAGGGGTTATTGCTGGTCACTTTAGCCATGCTGAACTGAAAACTGTGTTCCTTAAGTTCTTTCAGCATGTGAAGTGCGCCACAAGAGGAGTTAAGACACTGGACAAGGTCTACTCCAACGTAAGATATATCCCAGGGGTCGGCAACCTGCTGCATGCGGATCTTTCCTCCCTGTGCTGCGGCTCTCTATGGTTTAGCAAAATAATCATCATGTTCTCAGATGGTCGTGGAGCCTTTAACACCGTCAGATAAAGTGAGAGCAGCTGAGCACGTGGAATGCATGAACGCCGCCCAGAGTCTGTTATGGGATGGAAAGTTCTTCTAAAGACGGTCAGTGGCAATCTCGTAGAGGACACATGAGCGCCCAAACAAAGCCTCCCCCCCCCCAGACAAAAGACAAATACCCCCCTAGACTAAAACCACCCATTTCCACGTAAAATGAATTACATTTGCATCAGGGCACCCCCACTATCCTACCACCTTGCTGCTACGATGACCGTATGTTGCGCTGTCTGTGTAGAACACGCTGGAGGGGGGAGAGGACAACGAACAGGTAGAGAGGCGGGGGCGGGGCTTAGACTCACCGCTTATGATTCCAGGCAAACTAACAGCTGCTTCCTAATAAAACATAGTTGTCATCCACAAAATTTATATAATTTATACCATGGTACGGGTGACTAATGGATTCTGATTGGCTGCTGGGTGTATGTGAAAAAGTTATATACCACGGGATAACCGCACGGTGAAAAAAGAAGTTCCGGTCAGCTAGCTTAAATGTTTTGTATCACTTCACCGGCTTCTTTGAAACAACCTTTTTTTTTTTTTTTTTTTTTTTTTTAACTTGTCCTGTCCAACAGCTGGGCAAACAGATGAGAGCTGAAGGCCTCTTGTGTTGGACATATTTTGCTTTAACAACAGGGGTTATGAATCTATGACAAACCAGAGGAATGTCTGAATAAACCCCTTTTGTAGTTGAGGCCAAACTTTATTAAATTCCATCATGTTTGAAAATCTTTGGTGCTGGACCGGACGGAAAAGGAAAGGAGGGAAGAAGAGAGAGGGATGTTAGAGAGGAGGGGGGAGAGGAGGGTGATAATAGGAGGGGGGGGGGGGTAGAACCATGAAGCAGCCTAAAGCAACAACTTTACTAGATGTTTGTCATTATGGTAAGGTTCAAGTGTAATACAACTCTCAAAGGGCGGGGCCTGTCCACACACACATTCAGATGTTAAAAACACAAAACATGCACAAAATACAGATATTTAAACCAACCAGTGTGAAACATTTCATTCATTCAATCATGCAAATTATTAGTGTAAAGGTGAGCTAACACCTGTGCTCAGGTGAGTGTTTATGTTCTTCTAAATGAATGGTGGAATGTGAAAAGAAGGAGGGAGAGTGACCAGCCATCCCCACACCAAGACCCCCGCCGCAGCAGCAGCGGCAGCCAGAACCCCCAGCGCCACCCGGCAGCAGGCAGAGAAGAACCACCCCCCGGGCGATCACATCCGCCACCCAGGCCAGGGCCAGCAGGACCACCACGAGGCCCCCAGAGCCAGAGAGCAGGGAGGCACGGGGGGAAGAGAGCGCCGCCCCAGCCCAACCCGGGGACCAGCCCCCCCGCCGCGCCGGGAGGGCCCAACGCAGGGCCCCACCCGAGAGGAGCGCCCACAGCCCCAGACGAGCACCTCGCCACCACCCAGGAGTTCTGGGTATCCCCCCGCCCCAACCCCAGGTACGAGCCAGGACCCCCCAAGGGAGACCCGCTCTGCGCTCCAGGCAGCCACCCACCCGGCCTACGGTTGGTCCAGGAAGGAGCAAGGCAGGGGACAGCCGGCCCCGCCCAGGAGGGGGGCACCCCGGAGAAAAGAGGGGCCCACAAGGGGTGTTGTTAACATGGCCCGACCAGGCTCGGCCACAGTTGGAATGTGGGCGGGGGCCCAGCGCCCAGGGGCAAAAACCCGAACCCACCCCACAGGGAAATGGACACCCCCGGCTCAGGTGTAATGTGAACCCCCTCCCTGCGCGGAGAGAGCCCCACCGGGCCCAGGAAACCGGCACCCAGGGGACACGGCCGCCGCTGCCAAGGGCCCAGTACCCCCCACCAGGGATGGGGTAGGGGACAGATGGACCTTGGACCCACCTTCCTTGTATAATGTGTGTGCGTGTGTTCATAAGGGTGTATGTGTGCATGTGTGTGTGTTTGTGTTTGAATGTATATTATGAGAAGTAAAAGGTGTGTGTACTAGGGGGGTGCAGTTAAAATTGGTGGGTAGGGCACAGAGAGGACATTCCCTGATTACTCACAGTAATGTCCCCTCACCCTCCCCACCAAGGGTCCCTAAATGTCTAAGGTGCGGTTAAAATTGGCGGGTAGGGTGCTAGGAGGACATCTGCTGCTTGCTGGCAGTGATGTCCAAGCACCCCCCCTACCAACGGCCCTACATGTCTAAGGTGCAAATAAAACCGAGAGAGGGGGGGGCCCATTCCATACGGCAACCATGGGAGGGAGACCACTGACAAGTAGTCCCCCCCCAAAGCGCATCGCAGGCTAAACCCCCCACCCCCTCACCCTAATATGAGATTATATGAGGAAGGGGGTGAGTTGGGGACAGCTGGCAGACTGTCTCCCGGTGGTCAAACATCCGTCCCCCAGCCCCCCCCAGCATAGGGCCCAGGTCCCCCAGCCTCGGGGCCCCATCCCCCGAGGCACCGACGCCCCAGGCCCAGCACGACCCACCCCACACAGAGAGAGAGGAGCCAGAAAGCGCCGCCCCCCCCCCCGGAGCAAGCCCAGGCCCCCACCCCCAGGCGCCGGCCCCGAGGGAGCTCTGGTCAGGCCCTGACGGGACCAAGGCAGCCATCTGGCCGGGGCAACCGCCGATTGCCACCAGCGGAGACCCCGACCCGTCAAACCCCCAAGGTCCCGTACCCATGGCGCCCCCCCTCCCCCCGGAAAGCCCCCCCACAAGGCAGGGCCGACAGACCCCCCCCACACACCCCACAAGACCCCGCAGCCGCAGCGGGTGACGCCCAGAGCGACCGGGGGCCCCAAGAGGGTTGCCCTGCCCCGCCCCAGAGCCAGGGAAGGGTTGATCCCGGCCCCAGGTGCAGACGGGCAGCCCATCCAGCGCCGCTGGACCCACCCCCCCGAGCAGGACCCCCCGCCGACCCCCCCCAGCACGGACAAAGAGACCATTCCCCCAAGCAAGCCGGACCACCACCCAACCCCCCACCATGCACCCCCCACCGCCAAGCCCAGAAGACCCACGCAGCGCCCCAGCCCGCCCCGCCCAGGCACCGGAACCGACCCCCCAACGAATGGGATCCCCACCAGCCCCCACCGGGCAGCAGAAGCAACGACCCCCACCCCGCACCACGGCAGAAAGGCAGGGAGCAGCGACGACCAGACCCCCCCCCCCCCCCCTAAGTCATGGAGTTAACTATGGGAGACCAGAGAGACTGAATTCTTTCCAAGTTACTTGAACTTTGGACTGACATTTTTTCCAAGCTGATATGATCAAAAAGCAGATTTCTGTATTGACTTATATTTATATTTTTCTTGTTTTTCCAATTTATTAAGATGGTTTTTTTAGCAATACAAAGAGTTATGAAAATGATATTTAATAATTCTCCTTCTACCTCGATGGCACTCATGTCACCAAGCACGCAAAGTGACGGTGAAGCCGTGATTGAAACCTTAAGCCAGGCTGATAGATCGACACATACCTGCTGCCAGAGAGCCTGGACAGGCGTGCAGAACCACAGTGCATGCATGTAACTATCAGGTAGATTACTGTCACAGTGCTCACAAATGTCTGAGTTACTGAGACCCATCTTGAACATCCTCTGTCCAGTGTAGTAAATTCTGTGAAGAGTTTTGAAATGGATTAGCTGCAGATTTGGACTTTTTGTCAGTTTAAAGGTGTTTAGACAAAGTTCTGACCAGTAGTTTTCATCTGTGCTGATGCTCAAATCTGCATCCCATTTTGTTATTGGAAGTGAAATATTATTATCTAAATTACATAAAAGTTTGTATATTTTGGAGAGAGTTTTATTCATTGAGAAATTGATCAGAGTAGTAACTACATCTGGTAGCTTTAAATCGTTGTCTCTGTATTTAAACTTTTTAGTAATACTTGATTTAAGTTGATGATATTCCAAGAAGTTATTTATTCCATGTTTGTCTTGAAGTTCCTGGGGAGTTATGAATCTTCTATCAATAATTAAGTGCTCTAGTTGTTTTATGCCCCCTGCTTGCCAAGCTGGGAAGTGGATAATTTTTTGTTTATGAGGATGTCTGGGTTGTTCCAGATGGGTGTCATTCTGCACGGTTGAATTGATGATTTTGATATTTTGAGAAATTCCCACCAGGCTGTTAAAGTTGCGTTTATATTAATACTTTTGAAACAATCCTGTTTTTTAACTGTTTGGCTAATAAACGGTAGATCTGACAGGTTGATCTTCCCACATAACGCCTGTTCCAAGTCTAACCATGAGTTGGTTTCTGGATTATTTTTTAACCATTTTAAGATGTATTGTAATCTATTTGCAAGAAAGTATTTGTGGAAATTAGGTAATTCTAATCCTCCACAGCTTTTTGCAGATTTTAAAGTTTTTAGACTAATTCTTGCAGGTTTATTGTTCCATAAAAAGCTTGATATGGATGAGTCTAATGTTTTGAACCATTTTAGCGGCGGTTGTGTGGGGATCATTGAGAAGAGATAATTAACTTTGGGTAAGATTTTCATTTTTACCGTGGCTACCTTGCCCATAAGGGACAGAGGCAGGTTGGTCCAGCGTGTTAGATCGTCCTGTATGTTTTTCAGTAACGGGGTGTAGTTTAGCTGCACCAGTTCTGATAGTTTGGGGGAAAAATTGATACCTAGATATTTGATATTTCCTGATTTAACTGGTATTGTGAGTCTTTGCTCCGCATTATTGTTCAGTGGTAATAAAACAGACTTATTCCAATTAATGGAATAGTCTGATATAGAAGAGAATTCATTAATGATTGCTGCCGTTTCATTTACTGAATGTAAATTACTTAAAAACAGTAATATGTCATCTGCATATAGACTAATTTTATGATGGCTGTGTTTGGTTTTAATTCCTTTAATACTCTCATTCTGTCTTATTGCTGCAGCTAGAGGCTCAATAAATATAGCAAAAAGAGAAGGAGAGAGTGGGCAACCCTGTCTGGTTCCTCTTCCAAGAAAAAACCTGTTGGAAGTCTGTTTATTAGTTCTAACTGATGCATTGGGGTTGTGATATAATATTTTGATCCATTTGATGAATGCTTCTCCAAAACCAAACTTATGGAGGGCAGCAATGAGGAACTTCCAGTTTACTCTGTCAAAAGCTTTTTCAGCATCCAGTGATAGTATGGTCATTTCCTGGTTATTAATGGTGGCAAAGTCTATTATATTAACAAGTCTTCGGAGATTGTCATCCGAGTGTCTGCCTTTGATAAATCCAGTTTGGTCGAAGTCAATTATGTGAGGAGTGATTCTTTCTATTCTCTGTGCTAGTGCTTTGCAGATAATTTTTACATCTGTATTGATTAGAGAAATGGGGCGATAGCTTGAAGGACTATTGGGATCTTTGTCTGGTTTTAGAAGAAGAATTATGTTGGCTGAGTACATGTTAGGTGGCATTGATTGGCTTTTATTGATATATGTGACCGTTTCATATAACATTGGTGCCAGCTGTTCCCAGAATTCTTTATAAAACTCAGCAGGAAAGCTGTCAGGCCCTGGCGCTTTACCATTAGGCATAAGTAACAGAGCTTCATGAAGTTCAGACAACGAGAGCGGAGAGTCTAAGTTTGTGATTTGATCCTCATTTAACCTGGGCAGGTTTACATTATTAAGAAATGAGTCAATACTTTGCTCTGACGGGTTGATCTGTGGTGTGTACAAGTTTTTTTAAAAGTTTTCAAATGCGTTATTAATTTTGACCGGGTGATGAGTGACATTTCCTGTTTGGTCCGTAATAGAGGTGATTGATGATTTTTCTCTATTAATTTTAAGCTGATTAGCCAGAAATTTGCCAGATTTATTAGAGTTTTCAAATCTTTCAAGTCGTAGCCTTTGTATTTGAAATTGTGTCTGTTTATTAATGATGTCATTTAGCTGCAGCTTTAAATTTTTCAGATCTCCCAGAATGTGTTCCTGTGCAGAAGCAGCATAAGCAGTCTCCAGGGTTTTGATTTTATTTTCTAATTCTAATAAATCTGCTTTCTCTTTGCGTTTTTTGTGCGTTGAATAAGAAATGATTTTCCCTCTCATGACTGCCTTTGCTGTTTCCCACAGGATGCACGGTGAGATGTCTGGAGTATTGTTGAATTCTAGGAAGATTGCCCACTCTTTTTTAAAGAATTCAAGAAATTCCTGGTCCTTTAACAGAGATGTATTAAACCTCCAGGTTGTACCTGAGGGTGTCGATATTTCCCTAGAAATATTTACAGAGACTGATGCATGATCACTGATAATAATCGGATGAATGTTGGAACTTTTAATTTCTTTTAAAAGAGAGTTACTGATTAATAAATAGTTTAAACGGGAGTGTGAGTAGTGAACTGGGGAAAAAAAGGTGAACCCTTTAGTGCTTGGATGACATGAGCGCCACGCTTCGCAGAGACCCAGATCATTCATGTACTGCTGTAGGGTACTTGCAGACCTCCATATGCGTTGGTTTGCTGCTATGCTGAGTCTGTCAAGTTCAGGGTCTAAAACAAGGTTGAAGTCTCCTCCTATAATGATTGTGGAGTCAGAGTGAACTGAGAGTGAGGTGAAGAATCTGTGAAAGAAGGAAGAGTCGTCAACATTCGGGCCGTAGATACTGGCTATACAATAGTCCTTATTCTGAATGGATATATTAATAATTACAAATCTACCTTCTGGGTCAGTAACTGTATCCTTATGAGTAAATGTAACATTTTTATGCAACCTTTTGATTCATCGTTAGGACAAAAACAAGTGGTAAGAGGAAAACTTTCTCTCTGAACTGAAGCTTTTTATAATACATCGGAAAGATCAGCATATATATATTATATATATATATATATATATATATATATATATATATATATATATATATATATCCCTTTTTGTGAGAAAAGCGATCCAAGTTGGGAAAAAAACAAGAATTATGGACTAAAAACTGGTTAATATTTATTGCTTTTGTAAGCGACCATGGTATAAGCGGGTCAATGGCCTTTGAAGTGTGCGTTATTACTTTTTTTTAAGCACTTTGCGTCGGACGGTTCAGGCTTCCACGGCGTGTGTTAAAAAGTAATAATGCACACTTCGAAGGCCATTAACCCTTACTTATTGGGTTTACTGGATTTAAAGAAAAATAACTAAATAGAAAGGAGTCTGCATCAAAGTGAATTTGCTTCCAATATCTCACTCATCTGAACTCTAGTGTTTGACAGACAGAAAAGTCTATTGAAGGTTGTGGAAAATGGATAAAAGATCAAAGGAAACATCACGCTCATGAAGAATAAAAATTAAATAAATATCCTGACAGCATTTTGAATCAATACAAGTATTGCCAAATTGCGATATATCTGCAAAACCATTTCTTCTAACAGATCTAGTGTTGCGGCTCCCTGTGCTTTCATCTCAGTGAGAAACTGATCCAAATGGCTCTTTGAGAGGTTCAGGTTCAGACCCCTGGTATATCCCAATCAGAGACTCTGGATGACCAGAGAGATCCAGCACCTGCTGCAGGAGAGATACATGGCGTTCAGGTCTGGAGATGTGGAGCCATAGGGTGCTGGCAAGATCCAACCTGAAGAGAAGCATCCGATGGGCCAAGATGGACTACGGACAGAGGATTGAGGACAATTTCAGCAGGAACAACACAAGGCAGGGGTGGCAAGGGATCCAGTATATGTACAACTGTAGGCTAAATCTCGCTGCTGTTGATGGGGACGCTTCGTTGGCAGAGGAGCTCGACCTCTTCTTTGCCCGCTTCGTGATGGAGCCATCAGAGGTACCTGTACCAAAGTAACCAGCCCACAGTGGTCCATCTCTCACTGTGGAGGAGGATGAAGTGAGGCGTACGCTGAAGGCTGTGAACCCAAGGAAGGCTGCTGGACCTAAGGGCATCGCTAGATGCTTGCTGAAGGACTGCGCAGACCAGCTGGTGGGGGTCTTCACCAAGATCTTCAACCAGTCCTTACTCCAATCTACTGTACCACTATGCAAGTATGCAGTCAGTATCCCTCTGCCCCAAAAGTCCACAATCAGCAGCCTAAATGACTAGAGACCTGTTGCACAAACCCCAGTCATGAAGTGAAAAACTAGTTTGTAGTCACATTGTTTCCTGCCTCCCACTGACATTGGACAGTCACCAGTTTGCATACAGGACAAACAGATCCACAGAGGACACCATCATCACCACTCTCCACACTGCTCTGTCACACCTGGAGCTACGCCAGGCTGCTCTCTGTAGACACTATCCTCCCACACAGACTGATGTCCAAACTAGAATCTGCGACTCTATCTGCCTCTGGATCTCAGATTTCCTGACAGGGCGCACTCAGAGGGACAGAGTAGGGGCTCATATGTCCACAGCCTTCACCCTCAACAACAGCTCCCCACAGGGCTGTGTGCTCAGCCCTCTGCTCGACACACTCTCTACACCCATGACTGCACCTCCATCCACACAAACAACACCATCATCAAGGGTTACTGCAACCGAGTGCTCCAATTACCACAGGCACCACTGTCACCTTCACTTTCCAGGCTTTCTCCAGTTCTTCTCTGAGTCCCTGGTATTTCTCCAGTTTCTCATGTTCCTTCTTCCTGATGTTCCCATCACTTGGCACTGCCACATCCACCACAACGGCTTTCCTCTGTTCTTTATTCACCACTACAATGTCTGGTTGGTTCTCCATTACCATCCTATCTGGATCTTTGCTCTCTCATTCTCTACCACTTTCAGAGGCGTATCCCATTTTGACTTTGGGGTTTCCAGTTCATAGTCTGCAAACGTGTTTCTGTAGTATCATTCCAGCCTCTATTGCTCTAGCGCTCAGGGCTTGTTCCTGAGCTGCCAGCATGAGTGCTCACCTGTTGGGAAGCCCTTTTCAATTTCATTCAATTCTATTTTATTTACATGGCCCAATAATACCACACAGTTGTCTCAAAGGGCTTCATTAATCGTATAAATCCTAAAATCTGTTCTGAAATGCAGTAGCTGATTGCTACACTAAACTAAACAGGCGAAGCTAAACTGGAAATCCCTGCCCTTAGACCCTCCTTCTCGGGAAGGAAAAACTCTGACAAATACCTGAATCCAGGAAAATAAAAAAAAGAAATCTCAGGGGTGTCCACACGAAGGAGGAATCCTCCCCCAGGACGGACAGGTGATGTACCAGAACTCTCAGAGAAGAATTCCCTCATCTAACTCTACAACTACATGTTTAAATAGTCAAGCAGATGATCTTCATCCAGATGGAACTGGGGGACAGCTGGGGGTGCGAGACGAGCCAGAGACAAGCTCCACAGCCAAGGACAGGTACAGGAGCAGAGACGAGACAACTGAAATATGGAAATCACTCCCACTCCCCCAGAGATGAGTGGCAAAGAAGGACAACACATGAATCACTGCACCAAACACGGCATGGAGAGCTAAATGATACATAAATGATCAAGAATAGAGGAGAGAAGGTAAGGTTAGGGGGAACAATAAGTTAAATAATCTCTGAAGACTAACTGGTCTGATAATAATCCTGTCCACAGAGGAATGTTTTCAGTCTAACTTTGAATGTAGAAACTGAGTCGGCCTCTCTTACATGATCTGGGAGTTTATTCCAGAAAACAGGGGCTTGGTGGCTAAACGCTCTACCTCCAACTGTACTTTGACTAATTCTAGGAACCACAAGCAGTCCTGCATTTAGTGAGTGAAGTGTTCTGATTGGATGGTAAGGGACTATGAGGTCATTAATGTAGGACGGGGCCATTCCATGTAAGGCCTTATAGGTTAACAGGAGGATCTGGAACTGGATTCTAGAATCAACTGGGATCCAGTGAAGTGAAACTAACACAGGAGTGATGTGATCTCTTCTGCTAGTTCCTAACAATCTAGCTGCTGCGTTCTGAACAAGCTGGAGACTTCTTCAGGAACTCTTAGGACACGCTGCTAACAAGGAGTTACAGTAATCCAGCCTCGACATAACAACTGCATGGATGAGTTGTTCAGCATCACTCTTAGAAAGTAGATTTCTGATCTTAGCAATGTTCCGCAGGTGAAAAAATGCAGTACTACACGCCTGAGATATGTGAGCCTTAAATGATAAATCCTGGTCAAATAAGACCCCAAGGTTTCTAACTGTGGAATTGGGGGCTATACTTCCACCATCCAGGGAGACTATCTGAGCAGACAGAGCATCTCTCAGGTTTTTAGGGCCTAGTATAATAACCTCAGTTTTTTCTGGGTTCAAGAGGAGGTAAGTAATTGTCATCCAGGTCTTGATGTCACTGATGCAGGCATTCAGTTTATCTATATTGTCATTCTGGTCGGGTTTCATGGATAAATACAACTGAGTATCGTCGGCATAACAATGAAAATTAATGCTGTGTTTCCTGATTAAGTTCCCTAGGGGTAGCATATAAAGCGTAAACAGGATGGGTCCTAAGACTGAGCCCTGTGGGACTCCGTAGTTAACTCGAGTGCAATGAAAGGACTGTCCATTTACATTAACAAACTGATACCTATCTGACAGATAGGATTTAAACCACTGGAGAGCAGATTCTCTGATCCCTATGTCATGCTCTAATCTATGGAGTAAAATACTGTGGTCCATAGTGTCAAAAGCTGCACTGAGGTCTAACAGGACCAGAATAGAAAGTAGTCCCTTTTCTGAAGCCAATAACAAGTCATTAGAGACTCTAACTAGTGCAGTTTCCGTACTGTGGTGGGGTCTAAACCCCGACTGAAAGTCTTCAAAGTGGCTGTTGTCCTGTAGGTGGCAGTAAAGCTGCTTAACTACAACTCTTTCTAGGATTTTAGAAAGAAAGGGCAGGTTTGATATCGGTCTATAGTTGGCCAAGATGCTAGGATCCAAACTGGGCTTTTTCTGAAGAGGTTTAACAACTGCATATTTAAAAGACTGTGGCACGTAACCCGTTTCCAGAGAGGTATTTATCATTGTTAATATGGAATCATTAATTAGGGGAAACGTTTCTTTAAAAAGTCTAGTGGGAATTGGGTCTAACAGACAAGTTGAGGATTTGGAGGACGTAATAATTGATGTTATTTCTACTTGATCCACAGTAGTGAAGCAGTCTAATGTTACAGAGGTTTCTATGGATGCCTCCACTTCTACCGCTTCAGCCTGCTCTGGGCTGATAGTAGGAATAACTTGATTTAACTTATGTGTAATGTTTAATGTTTTTGAATGGAATGGAAACAAGTTTATTTCGAATATATATATATTTAAAAAAAAACATAAAACATAAAAACACACATTAAAAAAAAAAGAATATAAAGAAAACGTTCACGCTCAAGAACCGTTATAAACACAAACAGAAATTTTTTTTCTTTTTTTTTCATATATGAACACATATTATAAACAATTATAGAATTATACATATTCGAAAAGGAGTGAGAAGTATAAACTTATATAAACTCACCCCCTATTCCTCATCAATATTAATTACATTAGCAAGCAGCTTCTTTATTTATATACAATGTTTTATGAGGTATAATAATTTTCACAGAGTACTGTCCTAAATACTGAGCATGAATTATTATTGAAAAATACCATGCGCATATTAAGATAAGAATAATATACATATACATATTTTTACATATGTATACTTACATACATATATACATGTAATATCCATCCGATATCTTTGAATATGGTTTTAAAATCATATTTTTATATCTTATTTTAAACAGTTTTATGTTTGGACATTGCTTTATTTCATCTTCTATACTGTTCCACAGTTTTGCTCCACAAATAGAAACACTGAAACATCTTCTATTTGTGCGTGCTTAGTGAATGTAGAAATTCTGTTTTCTTCTCAAACTGTACTCTCCCTCTCTTTTCATGAATAGTTTTTGTATATTTGCTGGTAGTATGCTGTATGTGGCTTTGAACATTCAAACTCAAATTAATTTTATTTATAAAGCACCTTTCATGTCACACTGACAGCTCAAGGTGCTTGATTAATAATTAGTGCTGTACGCAGCTCCACCAGATCTGTAAGTTTCAATCATTTTGATTGTAGGAATAATGCATGTGTATGATCATATGGAGTCCTATACTGTTCATAATTAAATAAATAAGTATTTAAATAAATAAATAAATATGACCTCATGCAAATAAACAATCAACCAATAAATTTCTCGTAAATATATAAAAAGATCATGAAATTGTGAAAAACCTGCACACTGATTTTAAATTAGCCATTATATTATTCAATATATTTCATTTTGCTTTAAAAACCTGTTCATTATTTTAAAACAGCATTTTAAAATATTAATTATTAACCATGTTGTATATTATTATAATTCTGTCTTTTTTCAGAAGCTCAGTATTTCAAAATCAATATTTTCCAAAGTAGCTTTGTTTTTATTTCATGTTGCTGTTTTTCACAATGGCTTATTTATTTCATGAAGAGCTTTTTCAGGAGAATGACTCTAGTCTGTCAATCAGTGAAAGTGGGCGGGATCTAAACGCTCACTGGCTCATCCATGGAAATCGACTCATATTCCTGGAGACCCGCTCAGCGGTGAGCCAGTCAGAGAGACGACATGTTTCAGTGATATCTGCACGGCTTTGCTGACATTAGAGGATCAGATAGAGACAAACTATCCTGTCTGCAGCAGAAGATGCAATCATGGACGACTCTGTTTTTGTAGTTTGAGGGTTTGTGTGGACCAAACCACAGAGGAGCTCCGGTCGTCCACATCTAAGTCCCCCGTTGAAACACTCCTCATTCTCACGCCGTTCACTGAGCTCACATCGTGCCTCATGTCGGCTCGCAGGAGGTGAGCTGGCGACCGACAGTCAGACCAGACAGCTGCGGAAAGCGGGACAAACCTGCTCAGCCTCCTGAACCTTATATTTATCTATTTTCATTGAGACAATGATTATAATCAGGTCCTCTGATTTTATTTTTCCCTCCCGGGAAAATGTTGAACCTTTCCTGCGATGACGTTTCTGACCAGTGGTCGGAAAACGCAGCAGAGATCCGAGATTGATTGAGCAATTCTGCAGGCTGCAGCCAGGGCTTACTCCAAGAATCAGGTTCTGTACTTTGGAGGAAACCTTTTTTATTATTACTTTTCCGGGGAACTGAGCAACAGACCCTTAACTTGCGCTCACACACACACACACACACTCTCCTGCGCTGCCTGGGCGCTCTGATTTACACGTAATTTAAGACGCAGTTTGACTGCAGGAGCTGAAGCAGAGACTCTCTGATGATGTCATGAACTCAAACATGGAAACATTGTTATCATGTGGAACTATTCAAAATAAATAAACCTGATCTTTTAACACTCCGTGTGCATCGTGCAACATTAGCGATAGCTCCTCCCACCCGCGGCATGGTGCGGTCATGGAACTCCAGTTCATAGAAGTCTTAGTGGAACTCCAACAACCACCCAGCCTAACTTAGATCACTACTAAATCTTCATGAGAAGATGAAAATTGCCGAACATGACCACAAAATCACCAGAATTATGCACACTCGCCCAAAGCCACTTTTATCCGCAAATTTAGAACCAAAACTGCCCAAGTTTATTGTAACACTGTAGATGTGTAGAGGTGCATACTCCCCCTAGTGTTGAGGGGTGTGTATTGCGCCGTCACGTTTGCTGAAGCGTCTTCCATTGATGTAGTCAGGGTGCTGCTGCTCATGTCTGAGTGAAGGAGTAGCCAATCACAAAACAGTCTCCGCCTTGTCTGGTTTGATTGACAGACAGAGTCATTCTCCTGAAAAAGCTCTTCATGAAATAAATAAGCCATTGTGAAAAACACCAACATGAAATAAAAACAAAGCTACTTTGGAAAATATTGATTTTGAAATCCAAGGTCCTGAAAAAAGACGTAGAATTATAATAATACTCCACATAAATAAAATGAATATTTTAAAATGCTGTTTTAAAATAATGAACAGGTTTTTAAAGCAAAATGAAATATATTGAATAATATAATGGCTAATTAAAAATCAGTGTGCAGGTTTTTCACAATTTCATGATCTTTTTATATATTTCTGAGAAATTTATTGGTTGATTGTTTATTTGCATGAGGTCATATTTATTTATTTAATTAAATATTTATTTATTTAATTATGAGCAGTATAGGACTCCATATGATCCAGATAACCCACGTTATGTATGATTCGTATCGCCCTCTTTTGAAGAATTAACAGGTAATGTAATGATGTTTTATAATTGTTTCCCCATACCTCCACACAGTAGTTTAGATACGGTAGCACCAGGGAACAGTATAGAATATAAAGGGATTTATAATTTAGGACCAATTTTGCTTTATTTAGCACTAATATGCTTTTAGACAATTAAGATTGTATGTATTTGTTATGTTGCTTCCAATTTCATTTATCATCAATTACAAAACCAAGGAATTTACATTCATATATTCTTTCAAGTTCTACCCCATCAATCGTTACATCAATGTGCATATTTCTTTTACAGTTACCAAACAACCGAATTTTTGTTTTGCTCAAATTCAATGATAACTTATAATATTAAACCATATTTTCAACTTATTCATGTCTTTAGTTACATCTTCCAACAGTTTAAGTCATCACCATCACAGAAAATATTTGTATCGTCTGCAAATAGAACTAATTTAAATATTTCAGATACTGTACATATATCATTAATATACAAAATGAATAACTTGGGGCCCAACACTGACCCCTGTGGGACACCACAAGCAATGTCCAAACATGCTGTACAAACATCTCCCAGCTTCACAAACTGCTTCCTCATACACAAGTAGCCTCTGGTCCAGTCTAACACTATCCCTCTAATACCATATCATTCTAATTTATTCAGTAATATATCATCATTAATAGTATCAAAAGCCTTCTTTAGGTCAATAAAAATTCAAGCAACATACTTTTCTGATCAATTGCATTTGTGATTTGCTCTATAAAGTCTATGATTGCCAAGGATGTTGATCTGTTTGCTCTGAATCCGTGTTGACTGTCACTAAGAAGTTTGTGCTTTTCCATAAAAGCATCCAATCTACATTCAAAAAGGTTCTGCAATATTTTGGATAACGGTGGTAGTAAGGATATGGGTCTGTAGTTTGTGAAGTGGTGCTTGTTCCCAGTTTCATACAGCAGTATGATTTTGGCTATTTTCATGCTGTTTGGAAAGGAACCTGATTGAAAAGATAAGTTACAGATGAACACGAGTGGTTTCAAAATACCATATCAATCACTTTTTTCAATAAAGCCATGTCAATGTCATTGACATCAGTTGAATGTTTGTTACTCATCTTTTTTACTAAATCTAATATTTCCTTTACTGTGACACAGCTGAGAAACATTGAACTGGGATTCCGACTGATTAGTTCATGGTACTGGTATCGAGATGGTCCTGAATCAGAGAGCGTTTTTGCTAATTCTGGTCCAACATTACAAAATACTGGTTAAAGCTTTCAGACACATCCTCCATCTTGTAACTTTCCTTTTCATCATAAATGATATATTTAGGATAACCATTTTCTTTGGCACCCTTTCTAATAATTGCATTAAGAATGCTCCAGATGTTTTTGATGTTACTTTTGTTTTCGTCAAGTAACTTATCATAATATTCTTTTTTGCATCTTCTTATAATATTGGTTAAATTATTTCTGTATTTTTTATATCTGTTTTCTGCCTGTTTAGTTCTTTGTTTTAAAAACTCTTTGTAGAGACAGTTTTTCTTTTTACAGGCATTTTGTAGCCCCTTTGTAACCCAGGGGCATTGGCTATAATTTGTTTTTCTTCTAAATGCTTTGATAGGACAATTTTTATCAAATAATGATTCAAATATTTTTAAGGAGCATTCATAAGCCTCATTAACGCATTGTTTGTTGTAAATGTCATCCCAACTTTGGGCTAATAGATCCTTTTTGAATGCATTTATGGTTTCCTCACTTTTAACCCTTCTGTACTGTGTTGACTTGTTAAACTCGTAATTTCTGTAATTATCATCGTATACTGTAAACACTGGTACTATCGAAAAATGTAAGAAAATCATCAGAGCTGAGAGAAACAGGAACATGTGGTTCTACTGAGCTCTGACTGCGAGTTAATTTAGCAATAGTGCTAAAAAGAAATCTGGGATTGTTTCCGTTCTCTGATATTAAGGTTGAATAGTACTGGCTTCTAGCTCTACGCAGAGCTTTTTTATAATTTAATAGGCTGTGTTTCCAGATATTCAGAGACTGCTCTGAACCGGAGCGGCGCCATTCTCTTTCCAACTTACGGGTTTCTTGTTTAAGAGAACGTGTTTCAGCGTTAAACCACGGTGCTACTCGGTTTAGTCTAACGAATTCAGGTTTCAGGGGGGCAACAACATGGAGTGTACTCCTGAGGGCTTGTAGGGCATCATTAACAAATTGGTCATTTATACTAGGACTGATGCTATGGGAGCTGGTCTCAGAGTATTTGCTCAGAATGTCACTAAGTACTGGCTGAACTGTGAGTTTAAACTCAGACACAGAACGGTCAGTTAAGGTTCTTCTAAGTTGTTTCTTATTCACTGGGGCAGTAGCATGTTCTAAAGTAAGCTGGAAGGTAATCAGAAAGTGATCAGAAATGATGGGGTTAAGAGGATGGCAAGGTTTGTACAGTCATGAAAAACTTTGAAAAGTTTTGGAAAAGTCATGACATTTTTATATTTTGGATGCAAAAAACATGCAAAAGTTCAACCTGACGCTATTGGTGATGGGAATTTACGATGCCATAAAGCAGTTTGAGTTGTCTTCAGTTCAGCATGCTGCGCTTTCAGCTTGCTATCGTGAAATGCTATGAAATGCAGGAAAATGTAACTTAAACAAGCGGCTTTTGAAGGAGAGGTATCAACTGAGGCTACTGAAAGACCCTGAAATTTTCAGCAGAAACCTGTAAAATGCAGACTTTGCTCCAAGTCCTTTGACATCATCAGCATGAAAGAAGCGGGTGTGGAGAGAAACAGCGCCAGCTGCTGCACGCTGTAGAAGCCAGTCGATCAGAGAACAAAACGGGAAACGATTGCATCACTATGGAAGCAGACTGCATTCAATAAAAAAAAAAGTACGGTTGACCTTCATTCAATCTTTTCCGTGATTTTTGTTCTGACATTTTTAGGAACTACAAAAGCAAAGAACTCCAAACAGGCTGGGCTCTAACCATAGAATGTGGAAACAACAATGGAGGTGTGACGTCACCGATAGAAAATGCCTTACCTCCGGCTCTTAAGAAGTGAAGCAAACCCCTGACCATTAATTCCTGATACGGGCGCCGCCATGTTGAAACCTGTGGACAGTGATTGGTCCGAGTCGCTCGAGTCGCTTTGAGTCGCTCTGCGTTATCGTATCTATGAGTACGAGATTTCTTTTTCTTCTTTCTTCTGATCGCCCCCAAGATGCATTTTCTTCTGGCTTTTTCTGCTTCCTTTCTTTGGCGTCCCATTTAATAAACTCGGAGGGGCGTGGCCATCTTCCCGCAGGTAAACAGCTCACAACAGACAAAAAAGTTCAGGTATTGTACATTTGGAAAGACCACCACCAACATTTCAGCAAAATTATGTTACTCTGACATCATATTAACAAAGTGACACACTTGTTACATGTGACAACAACCAGGGAAAGCCCAAACAGGTGAACACTGTACAGGTACATTTGACCAAACCTTTATAGATTTCACCCGGAACCTTTTCACTGAATGAACATCATGAAGATCAGCATAAAGACTGCTGGAGGAACAGCAGACCATCTGCCGGTCTGTAGAAAATATGCAGCTCTAAAGGGCATCTGTGGACCATCTTCAGACCATCAGAACATCTGCAGAAATCTGCAGATGTTCTCATCTCCTCTGTCCTGCACATGTTCAGTCCTCAGTTACTGTGAACCAGCTCTGGTTGAAATGTGAACAGAGAGCAGAACCCGCCTCTGAAAGGTGTTTTTTTATAGCTGGAAAGATTTTCCTGGTTTTCTGCATGATGGTAAATTAAATGTATCTTTGCAGCTGACTCGTTTTTTCTGGCCTAGCTCTGCTTCATCTGTTGGTGTCCATGAGTTTAATGGTGTGGACAGCTCAAGCAGCGATGGTGAAGGGTTCATTTGAATGTTTCTGTTGATCTCTAGTAACTTCTGTTTTTCTTGGTGTCTTCTGAGATCCAGTCTGTGTCTTGCAGACCCAGTTGTAAAGCTGTGAGGAAATCCTTTGGGCTGAAATGAAAAGTCTTTAAAGAATCCAAGAGTTCAAGAGATCATGCAGAGACTGGCCCAAGCCCCTTCTCAAAGTTTAAAACATTCTGAACATGCTTAGAGTGGAGCCACAACCAAGACCAACATGTGTTCAGCATTACAGCACTGGCAGCTGACCCTGGGGGGGCGGTGGGGGGTACTGGATCTGAAGGGTCTGAGTCAACACTTGGAGCTCATCCCAGCCTCTCTTTGTCCTGTCCTCCTCCCCCAGTGTCTCGCTACCATGAGTTCTCACAGCGGCACGCGTGGAACCAGACAGCAGAGCGCCAGCAGCTGCTGCAGCAAAGCCCAGAAGACAATCAGCTGGAGAACATCTGGAAGCTGGAGAACGTCTTCCAGAACCACACAGAGTGGCTGCAGAGGCTGGAGGCCCTCATCCAGGTACTTATGTTGGCTGTGCTCCCAGTACTCATATGGATGTCCATCCATCCATCTGTTTATCTATTCATCCATTCAATTCAATTCAATCTTATATATATATATATATATATATAGCCCAATATTTACCACTATAGTCGTCTCCATGGGCTTCATGCTGGTATGTAATGTATAATGTTGTATAATGAACATGAATCATAAAGAACACGAAGTCATAGAATTCAGTAGCTTATCTCTAAACTAAACTAAACAGACTAAACTAACCTGATGATCCCTGCCCTGAAACCCTCCTTCTTGGTAAAACACCTAAAAAAAACAAGTTCTGGAAAAAAAAAGCAGAAACCTCAGGGGGGTCCACACAAAGGAGGGATCCTCCCCCAGGAAGGACAGGCGATGGACCAGAACTCATAGAGAGAATTAGCTTATCTAACTCTACATGTTTAAAGTCCAGCAAATGAGCTTCATCCAGATGAAGTTGGGGGACGGCTGGGGGGGGCAGACGAGCCAGAGACAGGGGCCCCAATGTGTCCATCTATTCATCCATCCATCCACCATGGAGGCGGAGTCTCTGCTGAACAGATTCCCTGTACAGATGGATTTTCACATGGGATTCCTTCCTGTGGAAATGCTGGATGCGTCCCTAGTTTCACATTTTTGAAGCTCTTTCATGAGCTCACCTGATCCAGCTTCTTGGATTCCTGCTGTTAACCCGCCTGAATTCTTTACGATTAAACAATTGATTTCATGTTGAAGGAACAACCTAATATGCTCTCAGTTTATGGTTTGGGTGTCTCTGCAAGGATTCCTCTCAGGCCCCATTCAGGGTTCTTCTGGGGTGATGTCATTTTTCCTGCATGCCAGCTCCATTAGGCTCCTCCTTCTTTCAGGGCTTGGAGAGGAAGCTCAGGAATGTTCAGACTCATTCCATTCAAGCTGAAGGTTACCCGGCTCAGCTGGAAGATGGACTGTCCTCGCTCAGCGGCGCTGCAGGCAGGAACCTGACCAGCCTGAGTGAGGAGGTGAAGCTGACCTCCAGGTGGCTGCATGACCACAGCCTGCAGCTCAGGTGTGCATCCATGAAACCTCAGTCTCATCACAGTGAAAACCACTGCGCTTTAGTCAGAAACCTTTTTCAGTAGTGGGAGCAGTCCCACTCAAGTGTGACTTTATCCATAATTTACCCAGAATTCATAGCAGCTTGGGGCTTCATTGCCCGTAATTCTAAACAGGAACCAAGACATGTTTTACATCGAAGGGCTAGATTCAAATTTTTGTTTTTCTTAAAGACAGCGGGGCTGGTGCAGGGCTGTTACGGGGTGGAGCTGTTAGGTGGGGCTCAGGCAGAACCTCACTGGTAGAGTCTGAGCTGGGAAGCCAACCCCCCCCCCGACTGTGGTTGCAGGGAAACTTTGCGGCAGGTGAGCGCACTGGAGGAGAAACTGGACAACGTCAGCTGGACAGTGGGGGCCGTTAATCACACCGTCAGTGGTGACATCAGCGTTCATCACCTGAAGATTCAAGACCTGCAGGTCAGAAGATCCTCACAGCTGAGAGGACGCCGTGGGTCCCAGCCTGCTGGAGCTCATGGAGACATCTGTGCTTGTTCTCAGGTCCAGATCAGCAACATCACAGAGGACACGAGCAGTCTGTGGGTGACACACGTGCACACACAGGCACAGCTAAGGAACGAGCTGGAGATCCTGAACACCGTCACAGAAGACCTCCGGCTACAGAACTGGCAGCACTCTGTGGCTTTGAAAAACCTCAGCATAGTTGAAGGTCAGCAAAATACCTGGTGAGCAGTTCAGGGTCCTGGAGGGTGTCGGGTTTTAGCTGCTGCAGACTCTGCAGAACCTGAACCAAAGTTCTGACTCTCTGGTCCTGCATGAGAACACTGTTCCAGAGCAGCTCCTCCATTTGATACTAGAAGGACACCAGATAGCGATGCCCTCCAGGAGATCAAACATGGGGTCATGAAGGACCAGGTTCCTCCAGGGGACTGGGGTGAGGCCTCCCACCTCTGATGAGTACTGATCCGTCCGGATGAAAAGAAGAGGTTCAGGGTCTTGCTGGGATGAAACCAATCTCTCCGTGACCTCAGTTTTCTAGGGCAGATTCCTGCCTGATTTCTCTTTGAGGAAACCGAGTTTCTTTGTAGCTGAACCAAATATTTACTGTGAAAATCCTCATTTTGGGGTATTTTCATTTAACGCATAAGAACCCATGGGGCATGAGTGTAACAGAAACATGTCAGAAATGGTTTCTGTGGCCCACTGGGTTTGTGGTCAACCAGCTCAGTGGCCTTATGGTTAGAGTGTCCACCCTGTAATTGGAATGTCGTGGGTTCAAACCCAGGCTGAGTCATACCAAAGACTTTAAAAATGGGATTCAATGCCTCCCCGCTTCTGCTTGACAATCAGTATTAAGGGGTTGGAATGGGGCACATGTGTAGAACTCAAGGCCCAAATGTGGCCCTCCATGTCATGTCATGTGGCCCGTAAGAGCATATACATTTTTAATTTTTTTAAAATAAAAATTGGTGTTTTTATTCATATCTAGAGGGAATTGGACTTGAAATATGGGATCGGGCAACATTACATTAGGACCATCATAGTTGGTTCAGGGACTGTCATCTGGACTTGGTTTTAAAGTTAGAAGACGTTTCTCCTTTTATCCAAGAGGCTTTGTCAATTCTGAATTAGCTGGTAGAAAAGCTGGTATATATGTGCTCATGGGGGAGGAGTCAGACTTAGGGTTGTGCCGATGGACGATACCATCGTCCATCGTGATGGGTGACTGACATCACTATGGAGAGGCACCATCGTGATGCCACGTCCCCGCCACGCTGCTAGTCGACACCATAAGCCGCGGTTACATGAACAAAATATTTTGATGGGATCATTGGTCGGATTAGAATCCAACCGTGTACATGAGCCCAGAAAAACTTTTTCAGATTATAAAAAACTTTCCCATGGGTCACACTTTCGGTCGGAATAAACCATTCGCACATGCTCAGTAAAAACGGGAAGAGAAGAGTAGTTCCGCCGAGCGGCTACATAGATAGATATGTCAGCTCAGTAATATACTAGATGATCTTCTAAACGTGCTTTTATTAATGTTACGGTTATTCTGAAGTGCCTGTTTGCTCATAATTTTAATTGTAATCCGTGTGGTCAGTGCTTTGTCTGTGCCCGTATTAGCAGTATGCTAACAACACGACGGGCTAACAACATTAGCATGAACATAAAATGTATCCATGCGGGAAACGCTGCAATCTGCATCTTGGCTGCACGTTAACATGTGGGATAACATCAGCCTTTATTTTGTTGAGACCCGACTGGAAACACAAATCCACGTGATTGTTTGAACGGTTTCTAAGGACTGAGCGACATTTCTGCTTTGAAGCTAACAGCGCCCACAGTCGATGTGTGTGTGCTGGCGCTCCCCGCTCTGCCTCGACACACACTTTTACCGGGAGACCCGGTTCTCCTGAGTTCGGTAGCTCGCTCACGTAGAGCGGCGGGACGGATCTCAGTCCTAAGTCTCCCACACGTAACGAAGCACCCCCCCACCCTTCCCCTCACAGCTGTAAGTCCGTCTGCTCTGCTAGAGACGCGGACGCTGCTCCACTGGTCCACCTGACTAATCAAGTGCAGGAGGAGCGGACCACTTCTATTCTATTCTGTTCTGTTTGTTTTACTTTGTTAAAGTCACTTCCCTCAGTTTATACTGGATCATCGCGGATGAGTCATTATTTGGGAGATAAAATAAATAAAGTAATAAAGTAAAATAACGAATAATAATTATATAATAACGAAAAATTACACACACCCCCCCCGGACGATATCATCGTCCATCCTGATGGTTGACTGCAAACATCGTCAACTGCCAATGTAAGGGACATCAGCCCAACCCTAGTCAGACCTGAAACTGGATGCTATTGTCAGCTTAGCCTACATGGTCTCATGTTGTTAAGAGTCCGTCCTCAGCTGGGGGTTTTTGATTTGATTTGAAATGGTTTATTTCAAGCAATTAATATTGCTTGAAAGGGAGTGGAAGGAAGCGAACTTATATATTTGGGGCAACAGTGGCTCAGGTGGTTGAGCGGGTCGTCCAATGATCGAAGGATCGGCGGTTCGATTGCCCGCTCCCACCAGCCAAATGTCGTTGTGTCCTTGGGCAAGACACTTCCTCCTCCTTGCCTCCAGTGTGGCCTCCAGTGGTGTGTGAATGTGCATGGATGATCCTGGTGACGGTCAGAGAGGGCCGTAGGCACTAACTGGCAGCCACGCCTCTGTCAGTCTGCCCCAGGGCAGCTGTCGCTACAAAAGTAGTTACCATCACCAAGAATGAATGAGGAGTGAATGAATAATGGACACATTGTAAGCGCTTTGGGTGTCTTGAAGAGCGCAGATAAATCCAATCCATTATTATTATTATTATTATTATTATTATATAATCCCACCCCGTTATACTATAACCATTTTATTACATGATTTATCAATATCCGGTTCCTAGTTTTTATCAGACAGAATTGACACTTGCTCCATAAAGGAATACAGCGTTGCTTTGATATCATCAAGAATCTTTTTAATGTCTTCTTATTCCTGGCTTTTCATGGTGGGCATGGTCAGCTCTCTTTTTTGGAGAAAATCAACTTTTTAAGTCATTTGAAGATAGTTCTATCCGCAGAGAGCCACGCACACGTCCTGCCGTAACCCGGAACCGAGTTGGGGAGCCAGTGACTCCCTCCCCAAACTGGTCATCTCTTTCAGCTGTTTATGACCCAGGTGGAACTGGTTAAGTTCTTTGGGTTTCAGAACACTGCTGTAGATGGATGGAAGAATAAACCTTAGACCACCATTCTTATTCAGAGAAGGTTTATCCTTCTTGACAAAATCTGCGTTTCCATGGGCAAAAGTAATCGGAAAGAATACCTGATCGGAAAGAAAATGCGTCATGTAAACACACCGTTTGTAATACCCTGCCCCGGTCAGACTCATTCAGATCAAAATTTCTTTCCGATGGAGATAGGTGGGTTATACAGATCGTTTATCCGATCGTTGTGCATGTAAACGGTTCATTCTGATCGTGTGTCACTACTGCTCTGGTTTACGTCACGCATAGACGGTGTTTCACTGAGAGAAAGCTTTGGAGCTCAAACAAGACCGATCAGCTGCTCCGCGGACGCCCCGTGAAAAGCGCCGCTCCGCTCTTGCCCCTCTGGCTCTTCGCCTCTCTTACACCCCTCACGAGGGAGATGCGGAGGAGGAGCGCCTCGTGCCCCCCGACGCTCACTCGGTCCACTGGCACCTGAGTGAGCAGAGCAGATGGATTAATAACTTTGTGTCAGAGGGGAGGGAGGATGCTTTGTTACGTGTGTGTTTTGCTATTTGTGGGAGAATTCAGACTGCGAGCCGTCCCGCCGCTCTGGGTTAGCTGCTGCTGGACCGCGTCTGAGCAGAGTTTGGACCGCCAGCTCACACAGCCTGGGGCGGTGTGTGTGAACTTTTCCTAGCAGAAATAAATGTCGCTCGGTTCTTAGAAACTGTTCAATCACTGTCCATCAGGCTAATGTTGTTAGCCCGTGTTGTTAGCCTCTCCTAACGCTTCTTCCAGTCCCGTTCGTCCACAAAAAAAAAGCACCGACCACACGGATTAAATAAAACGATGAGAGAACAGGCGCTTCATAATATTCATGACATTAATAAAAAACACGTTTGGAAGATCGTCTCGTATATTACCGAGCTGCTGCATAAATGTCTGTGGCAGCGGTTTGTTTACAGCAGGACCTATTTCCTTATCCTGTATTTTTTCAACACTACTGCGCATGCCCAAATGATTCCTTCCGACCGAAAGTGTGACCCATGGGAACATTTGTTCTAATCAGAAAAAGGTTTTCTGGCCCATGTGCACTAGTTGAATTTTAACCCAACCATTGATCCCATCAAGATATTTTGCCCATGTAACCGCGGCTATAGATGGCTTCCTTCACTCCTCGCTCAAACCCTCCAAAGCATGAAAAGACTAATATATAATTTCCTCAAAGCTGTTTGATTGTTTTGAAGACTGAGAAGTAGAAGAGAAAGAGATGAGGTGATACGAGGAGGTGACCCAATTAGGCGATACAAGGAGGCGATAAAGGGAGGTGACACAAGGAGGCGATACAAGAAGGTGACACGAGGAGGTGACACCAGGAGGCGATACGAGGAGGTGACATGAGGTGGGGATAAAAGGAGGTGACACCAGGAGGCGATACGAGGAGGTGGTACGAGGAGGTGACACGAGGAGGTGATACAAGGAGGTGACACCAGGAGGTGATACAAGAAGGTGACACCAGGAGGTGACACCAGGAGGTGATACGAGGAGGTGACATGAGGAGGCGATACAAGAAGGTGATACGAGGAGGTGACACCAGGAGGTGACACTGTGAGGTGATACCGGGAGGTGATACAAGGAGGTGACACCGGGAGGTGATACAAGAAGGTGACACCAGGAGGTGACACCAGGAGGTGATACGAGGAGGTGACATGAGGTGGGGATACAAGAAGGTGACACGAGGAGGCGACACCAGGAGGTGACACCGTGAGGTGATACGAGGAGATGACATGAGGTGGCGATAAAAGGAGGTGACATGAGGAGGGAATACAAGAAGGTGACACGAGGAGGTGATACAAGTAGGTGATATGAGGAGGTGATACAAGGAGGTGACACCAGGATGTGACACAAGGAGGTAATACGAGGAGGTGATACACTGAGGTGACACAAGGAGGTGATATGCGGAGATGATACAAGGAGGTGACACCAGGAGGCGATACAAGGAGGTGACATGAGGAGGCGATAAAGGGAGGTGACACAAGGAGGCGATACAAGAAGGTGACACAAGGAGGTGACACGAGGTGACACCAGAAGGCGATACAAGGAGGTGAAACCAGGAGGTGACACCATGAGGTAATACGAGGAGATGACATGAGGTGGCGATAAAAGGAGGTGACATGAGGAGGGAATACAAGAAGGTGACACGAGGAGGTGATACAAGTAGGTGATATGAGGAGGTGATACAAGGAGGTGACACCAGGATGTGACACAAGGAGGTAATACAAGGAGGTGATACACTGAGGTGACACAAGGAGGTGATATGCGGAGATGATACAAGGAGGTGACACCAGGAGGCGATACAAGGAGGTGACATGAGGAGGCGATAAAGGGAGGTGACACAAGGAGGCGATACAAGAAGGTGACACAAGGAGGTGACACAAAGAGGTGACACCATTAGGCGATACAAGGAGGTGACATGAGGTGGCGATAAAAGGAGGTGACATGAGGAGGGAATACAAGAAGGTGACACGAGGAGGTGATACAAGTAGGTGATATGAGGAGGTGATACAAGGAGGTGACACCAGGATGTGACACAAGGAGGTAATACGAGGAGGTGATACACTGAGGTGACACAAGGAGGTGATATGCGGAGATGATACAAGGAGGTGACACCAGGAGGTGATATAAGGAGGTGACACAATGAGGTGATACAAGGAGGTGACACCAGGAGGTGATACTAGGAGGTGACCAGAAGGTGAGACAAGGAGGTGACATTAGGAGGTGAGACAAGGAGATGATACAAGGAGGTGACACGAGGAGGTGATACAAGGAGTGCCGTCCTTTGTGGAAGCAGCATGAAGGATCTTCTTTATCGAATCCAGTGTGATCATTATCAGATGTTTGAACTGTCAGCTGGGAGGCTCTTGCTCCAAAAGGCTGCTTGGAGTTCAGAAACCTCCAAGAGGGGGGGGGCTCCTCTGCACATGCTTCATCTGAGTGGGGGGGCAGACATAACCGACTGTCCTCTCAACAAGAACCTGAACTGGGATCAATATTCATCAGAGGGGGGAGCACTTCTGCCCAGATTATTACAGGAGTCGCGTCAGTCCAATGATCCTGGCCTGCAGATTCTGGTCTCCACATTTGACCATCCCTGGGGGAGGGTTAGAGCTGCAGCCACACAGGAACGGTTTGGTTACTGTGGGTACCAAGTTTAGCGTTAGTGTGGACACTCTACCAATAGGCCACTGAGCCAGGACCAGAAGAGTTCTGAACGACCATCAGTCACACCTTCCTGTAAAACTTACTGGACCTAATTAATTCGTTAAAGAAATGTTTCCTGTAATCCAGAATCCCAAAATATGATAAACTTGTTTTTAACAGTGTTTTACTGGTTTTGGATGTTTCTGTAATAACCAGCTGTGGTAGAGTGTCCACCCTAAAACTGGAAGTTTGTGAGTTCAAGTACAAGCCCAGTAGTACAAAAGACCCAGAAAGTGGAACCCAGTGTCTCCCTGCTTGACACTCAGCATTAGGGGGCAAGATTGGGGGGGTTAAACCATCAAAAGGTTCCAGATTAAATTTCACACACCTAAGTGTGTGAGAGCTAATGTGTCTTTAACTTTACTTAAACTTTTACTTCAAAAGACACGTCTATTTTTTAAAGTTCTGAGAAAATTCTTCCAATCAGCACATAGACTGGATCAAGTTTGTGCTTGATTGGAAGAATTTCTGACCAATCAGCATCAACTTCATGTCCATGTCTGTGATTGGCTGGAATTTGTGGCACATTTGTGACGTGGCGCCCTGCTCTGTTACCAGCGGCGAAGAGACAGAATTTTTCTCAAGTGAAAATTATTTTGATTGGACTAATTTTTCCGTTTTAAGTGCAAAATAACTTTTTGAGCACAGCATGATTGAAAGATCTACGCTCCAAACAGTGAGTGTTTGTGTGAATTAGACCCAAAAAACGGTTTTATTCTCTTTAGTTCTATTGTTTTTGAAGCAGAAACTGCAGACCTGAATTAGAGTCTGAGGGAAAACAGACCACGGTTCACCACAACAAGTCCTGAACGTGCACGTGCTCCAGCCTGCAGCTGTGTGTTGCCTCTCAGCATATGGTTTTCATTAGCATCAGATTTTTTTCTGCTTTCACTCATGGCTTCATTCAACAAACTCTGCCTGGACGTTTTCAAAAACAACAACATATGGGACTAACTCCTCCCCCTTACTGTCAGGCTGGCCTTGGTTCATTGCGTGATTTAATCTAAACAGAATGTCTTACAGACTTTCAGCAATCAAAGTAAGTCCTGCAATAGATAGTCTTCTCTTGGTTCTTTGAAGTAATTAAAGTGTTTTCAGGTAGAGGGACGTCTCAGCCTCTGTCAGTGGAAAACAAAACCCTAAAACCTCAAAGAACCCTGGGAACCTTTTTCTGGTTTCAGGTTTAAATGATGAAACCTCAAAAACAGCTTTTTTCACCTTCAATGTTAAGACAGGATTTGGGTTTCGAAGCATTTTACACACGCTTGTTGTTGCAGGACCTCCAGGACCAAAGGGTGAGAAGGGTGACACTGGACAGCTGGGGCCCTCAGGGGCCCCTGGAATGACTGGCTTGAGAGGTTTGTCTGAACTAAACAGTTTTTGAGTGAAATGTATTCAATCGGCTGAAATGAAAATAAAAAAAGATTCTCTCATTCTGGCACATAATTATGGCCTGCAGCAGTCGCTGACTGCAAGGACTATATTGTTTGGAAAGATTTCAGCGCATTTCAGCAAAAATGTGACCCCCCATGCTCGAAAGTCACCAAAATGTGCACACACCTGGGATAAATTGAAAATGAATTTTCAACAAACTCAACGTTAAAAGAACATTCTTTCGAACAACTTTCACGAAATTTGAGAAAAGTGCCGCAAGCCCAAGTCTACAACTACCCCTGGAGTTTTGTCGACCTTTGACCTCGGGAGAAGGCCGCCAAAACTCGTCGTTGGAATTTTCATCAATCGTTTTGTAACTTTTCGGGCATCAATGGCAAGCTACTCTGGAAAAACAGTCTCAAATTAGAAGCGCATACTTCAGACTGCAGCAGATGTTGCCACCAGATCTAAGAAAGGCACTAGACGAGCCCAAATCTAATTCTGAAATCGCATCAGCTCTATCTTCTATGCAGTCTGGCAAATCCAGGCCCTGCCTCCCTCTTGGTCAGACGTGCAGTCCTGGTTAGTTGGAAGGACGCTGTACCCCCGACTCACAAGCAATGGTTGGCAGAGACCATGTCTAGTTTGCAACTCGAAAAGATTCAGTTCTCACTCAATCTTAAGATCAGGAACTTTCAGGAGATGTGGGGCCCTTTTCTGGAGACATTTCAGCAGATATGGGAACGAGGCAACCACGGTGCATTACCGTGTCCAACCTAGACCGGCTTCAAACTCATCTTTTCATGTTTTTTTTTTCCTTTTGGTGCTGTTTGCTGTATTTTAAAGTTTTAATTTTTTTAATCGTTTTTTTTATTATTTTTATTTCCATCAAGTGCCATGTTGACTTTGCACTATGTATGTCTTTATCCCAAAGAAAAGTCAGATAAAAAGATTTTGAACTTAAAAGGGGTTTATACAAATACACACCTTGTGTGTCAGAAAAATGATAACTTCCCCACAACAGTGACATCTAGTGAGCAAGAACAACAATGCATAGGTAAAAGGAGAAATGCAGGTAACTGATTTGATTTTTTGATTTGAAATGGTTTATTTCAAGAAATTAAATAATACACAAAAGCAATACAATCATCAGTTGCACATTCATACAGTAACTAATCAAACTAATCAATTACATGATTTATCAATATCCGGTTCCAAGTTTTTATCAGACAGGAGGTCTTCGTATTCCTGGGTTTTCTTAGGGGCATGGTCAGCTCTCTTTTTGGAGAAAATCAACTTTTTAAGTAATTTGAAGATAGTTGTATCCGCAGAGAGCCACGCCACGCGACCTGCTGTGTAACCCGGAACCGGAAAACTAGCGCAGAACATTATTACGCGTCATTACATCTAACACTAAGTTATAGTATGTCTTTAACATCAAAGGAACATTAACTATGGATTATTTCAGTAATGTAGGTGCCCTTAACGAGTGGCAGGACCTTATAAGAAGCTGTCATTGCTAGCTTGTGCAACACATTTCATCACACTTCTAGCAGGCAAGTATAATAAATAGATTCAAGAACTAACTTTTGGGCAGTTACTAATACTCAGATTACAGTAACTGGAATGCACAGAAGCAACTAGGATCTCTAGGCCGGTGCATCAAGCACATGGAAACAGGAACTGCCTCCACAAACCACAGAAGAAGAACTTCCACATCCTGTGACATCATTACCAGTGGGCTGAGCCTTTATAACAGAAACACTGAAAAGGTCACGTGTCCAAAGTTGAGTCTCCTGATGTGGCGACTTCGCCAGAGTTCAGATCTATAGAACTCTGGCGAAGTCGCGGCACGCCGCCCATATTTCGCCATGCCACTAGAATCGGGCTGCTGGACCTCAGATCGCGTCTGTACCTCTAACTGGCCACCTCTGCGATCACGAATGCAGCTTAAGAGCTTTAGACTGGTACAAAGCATGTTTTTTGGGTTAATGCTCCTGTATGTGGTCCCTGTCAAATAAACTAAAGAAGAAGAAAAGAAAAGATGAATGAGATCCTTTACTGACCTGAGGTTTCAGGTTCAAACAGCTGGGAATTATTCAGCATGTCATTCAGAAGTTTCCAAACTGTTCAAAATGCAAAAAGTTGTGAAGAAATTCACAGAAATAAACATAATTTTCATGTTAAATGTCATTTGAATTCTCGTAACACACAACAACATGCGTGTAGTTTTTACATGGACCACACTTTTCATGTTAAGGTTTTGTTTTCAGTGAGCTGAACAGTAGCAGGTCACAGTAACAATGTTTGAGGTGAAAACTGTGTTTCAGGATTTACAGGAGAAAGGGGGATGCGAGGACCTCCGGGGACAAAGGGGTCTGTTGGCCATGAGGGAGAGAAGGGACGGAAAGGAGAGGTTGGACCTATAGGGCTTAAAGGTGGGTCCGCTTTGATGCTGTGGCTCTGTTTCAAACCAGAAACCTGCAGGTTCTCTGCTCTTGGCGGAAAAATACTACTGGGAGAAAAATAGGAACAAGCAGCCCGTAACATAAAAGCATAAATCCATCAGATGAAGTTTTTGAACCTTGAACCGTCTTTGTCTTTAAGCTGCTTCCTTTAGGGGGCGCAGCAGCAAATCACCTACCTCCATCTATGCAGTCCATGCTTTCACTTGGACTTCCCGCGGGTCGGGCGAGTGTCAGCCTGGAGCATGGGGGCAGGTCTCCCTCGAGGAGCCCTGGTTCGTGTGTGGGGTTGGGGTGGGGGGATGCTCAGAACTCTCGGGTAATGGTGGGCTGCTTGTCTGGGGGGCAGATATACACCACGCGTTTCCTAAGCCCCTTTTGTAACCGTGAACTATGTCCAACACAAGATGTCTTCAGCTGATCTGTTTGCTCAGCTGCTGGACGGACAAGTCAAAAAAAGTTGTTGAGGTTGGAGACAGATTCCTGTTTTTTCTGGATCCCAGCAGGTCAGGAAATTCGGAGACAAAGGGATGAGAAACCAAAACAGAACCAGACTTCATGTTAGAAGCAGAGTTTAAGTTCTCTTTTGCTCCTCATATTTGTGCATTTTTAGATCTACTTTGATGTGGAAACCAGTTTAATGAGAGACCTTCATCATTTTCAGGGGACCAAGGACAGCGAGGCTCAAAAGGAGAGAAAGGTGCAAGAGGGGAGCGAGGAGAGAAAACAGGTAGCAGGAAAACCTTTTCATTTTTTCAGAAAAAAACAGACAGACTTTATAAAGTAAACCTTCCCACTGTGGATGACAGATGGACACATGCTGACACAGCATTTTCTGCTGCTGTGAAGGAAACAGCTTCAAGGCTTTACCTGGGCAGAGCTCATTTGTTCTGGTTCCAGCTCTGTGCCCAGATGCATTCTGGGTTAATGAGTTCATGGTTTCAGCATGTGCCAGACATGACAGTCTGAGTCTGCAGGACCAAAAAATCTACAGTCATTGGAACGCAGCAGCTGCAGAGTTTCTGAAAGCCCAGAGATTAAAAGCAGATCCACGGAGCTCTCATTAACACTAGCACGTGCTGACAGCTCTGTTTTTCTGATGAGGGGAGAACTCCGTCCTCGTGGATCTGTTTGTAGTTTTTTTTCCTAAATTTCCTTATACTGAAGCTTCCCTTTCATAAAAGTAGAATCTGTTGGTTGCTTCTTGAGAGCACCGGTATTCTACAGGTAAAATAATCTGGTTCTAGTGGAATAATCAGAACTGAACCGGATCAAAACTGAATGTAAAATGAAGAAAACTGTTCAATGTTTTTGGTTGTTTAGTGCTATGAGGCGACAGGATGCGATTACATTGTTTGTGTGCACATACGCATTTTAAGGTGTTGTTCTTTCTCTGCATGTTTGTGCAGCAGAGGAGACCCTGGTCCGGCTGGTGAATGGGTCTGGCCCTCATGAAGGCCGTGTGGAGGTTTTCCATGAGCGCCGCTGGGGGACGGTGTGTGACGATGCCTGGGACAAGAAGGATGGAGATGTGGTCTGCAGAATGCTGGGCTACAGAGAAGCAGTGGGAGTCCATGTGACGGGACGCTTTGGGCGAGGTACCGACATGAGAACAGGCCCAAATGGAACAAAACTATTCATTCAAATCGTTCTGTTTTCCTCTGAGCAGCCTTTTCATGTTACTCTGGTCTGGTGTTCTCAGCCAGATGGAGGTTTAGATCATGTCAATGATGCAGAGTAACCTATCATTCTTCAGACAAGCAGTTTTTCTTCTCTGCAGTTTCTTTTTGCATCATGATATTCTTTTCTTCTTTACATGAAGGTCTGAAACAGAAGCAGACTTCCAGTTCTTTAGGTAAATTTCAGGTGCTACAGCATCTCTGTCAGAAGGACCGGGTCTAGACCTGGTTGATAAAACGGACCGGAATCTATCCAAGCTTAATAAATCAATAAACTGCCCATAAAAGTAGAGATTGATCTTTAATTCTTTTCCTTTTCCAGTGACCAAACACATAACTGCAGTAAAGCATGATGCTAACACATAACGGTATATTTGAATAAACCCCTTTTGTAATTCAAGCTACACTTTGTTTATATTGATGATATTTGGAACAGTTTCTTGTTGGACCATCCCCGCCAGGGATGGGGAAGGGGACAGAAGAAGAAGGTCCCACCCTCCTTGTGTTTGTGTTTGTGTGTGCGTGGTTGTGTTTTTGTGCTGCAGAACCCTATCTTGACCCGCAGCTGTCTGTACCCGTTTGCAGGATCCGGTCTGATCTGGATGGACGATGTGGCTTGCACAGGGGCTGAAGACACCATCCATCAGTGCAAGTTTCGCGGATGGGGCCAAACCAACTGTGGCCACGTAGAGGACGCTGGTGTTACCTGTGCTGTCGGACCGCTGCCGGACCCAAGCTTTACTGTTTCCTGAGATGGAGATGACATAAGGTTGGGATCTTCTGGGAAGGAGGTTCCCTTTGTTCTCCATGACATATTGGTTCTCTCTTTTCTCAGCACCTCTAAGTGCCTCAAGAGCAAACTGGTTTTCTCACTTTCGACTGAATGCACCACCTCAGCTGAGAAAACAACGAGATACACAACAGCAGCAGGAACGACAACAGCAGAGACGGCAATAGAAGGAACAGGACAAATAACAGAAGAACTACGTTACCATGGAAACAACATAAAAAACCACAGAACCAAATTAATGAATAACAGGAAAAAACTCCTGTGGCAGAAAAAACAGCAGGACCCGTTTTGAGAAGCCGTTTCAGCTGAAATCTCGACACTCTCACCACCCACCAGTAACCAGACCCCACTTTCTGAGCAGCCACTTCATATTTCAGACCCCCCCTTCTCTTCCTGTAAGGATGATCTGAGATGCATGTAACGGAAGTGATGTCCAGGGTGTAGCCTTAGCCCAACAGTAGCCAGACTCTTGCAGCTCTGTGTCCCCAAAAAGGATCAAACTGGTGAAGAAAATGGATGGCTGGATAGAAACTTGACTTTCTAGGTCAGACATCCTCAGCAGGTCACATTTTCTTGTGCTGTTGCCTCTTTTGCCTGTAAACGTGGTAACTCCTTAGTATGACGGTATGAAGAGTTTGTTTGAATTTATGAACCCATTTTTCATTATGTGTTAGTGTCCAACAGTGAACGTTTTCACATAATTGACAAGAATGTGTCTTTGAGTCAAAACTTTTAAAATGAAGGGCCAGAACTTGAGTGAAGAGATGAATGCATGAATCTTCCATTCAGATAACAGTTCATTTGACTATAGTTCATAGAATCAATGTTATTTTTGGTATAATGCTAATATGTGAAAACAGACATGAAAAACACCTGATCATTTCTCCAGTGTGAAGAGACTTTTATTTTTGCAACTCAGTTATTTACAAGATTTTTACTTTCATGACTGACACTATCTGAAACCACTATGAACAAAAAGCCTTTTAAACACAAAAGTCAGTGTAAATCTGTGTGTGTGTGTGGTTGTGAGGATGTGCAGACTTCTTTCTTGCTGGTCCTTGGAGGAGCATGAAGTGTCCATCAGCGTCTTCATCACTGCAGCTTCTGCTTTCCATCACCTGATGTACAAAAGAGAACCCCCTTTAGAACAGAACAGGCCTTTTATCTGTTCAATGAGTTCACATCAGGGTTCCTGGACGTTTCTTCAAGTTCAATTGAAGACTTTTTCAGACCTTTTTATAAAATTCAGACCAATGTCTCAGCCTGTTTCCCAGGACCTCTGAGAAAGAAAATTAAATCCTGCAATGTCCCATCAGTAAATTACTATATGGTTTGTTTAGTAATTTACTGATGGGACATTGCAGGATGTGGTTTACAGCAGTGAAAGAGGAACTAAATCCACATGGTTGGTCAACAGCATGTTTGTAGTCCAGCCAGAGGTCTGACCTGGGTACCACCTCCATGTTGTATGATGTCATTACAACCAGCTCATATCACTGTCATTATTTTTTCATGTCCGGTGTGTTTGAGAGATTCTTGAGATTTATTTTTAAATGACTTTTTACCTTTTTCTGACAAGAACTGTGACACAGAACTTTTCAGGCTCAGCCATTTTCACTAGAGGCCTGGGAGCTTGAGGGTCCTGCAGTATCTTAGCCGTTCCTAGCACTGCGCTTTTCTGGACTGAGAGGTCTGAGGTCTTTCCAGGTATCTGTTGTAGCCACTCCTCCAGCTTGGGGGTTACTGCCCCGAAGGCTCCAATTACCACAGGCACCACCGTCACCTTCACTTTCCAGGCTTTCTCCAGTTCTTCTCTGAGTCCCTGGTATTTCTCCAGTTTCTCATGTTCCTTCTTCCTGATGTTCCCATCACTTGGCACTGCCACATCCACCACAACGGCTTTCCTCTGTTCTTTATCCACCACTACGATGTCTGGTTGGTTCTCCATCACCATCCTATCAGTCTGGATCAGGAAGTCCCACAGGATCTTTGCCCTTTCATTCTCTACCACCTTCGGGGGTGTTTCCCATTTTGACCTTGTGGTTTCCAGTCCATATTCTGCACACATGTTCCTGTATATGATTCCAGCCACTTGATCGTGGCGCTCCATGTATGCTTTACCTGCCAGCATCTTGCACCCTGCAGTTATGTGCTGGATTGTTTCAGGCGCCTCTTTGCACAGCCTACACCTTGGGTCTTGTCTGGTGTGGTAGATCTACACCTTGGGTCTTGTCTGGTGTGGTAGATCTGAGCCTCTATTGCTCTGGTGCTCAGGGCTTGTTCCTGAGCTGCCAGGATGAGTGCTTCAGTGCTGTCTTGTAGGCCAGCCCTTTCTAACCAGTGGTAGGACTTCTTGATATCAGCCACTTCAGTTATGGTCCGGTGGTACATCCCATGCAGGGGTTTGTCCTCCCATGAGGATCTGTCCTCCAGCACTGTACCCTCTGCTCTCCATTGCCTGAGACATTCACTGAGCACACTGTTAGTTGGGGCCTTGAGCTTGATGTACTCATGCATCTTGGATGTTTCATCCTGGATAGTGGCTTCTACGCTCACTAGTCCTTGGCCTCCTTCCTTGCGGCTAGCATACAGTCTCAGGGTGCTGGATTTTGGATGGAACCCTCTATGCATGGTGAGGAGCTTTCGTGTCTTAACATCCATGGTCTGTACCTCTTCCTTTGGCCATCTTATTATTCCTGCAGGGTATCTGATAACTAGCAGTGCGTAGCTGTTTATTGCCCGGGTCTTATTTTGCCATTGAGCTGGTTTCTCAGGACTTACCTTACCCGTTGGAGGTATTTAGCTGTTGCAGCTTTCCTTATTGCCTTCTCCAGGTTGCCATTTGCCTGGGGAATTCCAAGGTACTTGTAACTGTCCTCAATATCTGCTATTGTTCCTTCTGGGAGTGAGATCCCTCCTGTGTGGACTACCTTGCCTCTCTTTGTCACCATCCGGCTGCATTTTCTCGAACCCGAATGACATCCCAATGTCAGTACTGTAGATCTTGATGGTGTGGATCAGGGGGTCAATGTCACGCTCGCTCTTAGCATATAGCTTGATGTCATCCATGTAGAGGAGGTGACTGATGTTGGCCCCATTTCTGAGTCGGTATCCATAGCCAGTCTTGTTGATTATTTGGCTGAGGGGGTTCAGACCTATGCAGAACACCAGTGGGGACAGAGCATCACCTTGGTATATCCCACATTTGATGGACACTTGTGCAAGTGGCTTCCCATTGGCTTCAAGGGTGGTTTTCCACAGCTTCATTGAGTTTCTTATGAAGGCTCTTAGAGTCCTGTTGATGATGTACAGCTCCAAGCATTCAGTGATCCACGTGTGTGGCATTGAGTCATAGGCCTTCTTGTAATCAATCCAGGCTGTGCACAGGTTAGTGTGTCGCGACCTGCAGTCTTGGGCGACTGTTCTGTCGACCAAGAGTTGGTGTTTGGCTCCTCTGGAGTCTCTACCAATGCCCTTCTGTGTGTTACTCATGAATTGATCCATGTGCCTATTTATCTTGGTTGTAATGATGCCTGACATAAGCTTCCATGTTGTGGACAGCCTTCTGTTAGCCATTCGGGGTGAGTCCCATCTCTTAGCAGCTGGTTAATTTGTGCTGCCAGGGGCTTGTGGAGTGCGGTAAGCTTCTTTAGCCAGTAGGCATGTATCATGTCAGGGCCCGGTGCTGTCCAGTTCTTCATACCTGAGACTCTTTCTTGGATGTCTGCCACTGTGATGGTTACTGGATTCTGTTCAGGGAGGTTGCTGTGTTCTTTTCTCAGAGAGACCAGCCACTGGGCATTGCTGTTATGTGCTGTCTCTTTCTCCCATATACTTTTCCAGTACTGTTCAGTTTCTAGCCTTGGTGGGTCGGCTCTGGCATGGCCTGTCAGCTACTCCCTCCTCCCCCCTCCTTCCTGTGTTGGACGCGACCAGCTGGATCCACTTACCTCATCATCACCGGTCTTCATAATCTCCTCCAGGATCATCAGCCGGTGCCAGTTCGTTGTTCCTCCTATGGTGCATAGTCTGGTCAGCTCATGTTTATGTCTCACGTCTCATTGCCTCATGCTCATGGTGTTTTCTCGCTCTGCCTCAGGACTTAAAACCTATTGGATCCTCACCTGGTCGCTGTCCTCCTACGCTGCTGTCACGCCGCCTCAAGAAACCTCCAGCCAGCCGCCTCTCCTCGTCTTGGTTCCGGCCTCGCCTACGCCGCTGTTTCCCCTCAAGGAAAATTGCACCTCAAGATTCCTCCAGCCTGCCCTCGCTCTCTTCTTAGAGAAAATACTGTCAAGATCTGGTTCTGATTAAATCACTGGAAACTTACCGTTGAGCCTTAGCCTCCTTCCGGGTTCCAGCATCTGGGTCATTCTGAACTCACGTCCGAATCATGACAGAACGAACTGGCCAAACACCTGACCCAGCTGACCCGGAAGACCTTCGGCAGACCGTTTCCCAGCATTCATTTTTCTGGAACTCCTCTATAGTGCCGTCTCTCGTATCACGACAGTTCAAGAGGATTTGATTTCCCGGATTAAGAATACTACTCAGACTTTCGCCAAGCTAACGGAGCTCCAGGATCGTTCCGCTCCAGTTCCCACTATTATTTCCGGCAACAATGCCACTTCCGCTTCCACTCTCATCCCGGAAAATGTTCGACTACAGCCGGAACCTTTTTTCGGAAATGTTTCTGCCTGTGGAGGGTTCCTATTACAATGTGACCTGATTTTCCAACAGGCCCCCAGGTATTATCAAGCCGACCACGCTCGCATTTCACTAATAGTAAATTCTCTCCGCAGTAAGGCGCTGCAATGGGCTCAAGCCTTCCTGGCCTCCCATCCCATCACGCATCTCCCATTCGAACGCTTTCTGGGAGAATTCCGCCTCGTCTTTGACCAACCTCGGAAGCAGGAAGAAGCCACCCGGCGGTTGCTAAGTCTCAAACAAGGCAACCGTCCGGTAAGCGAACACCTCATAGACTTTCGAATTTTTGCTGTCAAGGCCGGATGGCCGGATCCCGCGCTCAAGGGGATTTTTTACCAGTCTTTGAATGAGCGCATTAAAGATCATCTATGCACCCAGCCAGAAGCGGACTCTTTTGAAGGTCTCGTCACGGCCGCCCTAAGGTCGGACCTCCGCCTTCGGGAACGCCAAGCTGAGCAGAAAAGTAAGCCTCCGTCATCCCTTGTCAATCCCGTTCGCCTCTTTCCTCTGGTTGCTCCTGCTAACCCAGCTTCGCCTTCTGTTAAACTAGTAGAACCCATGCAAATTGGTCACTCCAAGCTCTCCCTTGAGGAGAGAAAGAACCGTCGAGATAAGGGATTATGTTTTTACTGCGGGCAGGCGGGGCATCAGGTCTCACAGTGCGGTGTTCGTTTAAATCCCCCATCAAGTGACAGGCCACGGGGGGGTAATTCTGAAACTTCTCATGTTCCCAAGTTTCTGTATGTTCCTGTCAAAATCTGTAATCAGAGCAAAATTTTGGAAACTAAAGCACTTATTGACTCAGGGGCCGAACATAGCTTAATGGATCAAAGTCTCGTTCATGAACTCGCTCTCCCTGTCGAAGTCCTCGATAACGCTGTGAATGCTGCAGGGCTGGGGGGTAAACAATTGTCACGCATCACCCAACGCACCGGTCCGGTTCTTGTTTTCACCTCCGGTAACCACCGGGAGTACCATCATTTTTTCGTCACCCAATGTCCGCAGACACCCTTAATTCTCAGGTTTTCTTGGCTCCAAAAGCACAATCCCTGTTTAGATTGGGGGTCGTCCCGCGTTACCAACTGGAGCACTTTCTGTATGGCAAATTGCCTGCAGTCTGCCGTACCCCACACCAAGTTACCTGACCCGGGGTCCAGTGAAGAAATCGATCTTTCTAACATACCCACCTGTTACCATGACCTACGTTCCGTTTTCTGCAAATCCAGGGCTAGTGCCTTACCGCCACATCGTCCTTACGACTGCGCCATCGAGTTGCTTAGTGGAGCCCCTCTCCCTAAGAGCAAATTGTACAATCTTTCTGGTCCGGAGAAGAGCTCCATGGAGCCTTATATTCAGGAGGCACTATCTCTTGGCCACATACGTCCTTCTTCTTCACCAGTCGCTGCTGGTTTCTTTTTTGTGGAGAAGAAGGATAAGACTTTGCGTCCGTGTATTGACTGTAGAGAATTGAACCAGATCACAGTCAAAGATAAGTACTCTCTACCGTTACTAGAGTCAGTTTTCAACTCTGTTCAGCAAGCTAAGATTTTCACGAAGCTTGATCTCAGGAACGCTTATCACCTTGTACGCATGCGCGAAGGTGATGAGTGGAAAACGGCGTTCAACACTCCGTTGGGCCACTTTGAATATCTTGTGATGCCGTTTGGTCTCACCAACGCTCCTGCGGTGTTCCAGCGTTTGGTGAATGACGTTCTCAGGGATTTTTTGAACCGATTTGTCTTCGTGTATCTCGATGATATTCTTGTCTTTTCCGCCGACGAGACTCAACACGAACATCACGTCCGTCTCGTCCTAGAACGTCTTCTCGCCAATCAGTTATTCGTCAAGGCCGAGAAGTGTGCGTTTCATGTTTCCTCCGTCCCCTTTTTGGGTTATATCATTGAGGCGGGTAATATTCGCCCCGACCCCGCCAAGATCGAGGCTGTCGTACAGTGGGAGACACCCCAATCCCGTAAAAAACTTCAACAGTTCCTAGGGTTCTCTAATTTCTACCGTCGTTTCATTCGGGACTATAGTACCATTGCTGCTCCCCTCACACGGCTTACTTCCACCAATCGCCCCTTTGTCTGGGACTCTGCCGCTGATGCCGCTTTCAAACGGCTCAAGACCCTTTTTATATCTGCTCCCATCCTCATTCAACCCGATGTGTCCAAACAATTTATTGTGGAAGTCGATGCCTCAGACTCTGGAGTGGGAGCAGTGTTATCCCAGCGCGAGGACAGTTCCGGGAAGCTCAAACCATGCGCCTTCTTTTCGCGCAAGTTGAGCCCAACCGAACAAAATTACGATGTGGGCAATCGTGAATTATTGGCAATCAAACTCGCGTTGGAAGAATGGCGCCACTGGCTGGAGGGGGCGGAACAACAATTTATCATCTGGACCGATCACAAAAACTTGGCCTACCTACGCAGTGCTAGACGGCTCAACTCACGCCAGGCCAGATGGTGTCTATTTTTTTAACCGCTTCAACTTTGTCATCTCTTACCGACCGGGCAGTCATAACGTCAAGCCGGATGCCTTGTCCCGGATACATTCCACCACAGAAAACCGCACAGACTCGACCATTCTACCTACGTCATGTTTTGTAGGAAGTCTCACTTGGGAGATCAAGACCAAGGTGCAGCAGGCCCAGAATGAGATCCCCGCCGGAGTTTCCTGTCCTCCGGGCGCTCTCTACGTTCCAGACTCCCTCAGATCCGATGTCCTCGCCTGGGGTCATACCTCCCGTATCGCCTGTCACGGTGGGGTATATCGCACTATTCGTCTCATTAAGCGTCGCTTTTTCTGGCCCTCCTTGGAACGTGACATAAAGGAATACATTGCTGTCTGCGCCACATGTGCCCGCTCCAAGACCTCCAACAGACCTCCCTCTGGTCTTCTGCAACCCCTGCCGGTCCCGAGCCGCCCCTGGTCCCACATAGCGGTGGACTTTGTTACGGGGCTTCCACCTTCTCAAGGTCACACAGTCATACTCACTGTCATTGATCGCTTCTCCAAGGCCGCCCAGTTCATCCCTCTCCCTCAGTTGCCTTCCGCTTCCGAGACTGCCGACGTCCTCGTCGATAACGTCTTCAGGCATCATGGTATACCTTGTGACATTGTCTCTGATCGTGGTCCCCAGTTCACGTCTCAGGTCTGGAAGGCTTTTTGCTCTGCCCTGGGGGCCACGGTCAGTTTGACCTCCGGTTACCACCCTCAGGCTAACGGCCAAGCGGAACGGGCCAATCAAGAGCTGGAGGCCGCTCTCAGGTGCCTGGCGTCCCAGAACCAATCTGACTGGTCGAAATATCTGGTTTGGGCAGAATATGCCCACAACAACCACTCCTCCACCGCCACTGGCTTGTCCCCTTTTGAAGCCTCTCTGGGTTACTCACCCCCACTGTTTCCTTCCCAGGAATTGGATCTGGCGGTGCCCTCGGTCCAGCTCCACCTTTAACGCTGTCGGGACATCTGGCTACAGACCAGGGCCGCTCTTCTCCGTACCGCCGAGGGTAACCGCCAGATAGCCAACCGCCACAGGGGGGTGAGTCCAGAATACCAACCAGGCCAAAAGGTGTGGTTGTCCTCCCGCAACATCCCCCTCCAGGCTTCGTCCCGTAAACTGTCCCCCAGGTTTATTGGGCCTTACACCATTGATCGGGTCATTAACCCATCATGTGTCCAACGTCGTCTCCCGGCGGCTCTACAGATCCACCCTACGTTTCACGTGTCCCAGATCAAACCTGTTTCTGTAAGTCCTTTGTGCCCGCCGGCCGCTTCCCCGCCACCCACCCGTACCATCGATGGGGCTCCTGCTTTCACGGTCTCTAAGATCTTGGACATCCGGCGTCGGGGTCGTGGGGTCCAATTCTTGGTGGATTGGGAGGGGTATGGTCCAGAGGAACGCTCGTGGATCTCGCGTTCGCTTATCCTGGACCATACCCTCATCGACGACTTCTATGCTGCCCATCCTGATCGTCGCCCTGGACCGCCTGGTGGCGGTCGTTGAGGGGGGGGTACTGTCATGGCCTGTCAGCTACTCCCTCCTCCCCCCTCCTTCCTGTGTTGGACGCGACCAGCTGGATCCACTTACCTCATCATCACCTATCTTCATAATCTCCTCCAGGATCATCAGCCGGTGCCAGTTCGTTGTTCCTCCTATGGTGCATAGTCTGGTCAGCTCATGTTTATGTCTCACGTCTCATTGCCTCATGCTCATGGTGTTTTCTCGCTCTGCCTCAGGACTTAAAACCTATTGGATCCTCACCTGGTCGCTGTCCTCCTACGCTGCTGTCACGCCGCCTCAAGAAACCTCCAGCCAGCCGCCTCTCCTCGTCTTGGTTCCGGCCTCGCCTACGCCGCTGTTTCCCCTCAAGGAAAATTGCACCTCAAGATTCCTCCAGCCTGCCCTCGCTCTCTTCTTAGAGAAAATACTGTCAAGATCTGGTTCTGATTAAATCACTGAAAACTTACCGTTGAGCCTTAGCCTCCTTCCGGGTTCCAGCATCTGGGTCATTCTGAACTCACGTCCGAATCATGACAGGCTCGGCTGTTTTGACCCTGCCACTGAGTGTACACTTTGACTGGTTGAGTTGCGAACAGCCTGTTTATTTGCCTGGCTTCATTGTCTCTTGTTTACCTCTTTAGGTGGCTGCTCAAGGCTAGGAGCCTTTGTTTGGCAGTTTCCAGGGCTTCAGGTATGGGCATCTGGCTGTATCTCTTAGGTACTTGCTTTCTCTTTGCTATAGTGTCTCAAACATTGCATATCTGTCATAAAATGCTATGTTGTGACAAATATCAAACAGTATTGACATTTTGATCAAGTCTACACTTCTATATTTCATTATGAAGTATTTGTACTGATTCTAACAAAATCCTACATCGTAACATGTCCATATGTGAAAACTTTAATTATATTTACCATTAACAGAAATGAATGGGCTATATGGTTTGGAGTATGTTTATACAAACACCCAATCTAATCTAAGCCTTTTTATTTAAGACAATGTATTTGATTATTGATAGTGTGTATTTTTCCCCAATCATTCATTTGACTTTTCACTGTTGTAAAATTCTTTTGAAAACCAGACTTCAGCCGTGGTTGCTCTGTTACCATAAAGCTGAGAATGCGAGAGCAGTGAAAATTAAGGAGCGGCTCATTTGACACCGCGGTTCCGAATGACGGAGCCCCGTCTCCGGAGACGCACGAGCACTCCCGCGCGCTTCCCTCTCCTCTGGCGTCTCACTCTTGCTCTTAAAAATGGACTAAATCTGCCGCAGCCGCCAAAAAAAAACAGTAGTAAATCTGACGAGTCGAAGTTCTGATGGTCAGGACTCAGGAGCTCTTCACGGCTGTAAGAGCTCGCTGACACACGATCTACAAACAAAGACAAACATAACACAGAGCACGCTAGCACCAGGGCGACCATCCTCGGCGCCATCGTGGTGGCTCTTTTTCTTTCTTCTCGTAAAGGGGTTCTGAACAGTTTTAAATGAAATCTTACTTGAGGAAGACAATGATTACCAAAGAGTAAGGGGATTCATAGATTAACTGATGTAACCAACTTCTTGGATCTTTTATTTTGGGAGAGGTGTGTCCCTCCCGGGTTACCCTAGAGACCAGGGGGCGTGGCAAGTTCAGAGAGTATTGTAAATTTTGGAGTAGAAGAAGAAGAATAAAGGAATGGTGAGCAGATTCACTAAATGGCGGACTTGTTGTCCCGTGTCGTTTGTGACTACAGAGTGAATGATTATTGAACCTCCCCCATCGCTCGGTTACACTGGTGGCAGCGGTGTTGGCAAGTTACTTGAAGTTATCTGAACTCCGCTGGTGGCGTTATTCATTCATTCAGCTCCGATCTCCTGCTAACCTAGCTAGTGCAGCTCGAAAAGTTCCCGCCAGAAAAATGTGGCGTGGAGACGAAGATCCTTTCAAGCCAGGAAGGACCGATTCGCCGACTCTCCCTTCCGTGATTTCAGAGTGGATCTGCACGCCCCATTCACCGGCGACGGGAGCCAAGGGTTCCTTGGCTGGGTGAGACAGCTGGAGGTGGCAGTCAGAGCCATGGTGGGACACGGCGGTCGCGGCGATGATGATCTGGCCCGAATCCTCCCGACGCGTCTGAGCAAGTCTGCTTTCCTTCTGTGGGACAGCCTTCCTGATGTGATCAAATCTGATTACAATGCCGCGAAAGAGAGACTTGGCGCTGCGTTCGGACAGAGACAGTTTATGGATCGCTTCAGAGCCAGCCTGTCTGCTCGGACCCGGGCTCCCGGTGAAACCTTGGAGGTTTACGCGGCTGATTCACGCCGGCTGGTTGCGGAGGCATTCCTGGAGTACGAGTCGGCGGCCCAGAGAGTGGAAATATTTAGACGCTTCCTCGCGGGTCTGGATCCCGCTCTGAAAGCCAAGTGCCTGGAGCAGGGGGCCACTGACGTGGAGGAAGCCCTGATCATCGCTGAAAGATGTGAGAACGCCAGAGAAGCTCAACAGAGAGACTGTGTGAGTACTCACGGCGGCGCACACGCGAAGGAGACGGGATTACCTGTGCAATCCGTGTCAGTCACAGACGGTCTTCAGAAGGTTTTGGACAGATTAACAGATGAGATGAGCAACACGAGAATGGAAATGAAGGAATTGCACAGTGAAAACAAAAGACTGAGGGAATATGTGTCAAAGAAGAGAGAACAGCGGCCCCGTTTTTCCTCTCGCGGCCGTTGTGCCTGCACTTGTGGCGAAAGGGGGTGTCAAGTGAGAGCACCCTGGGATGGATATCGGGGTCGCTCTCCGGACCGTGAGACTGTGCATTATCAAGGGGACCCCCACCCCGCCGGCCGGCAGCAAGGTTCAAGGGCGGCGTTCGGCCGCAGGCAGTCTGGAGATCAAAGCCCCAGCCCCGGTTGGCGCGCTCCACGGGAAGGGGAGCACAGGAACTGCAGAGTGCGTTTCCTACCACAAGGTGGAGGACCTGACAGCAACCAGCAGGGAAACTACCAGTAGCTGGTGTTGAGGCCCAGACGCCAGCTCCATCTGCCAGGGGCCCCTCTGATCAGGACTTTAACACACATGGGCTTGACTCTGAGTCAAATGAGGATCACCCCACCTCTTACATTAGAGGGGTGGTTGAGAGTACAGAGGTCTCTATTTTAGTTGACTCAGGTGCCTCGGTGTCGTTGATTAGCGCCGACTTTCGAATGTCTGTTCCTGCTCTACGGAGCCGACCCCGCAGGAAGAACTACATTGAATCACGTGCAGTAAACGGACAGATGCTGGACACCTTAGGCACCATCACAGTGAGTTTTCGCTTAGGCCCCACCTGTTGGCAGCACACCTTCTTTGTACTGCGTGAGTCCACACAGGCCGTGTTGCTGGGTCTGGATTTCTTGACTAAACACCATGCATTGTTAGATCTGGGTCGTGGGGTGCTCCAATTATGGGATGGCAGCGTTCCCCTGCTGCGAGGGGGAGAATTAGCTCCTATATGTTGCAATGTGTCAGTGGCGGAAAGCAGGTCAATTCCACCTCTGAGTGAGGCTTTGGTTCCTGTAACTGTGTCTTTGGTGGCAGGTGCAGACCTGTTGAATCAGGATTTTGAGGGCTATCTTGAGCCTAATGTGCCAGACACAACCGGACTGGTGGTGGCTCATGCAGTGACGACAGTTAAAGACAGAGTCACTGTGGCACGGGTCCTTAATCCTAAGGGGACAGCCATGGAGCTGAAACAGGGACTACATTTGGGTGAGCTATACCCACTAGATGTAGTTGACATTACACCATCTCTCTCCTCCCCTGATGTGAACACTATCCAGGTCCGACCCCCAGCCCTGCCTGTCACCTTAGAGGAGTCCCCTATTAGTGAGCAGCAGAAAAGAGAATTATCTGTGCTACTAGAGAGGTTTTGTACTGTTTTTAGCACACCGGATAACCCCACAGGCAGGTGCACACTGGTTAAACATCGCATCCAGACAGGCAACCACCCCCCTGTCAAACAACGAGCATACAGGGCTTCCCCAGGTAAACAGCTGGAGATAGAAAGTCAGGGGGCTGGATTGCTAGCAGATGGGCTGGTGGAGGAGAGTTGCAGCCCATGGGCATCTCCAGTGGTACTCGTGAGAAAAAAAGGAGGGCAGTGGAGATTTTGTGTTGATTATCGCCGTCTCAATTTGGTGACAATCAAAGACTCGCACCCTCTTCCTCGAGTTGAGTAGCCTTGACGCTCTGGCTGGTTCGTCCTGGTTTACTACACTGGACTTTTCAAACGGATACTGGCAGGTTGAGGTGGCCGAGGAGGACAGGGAAAAGACGGCCTTCACGAATGGCAGGGGCCTCCAGGGGTTGACATAGCCCAGAAATTTGCACTGGCCCACAGGGCCAGTAGTTTTTGAAAGTTACTGGCCCGACACAGCACAACCCGCCGCTCCGCGGGGGCTTGCAACTTTAGGGGGGCCCGGGGGCATGCCCCCCTGGAAAATTTTAATATGGTGCAATTTGGTGCATTCTGGTGACATCTAGCACTTATTTATACACTTTTCAATGACTGAAAATAGACCATATCAAACTTAAATCTGCTCTAGTCTGTTTCAGATGTTTTGAAGAGAGCCCTGCAGTGTAGTAGGTAACACTAGTTCAGAAGTTTTCATGCTGCTTCTAATCACTGCTATTTCACATTTGTTCCTAATCAATAGTTAAGAAGTTTTATTTACTTTTTTGCTCTGACTGCCTTGAGATTCTGCTTTATGTTACTGTTGCAAAGTTACATTTACTTTTCATTTACTTTAGTTACTTAATTAAATGAAATAATTGAAAAATTAAATAAAATTAAATTACTGAGATCATTCAGCTTTTGACTAGAAATACTTGCTGCTTACAGTGTTGTACAGAAAAACTAAATGAAGTACTTTGACATTCTACTGCATTTGAGTCTGAGATTCAGGTATTTGGAGTTATCTTTGATTCTTTGACATTCAGCTTAAAGCTTAGTGCAGACAGTTTCATCTTCAATGCATTCATTAAATATCTTGCTGTCCATACTACTAATTCCACCCATTGCTCCATCTAACATATTCCTATCTATTCCTGCCATGTCTTCCACATCTCTGACATGCTTCAGTGTCTCTTCAGTGACGGTGTCGGATTTTTGATCATCGCGGTGAAAAACCACCAGGGGGCGCTGATGTGTGTGTCAGTTTCAATTTATCTGCTAAAATGTAATAATAACCCACTGGCTTGTTCCTTTGTTGTTGTTTAACATTGTTTTGTATTGAATTGTTACATTCAATAAAGTTTGAAAAAAAAACAGTAGAATGAGCGCGTGTGGGTCGGCAGTGACAGCTGCTGTGGGCAGGCAGGAGAGAAGGAGAAGAGTGATCAAAGGTTTCCCATAGAAACCCTTGAAGTCTGAACACAGGACTAGCAGAAAAAGTAAATTATGAAGACGAGGTAAATCTACACGCTTTCCCAAAATATACTTTATTGAAAAAGGTGAAAATATATTAACCGTTAGATATTTTAGTGGCCCGAGCGGACAAGTGAAAAATAAAGTCTTGTGGTCCGTACTGCTGGAGAAACAGGACCGGGCCAGCGGACAAATGGCTATGTCGAGCCCTGGGCCTCTATCAGTGGAGAGCCATGCCCATGGGCCTGACCAATTCACCGGCCACCTTTCAACGCATGATGGAACTGGTGCTGAGGGGCCTGCCCTGGCATTTCTGCATGGTATATCTAGATGACATATTGATTTATAGCCGTACGTTTGAAGACCACCTGCAACACCTGAACGAGGTTCTATCTAGAATACAGGGGGCAGGTCTGACACTGAACTCCAAGAAATGTCACTTTGCCAGAGACCACGTGGTTTTCCTGGGCCATCTTGTCTCTCAAAATGGCCTCCAGCCGGGCCCTCGCAACACAGACAAGGTAAAGAACTGGCGGACGCCTCGCACTCCCTCAGAGGTGAGAGCTTTTGTCGGTTTGTGTTCTTATTACAGGCGGTTTATCCGAAACTTTTCTGAGTATGCGGCTCCACTGAATAGATTAGCTGGCAAGAATGTTTCATTTGACTGGACGCCTGAGCGTGAGGCTGCTTTCACATATTTGAAACAGGTGCTCACATCTGCACCTATAGTGACATTACCCAACTTTACATTGCCATTCAAAATCTACACGGATGCATCTAAGAACTCCGTGGGTTCGGTGCTGGCACAGGTAGTGGATAGACTTGAACGAGTAGTAGCCTATGCCAGCCAGGCCCTCACAGCTGCCCAGAAAAGGTGGTCCACCTTTGATAGGGAGCTCTGGGCTGTGGTGTGGGCGGTCCGAGAGTTCAAACATTATGTTGGTCTCTCAGCATTTACTATCGTCACGGACCACCGCCCCCTACTGGGCCTCAGGAAAATGGCACTGGATCGTGACCCTTCAGGAAAAAGAGGCAGATGGGTTTGGAACTAGATCCCTTCAACTGGACCGTGGTTCACAAAGATGGTCTCAGTCACAGGAATGCAGACACATTGTCCCGTCGACCAGTGACCTCGGATTCTGTCATCCATACATTGCTCCTACAGGAGTATTTGCTGCCAGTTTGCAGCAGTCCACTTATTCACTATGTCAAAGTAATGCTGAGATGCAGTCACGTCAAAAAGAGGACGCAGACATTTGCGCTGTTCTAGTCTGGCTGGAGCGGGGGAAACCCAGACCACCACGCCGAGTTATGAGGGGCTCCTCTCTCAGCCTACGAAAGTTGTGGGCTGAGTTTAACCGCCTGTCAGTGGTGGACGGATTGCTGTGTCGGACTGTAACATCTTTTCCCTCGGGTTCCAAACAGGTGCAGGTGGTGGTTCCTTCAGCGCTGGTGCCTGACATTTTTGGGTCAATTTCATGGGGGCCCGGTTGCAGAGGGTCTGGGAACAGGCCAGACAGAGTTATTGCTGGCCCGGCATGCTTAAAGACATCAGACAGTGGTGTGAGCAGTGTAGGGCAGGGGTGTCAAACTCATTTTCTCAGAGGGCCACATCAGCATAGTGGCTGTCCTCAAAGGGCCAGATAGAACTTATACATGTAACTAAATGTAATGAAAAATAAACATAACTACTCCTTAATGTTAAATAACTCATTATTTATTTATTCTAACTTTTTAAAGTGACAATTAAAGTTGCATAGAAAATGCTTGCTTGTTACTCTAGCATAAATCCTTTCAAATTCTGTCCGCTTATTAAATCCCACATAACTCCATTAATGAAGGATCAAATTATCCAAGTGAATAAAGAAAAATAACATAACACTGAGCTAGAAAGAACAGGTATTATAGCGTAACATTTAAAAAAAAAAAAAGGCTACACAAAGCCTTTGCAAGCAAATTGATGGTTCGATGACAACATTTTGTCTACAAACACACATAAGACCTGCAAACATTGAATAATTACAACTGCAGCTACACATAAATAGTATGTAATCACAAAAAATATTTTAAGAAATTAAAAACGTTTAGGCTCTTGCGGGCCACATAAAGGGACATGGCGGGCCACATCTGGCCCCCAGGCCTTGAGTTTGACACATGTGGTGTAGGGCATGCCAGACATGCAGATCCCCGGTTCCAAAAGCCAAGGCGCCCATGGGAGGGTCTCCAGTCAGTCGTCCATTACAGCGAGTGGCAGCAGATATCCTGGAGCTGCCTCTAACGTCTCGGGACCACCGATATGTTTTGGTTGTAGAGGATTACTTCACAAAATTTGTGAATGTGTATGCTCTGCCCAACCAGACAGCAGAGACGGTTGCTCGCTGTCTTTTTGAGGACTATGTGCTGGTGCACGGGGTCCCTGAGGTGCTGCACAGCGACCAGATTTTTTGGAGTAGAAGAAGAAGAATAAAGGAGTGGTGAGCAGATTCACTAAATGGCGGACTTGTTGTCCCGTGTCGGTTGTGACTACAGAGTGAATGATTATTGAACCTCCCCCATCGCTCGGTTACACTGACATAATGACCCACACCACTAGGTGGCGGTAGTGTCTATCCACAACAAGGCTCCACCGGAAGAAGAGTCCGCACCAAACCGGAAAAGAGTTTTGGCGGGTGGTTTGTTTACTCCGCGGAACCGTTGAGGGTAAGAACATTTGAAAACTGAGGTTTTCTTTAGGAGAAACGTTTTACTGACACCCATTTTCTAGGAAACCGACCCCGGTTCCCGGTAGAGGCTGACGGTCCGGTCTGGTTGAACGTTTACCGGCAGAATGGCGTCCAATGGCGGATTCAAAACTCCAAAAACCGTCCGGACCAGGGGTTCGGAGGGAACCCCCGTCACCGTCCCGGCGTCGCCCTTCATGAAGAAGTTGGGCTGCGGTACCGGAGTCAGCGTCTACCTGATGAACAGGTGTGTACCCCGCCTTCGTCCAACGGTAGCCGGGACCGGAGGACGGATGGATGTTCTTCCTGACTTTACCTGCTAGATGAAAGTCTGTAATGTAACATGAGTTTACATGTTACAATATCTGAAGGAAACATGTAAACTAATGTTAAGGTCAACTTAGTCAGTTTAAAATCTATTAGGTTGAGTTTAGTGGATCAAGAAGAAAAAAATAAATCAAGTAGAGCAAAATGTGACACCAAGAATAATTTATTTTCATTAATCAAATAAAAGTATGGAAGCATTTGTGTAGCACAATTAAACATAAAAGTCAAAACCACAAATGTTTTTTTCATTTCCGACTTAAAAACCGCTTTTTCTGTGTCATAATTAAGACAGAAGTGCAAAGAGGATTTCATTTTCATTTTCACATCCACCCTGCAATAGTGTCGCATATTTCAATTCCACTCAGCATTTCCAGACGGGGCCGGGGGGGGGGGGGGGTGACGTCAGGATGTATATGTGTGGGAATGACGTCAGCCTTTATTTTGGGGGGTCAGCCAACATGGCGTCTCGAGCTCCGCTTAAAAAGCCTCGTTAAAGCCAAAATGAAAAAGACAGACAACAACTATCTTCTATCTATCACCACCGTGTCAAAACCCGCAAACAAACGGAGAGAGCGAGACAGTCTGCCTACAAAGGATGTGTTATAGACGCACACAACTATGCTAACCAAGCCCCTCTTAGCAACGATTGGTCGACATCATTGGGTGATCATTTCTAATGTATATGGCTACAACTCTCCTTTGGAAAACAGTCAGTTATTTTAGTTTATGGGATGAAAAAATTAATTTGTGGCTTAAAAAATATCCTGAGGCCTTTTTGATTTTTGGTGGTGATTTCAATGTTGTTAATGACAAAACATTAGACAGACACCCTCCTAAAAAAACTAATCCAAAAAATAAGTATTTAAAAAATTTCATGGATACATTTGAAATTGTGGATGTTTTTAGAGCAAAACTCCCTTCGTTAAAATCATTTACTTGGCACACCAAAGATTATTCTAAACAATCTCGGATTGATTACTGGCTGACATCTAAAAAAAGTTAATGTCACTAATGTTGATGTGAATTCTCATCCAGCTCCTTTTTCTGACCATAAGATAGTCACCCTAAAGTTAATTCTCTCCCCAATGTCCACAATTCCCAGAGCTGTATGCTGGAAAATAAATAACAGTCTTCTGTCCCACAACACTGTAATAGAAATGACAAGAAAATAATCCAATCACACTGGGAAGAAGCTACTGAATCAAAAATATTCAGCCCTAAATGGAAATTATTAAAATTTGATATTAGGGAATTTATGAGATCTTATAGTAGTAACTTAGCAAAACTTAGAAGAAAGAGGAAAACGAACTAACTTGATCGGTCCTAACTTGCTCTAAATTGCTGCCTTGTCTAATAAAAGCAGTGAGAACATCCCTGAAAATGAGCTGATAGAACTTGGTGAAGATCAGAACAAGCTGGAAGAGATGTATAAAAGGAAAACACAGGCTGCATTTATAAGATCTAGAGCAAAGGGGATGGAAGAAGGGGAACAGTGTTCTTCCTATTTTTTAGGATTAGAACATTCTAATTTCAGCAATAACTCTCTGGATTCTCTTCAAATTAACAACAACATTGAAACTGATCATAAAATTCTTGGCTCTTTTTGCTCTGACTTTTACAACAAACTTTACTCTAATTACTCAGAAATGAAAACGCGTGAGCTGCTAGATTCTATTAAACATTGTAAGATTATCAGTGAAACACATACAAAACTCTGTGATGCCAGTATAACCTTAGACGAAGTGCAAGATGCTATAATGATTCTAAAAAAAGAATAAATCTCCTGTAATGATGGATTGTCAAGTGAATTTTACAAAAGCTTTTCAACGGAACTTAGTCCTTTTATCCTTGAGATGCTCACTGAAAGTATTAATCTGGGAAAACGACCTCCTGCTCTGACACAAGGTATTATATCGCTAATACCCAAACCTAATAAGAATGAGCTTCAAATTGATAACTGCAGACTCATCTCGTTGCTTCATAACAACTATAAATATTAGCCAAACGAATTAAACAAACCTGAACATCTATTATAGACGAATCCCAATCAGGATTCATGTCTAATAGGCACATTACTAATAACATCAGATTAGTTTTGGATTTATTAGATTTTCCAAACTAATAAATGAGAATAGTTTTATTCTGTTTTTGGACTTTTCTAAAGCCTTTGATTGCCTGGAACATGAATTCATTTATCCATCTTTGGAAAACTTGGCTTTGGACCATTTTTTATAAAAGCTATGAAAACTCTACAATAATTCACAGTACAACAGTATAAATCAAAGTTAAATATGGTACGTCTCCAAGATTTCAGGTGGTAGGGGGGTACGCCAAGGCCGTCCAGTGAGCCCTTATTTATTCCTGCTAGCAGCTTTCATCAGGAAAATAACATCCATGGCATGTCAGTCGCTGATAAACAAATTCTTATGAGTCACGTTGCTGACGACACCACTCTTTTTCTGAAAAATTCAGATCAATTCATCAATTTTCAGAAGCTTCTGGCCTTAAACTTAATATAAATAAATGTGAACTTTGACCTATTTCAGAATGCACTCACTCAGTTTTGCATGACATACCTGTAAAACCACCAATAACTGATCTTGAAGTTATGATTTCTAAAAACACAGAGGATAGATGTAACCTAAATTTAAATCCCATCATTGAAAAGACCAAAAAAAGATTTAACCGCTGGCTTCAGAGAGACGTCACTAAGAGGAAGAACTTTACTGTCCAAAGCTGAAGGAATCTCCACTCGGACATATCCAGCACTTGTGCTAAATGTTGACACATCCACATGGAAAACCCTTGATAAAATGCTCTACCGATTTATCTGGAAAAATAAAACTCACTACATTAAAGATAAAGTGCTTTTGAACTCAATAGACACAGGAGGACTTCATGTCTTAGATTTCACCTTGGATTAAGAAATTCCTTAGCAACCCAGATTCCTTATGGAATTTTATTCCAAACTATTTATTTTTTAAACTCGTTGGCCTCCAATCCAACTATAACATTCAAAAGTTGCCCATCAAATTAGCAAATTTCCACAAACAAATGCTTCTGGCCTGGTCTCTAATCTATAAACATTCATTTTCTCCTCTCAACTTTCATATCTGGAATAAAACTAATATTTTATACAAAAATAAATCTTTATTCTTCTCTTACTGGTTTCAAAAAAATATACTCTTATGTAAATCAACTTTTTAACTCAGGATGGTGTTTAATGTCATACAATCAATTTTTGACCACTTAGAATATTCCAGTTCCCCCCAAAGAGTTTGCAATAGTCCTGGATGCTGTTCCTGAAGGCATCATAATGTTATTTAAAGGTCTTTTACACCCACTACCCTCACATTCAGTCTCTTTATTTGAAACAAATCTTGGTAAGATCTGCTTTACTACGAGAACATCTACAAGAAATAAAAAAATAAGATCCCTGTTTCAGAAAGATGTTGTACTTGTACCCTATGTGACCCACTATTGCAAAGAAATTTGCCCCAGATATTGATTGGAAGAAATATTTTATTTCAAATAAACCCTGGGATGTTTGCTTTAAACTTCTTCACAGATGCTGCAGCCAAATCCTCACTGCACATAGACGTTGATAAAACTGCTCCTTCTGTACATTAGACACTGAAACAATTCTACATCTTTTCTGGAAATGCCCCCCAACAGTAACTTTTTGAAAAGACTTTACCTCTTTTGTTCGATGTAAAGTTTATAAAATATTTGATTCGATATACAAGGATATATTATTTGGTTTTTATAATGTTAATAATTCACTAATAAGGGAATACTATTATTTTTATGATTAAGTTAAACCAATATATCATAACGATAAAATATTCTTCCAACCCCAAAGCTATTGTTTAAATGTACAGAATAGCAACTTACTGCTTTTATTGCAGTAAAAGGACCATGGAAGGTGGAAATCTGCCGCTAGCACTGAGCTGCACCGCTGCTAGCATGTGTCTGTTAGCAGCCGGATATGGAAAGCCAAATGTCGTGACATCTGCAATGTTAATTCCAGAGAGTCAAACTTAACTTTTAAATGTTAAAATGGCTTGCCATAGCCGGACACCAGTGGAGAAAGCACTGACGTCATCGCCCCGCCCCCCCCTGTCAAAAATCGAGGCGTGATGAAGAAGGAACAATTTCCCATCCGTGCTCCTGTTCCTGACTGTGGTTCCTGTCTCCGGCTCGACTCACGCCCCTGACTGTCCCCAACCCCGGCTGGATGAAGCTCGTCTGCTGGACTTTAAACATGTAGATGTAGAGTTAGATAAGTTAATTCTTCTCTATCAGTTCTGGTAAATCGTCTGTCCGTCCTGGGGGAGGATCCCTCCTTCATGTGGGCACCCCTGAGGTTTCTTCATTTTTTTCCGGAATCCGTTTTTTTTTAGGAGTTTTTCCTTACCGTGAAGGGGGGTCTAAGGGCAGGGATGCCAGTATAGCTTAGTCAGTTTGTTAGTTTATTTTAGTATTTTCCTATTGACTCTTTGTATTCATGATCCTTTTGAGAACAGAAATAGAATTCAGATCCCAGCTGTTCCTCATCAGTTCTTGTAGGACCTCACAGGAGCTCTGCTGGTCCAAACATCCTGCTTCTTCTTCAGACGTCGTCTCGTCCTTCATGTGATCCTGAAGAACGAAGCAGTTACTGGTCTCATCGCTCCAGATCTGCCGCAGTCACGGCTCCCGTTTTCCTACAGACTTGCCTCCACGTTGGGTTTTTTGGCTGCCGCTCCTTCAGGACGGCTAACTGGAGTCTGTCAGATCTGAACCGATGGTTCTGCTTTCACTGATGCAGCCGTTGGTTCAACCGCCGCCTCGACTTTTCTCATCTCTTCTTTGTGCGAGCGTGAACATCTGGAACCGTCTGCTGTCAGATGTTTGCCGGGGACAGATGTTCGCCTTGACAGCGGTCTGCCTGCAGTGTGGCGTTGATCATCTGCAGCTGTTGGTTGATCAAACATCTGGATTCAGATTTGTCTTTTTTCTTCATTTTTCTCACTCCTGCCTGAATTATTGACACTGCAGAAGGCAAGGCAAGTTTATTTGTGAAGCACAAGTCGTACACAAAGCAATTCAAGGTGCTTCACAAAACAGAAAAATGCATTAAAATCACAAAACATCATAGAAATAATCACCTTAAAATTTACTTTCAAAGAAAAGATCAAATTAGAAGAAAAGATCAAATGAATCTAATCGGAAGTTAATCTACGGTAAATATGAAAAAGGTTGATGCATCATGATGGGTGGGGCAGATGGCATCGGTCCAGCCACGAACGGCTTGTCCGGCTCTCGAACCCACGCTTTCACTGAGGGACAGGAAAAGCTCCCAGCCTCGTTACAGATGGAACGCTGTTGTTCTGATGGATGGATGGCTTTTAGGGAATTCTAGGAGTTAAGTTCCTCTCAACCCCCTGACCCAGCCCTGGGGGTGGCTGTGGATCAGGAAAGATTGAGCAGAACTGTCCTGAACGTCCCGTCCTCCCCCAGAGAGGAGCAGATGAACGCGTCTCCGTGGGCAGTGAAGAAGATCAACAGCAGATGTGAATCCAAACAGGCCGCCGTCTACCAGAACCGTCTGAAGGAAGAGGCCCGCCTCCTGCAGGGAATCGACCATCCCAACATCATCGGTAAGGAGGCGTTAGAAAGATGGTCAAACATGGGGGGTCTGATGACAGGAGGCTCCTCAAGACGAAGGATTTTGTGACGTCTAAACAGACGTGAACGCAGACATTTGATTCTGTCAGACTTTAATCCGAGCGAGAAACGGAAGCAGAACTTCAGGCTGAAGCTGCAGAAATCCTCCTTCTGGTTTTTGTCGGTCTGTACATTCGTGCTGGGGGGCTGTAGACCAGGATGAGGGGCTTCAGCTGTTCCACCGCTGTAGGACCTGGACTGAGTCGTTGAGTTGGTCAGGACTGGACGGTCTGTTCCCTCTGCAGGTTTTCGCGCCGTGGCCACCGCCAGAGACGGCTCCCAGTGTTTGGTGATGGAGTACGGCGGGGAGCAGTCCCTCAACGACCTCATCGAGCAGAGGAGGGAGCAGGGGCTCAAGGCCTTCCCCGCCGCCAACATCGAGAAGGTGGCCCTGCATGTGGCGCGCGGCCTGCAGGTGAGACCCCGCCTCCTTCTTTCCTGCGTGCTTCTGCAGAACTTCACGGTTTCCCCGTTTCAGTACCTCCACAACGAGAAGCTGCTGCTGCACGGCGACATGAAGTCCTGCAACGTGGTCATTAAAGGAGACTTTGAGAGCGTGAAGATCTGCGATGTGGGCGTGTCTCTGCAACTAAACGAGAACATGACAGGTGAGCTGTCCAGTCTGAGCATGCTCAGTAGGACTCAAGTTTGATCAACAGCAGCTAGCTAGCTAGTCCGTGTGGAAGCAGGTTATGTAAACGCACCACTGTGAAGAAATACTTGTTTTATGGCCTCCATCTTATCATCCTCCACCTATCTGGGGTGAATGGGAGGAGCTTCATGTAACCTTTGGGAGTGGGGTCATCTAGACCCACTAGACAGCTCTGAACCTTTGTTCTTCAATGATTTGTGATCTTCACAAATGACATTGACTACATCCCTCTCCAATCATGTCACTGTTGGTAACCACAACAGAAAGCCTTTATTTTGAAAACAGCTGCTGGCCAGAAACAATTTCCTGTCTTCAGTTTCTGACCCAGAAGCAGAATACATCGGTACCGAGCCCTGGAAGCCCAAGGAGGCTCTGGAGGGGGGCGTGATCACGGACCGGGCGGACATCTTTGCCTACGGCCTGACGCTGTGGGAGATGATGACTCTGTCCATGCCTCACCTGGAGATGCTGGAGGAGGAAGAGGATGGTGAAGATGAAGGTGTGGGGGTTTACGCGGCCGTGTGACCCGTCTTTGTCTGTGGGTCACTGACACTTCAGTTTGTTCCTCAGACTCCACGGAGAAGAGCTTCGATGAAGACGCCTACTACGAGTGTCTGGGGACGCGGCCGCCGCTGGAGGCGGAGTCTCTGGGAAGCTCCTACCAGAGGATGGTGGAGCTCTTCTACGTCTGCACAGAGGAAGACTCCAGGAAGAGACCGTCCGCGTCCCAGATTGTCCAGGCTTTGGACGATCTGCACTGAGCATGCTCAGTCAGCCCCCAGCGCGGCTGCAGTGATGGACAGCGATGGTAGAATCAGGAAAACGTTTATTAAAGTTCTGTACAACAACACGGGTCTCCACGTTTCTCAGAACCAACAGGAACGGGATTAAAACTGCAGAGCTTCTACACAAACATTCAGGCAACAAAGTTGTACACCAGGAACGTGGGGGTGTGGCAGTACTGCGTGGCGAACAGCTTCCCGTCTGGGGTGGGGTCAGAGAACGCCAGCTCCTCTGTGGTCAGGTGACTTCCAAAAACGAAGGAGCTCCTGTGAGAGAGGAGGAGCGTCAGCACTCAGGACGTCGGCTGTGTCGGATAAAAAGGTGGCGCGGGCCCCCACCTGACTGTGTCCAGCATGCGGGTGGCGATGCCCTGTCGCCGGGCCGGCCCAAAGACCCAGATCCGACTGATGCCGCACAAAGCGGGTTCTGGAAAGGTGGAGCAGCACCAGGCCCGGTGGCGCTCTAGGAGGTCGTCCCTCAAAGCCTCGGCTGCAGCCGCCTGCTGCACCACCCGGTAGGCCTGTGGGGGGGGCACGCTGGGTTATGAAAGGTTTGGAAACAAAAACTGGCTTCGTCGACACCCCCACCTGGCGAATGGGTTCAGCCACCACACAGCCCACCACCATCCGGTCGGTGTTGACGAACAGGTAGGTTTTGGACCGGGAGGGTCGGTTCAGCGCCACCTGCTGGAACCCCAGCTCGTCGTCCGCCACGCGCCGTACGTCCTCCGCCTGCGTACGGACACACCGGTCAGCCGGGTCATGAGCACCGAGGACCGGCCGGTCCGGTTTTACCTTCTTCAGGGCGTGTTTGGGGTCTTCTGGCAGAATCAGGATGATTTTTCCATCCCAGAAGTCGGCCACCACCCGCTCCTTCTTCCAGCCCTGCAAGCACAACACTGTTGTGACCCCCCCACACATCTGAGAGCAGACACTGTGGCACGGCACAACCCCCCCCCACCGGGCCGCAGTTCAGCATCCAAGCTGCAAAGGTCCTTTGGCCAATCAGCTAAGTGTCCTCTGCATCCTCTCCAACACGACTCCCACTACTGCATCCAGAAACCTAACGACCCCCTCCCTTAGGACAACTCCTGCTCCCCACCATGATGGAACAAGCTGAACCTTTGCTCTCCAGGACAAAGCATGTCTAGCTTCCTGGTCTGCATCTCCTCTAACGCTCTTCTTTCTCCTGCCGTAGCTCCAGTCTCCTCCTCCGTCTCTACCAGGTGGGATGGCGTCTGCTGAGCCACGTTGGCGTGCTAAACAAACAGCTGATTGGTTGTTCCTGTCGGAGCGTACCACAAACTTGATGGAGCTGAGGAGCTTCAGGTGGAAGTGGGAATGCTGGAAGACGTCTTCAGGGTTGTCTGCGCTGTAGACCATCCCACAGGAGCTGCAGGTCGTCGCTCCAAAGCCTTTCTGACCAGCGTCCTGCAAACAAACAGGAGATCCAGTCTGTTCAGCTCCTGCAGGTGAGACGCAGGTGAGACGATAACCGCACCACCGCCGGAAAATGCGGCTCTGGTTTAGTGACACAACCATCATGTCCTCAGACGGTGGCGGCGCCTCCAACACCGTCTAGAGCGAGAGAGCAGCGTGAACGTGACCAAAGTCTGTTATGGGATGGAACATTTTTCTGGAAAGACGGTGGCGATCTCATAGGGGACACATGAACCCCCCCCCCCAAATCCTTTTATCCTCCTAGACTTAAACACCCACTTCTTACGTATAAAATTATTTCAATGTGTCAGGACCAGCGCCCCCACTATCCTGTCCCCTTGCTGCTATGATGACCATATGTTGATCTGTGTAGAACATGCTTGGGGGGGCACGAACAGGTAGAGAGGCGGGGGCGGGGCTTAGACTCCACACTTATGATTCCAGACAAACTAACAGCTGCTTCCTTCCTACGGTTAGGTGTTGGACGGACAGAAAAGTCTATTCAAGGTTGTGGAAAATGGACATAAGATCAAAGGAAACATCATTACACAAACATCCTGACTGTTCTGAATAAACACAAGTACTAAATGAACTACAGTGATACATCAGCAAAACCCTTTGTTCTAACTCCATGGTGTTTTGGTCCCTGTGCTTCATCTCAGTGGAAATGGATCCAGATGTCTGGGTTAGGGTTAGACTCCTGGACCAACAGGTGACTGTAACATGATCATGTATGAAGGCAAATGTCTTGTTAATAAAAAAACAATGTTGTTGCTTAATGAGGAACTAAAACACTTCATGTTCGTACCCCTTGTGCTATATCTTAGATGACCCCCCCTACAATTATTCTGCAGGAAGCTGAATCCAACTACACACACACACACAGAATTACACAAAGGACTGACACTTCAAACATGGACGATTGCTTTATTACTCACAATGATCAGCTGGTCAGCAAGCCCCGCCTCCCTATTCCTGCGGACGCTCCGCTCCTTCAGCGGTCCTGCAGGAGGCTGTCGTGAGGGTATGAGGCCACTGGAGGCGCTGCAGGACACGGACGGCTGCAGAGGCGCGCCCCTGAACCTGAACACAAACATCTCCATCATCCAGCTCGCCATGACACCTGCGGCTCCGCCTCTCAGGCCACACCCACCTTTTTGAAGCGGAACCAAAGATGGGGTAAACGGCGGCGGACTCTGAAAGACCAAACGGAACCCGTCAAGAACCGGAGCGTGAGAGCGCACAACATCTGAACACATCTGTTGGTGGCTGTGACGACAACACAAACACGCACCTTTGGGAGGGGCGGAGTCCACAGAGACGCTCAAAGATTCTGTCTGTGAAAACAAGCAAGTGTAGTTTGAAGCGTGCACGTGCACATGCGTGCGTGTGCACGTGCACAGGTGAAGTGTGTACCTGCAGCTCCATGTGAGTTTGTTGCTCCTGATCGTCTGAGCAGCTGAAAGACGAAGATCATCAAGTTTACATTCAGTCACAGCAGAACCTGCTGATCTGAAACCGTGCAGAACCTTCTGTCCGGAGCAGCTCCCTCCTTCATCAGGTCCACCTGAGCGCCGCTGCTCGTCTTCCTCTCCTTCATCAGGTCCACCTGAGCGCCGCTGCTCGTCTTCCTCTCCTTCATCAGGTCCACCTGAGCGCCGCTGCTCGTCTTCCTCTCCTTCATCAGGTCCACCTGAGCGCCGCTGCTCGTCTTCCTCTCCTTCATCAGGTCCACCTGAGCGCCGCTGCTCGTCTTCCTCTCCTTCATCAGGTCCACCTGAGCGCCGCTGCTCGTCTTCCTCTCCTTCATCAGGTCCACCTGAGCGCCGCTGCTCGTCTTCCTCTCCTTCATCAGGTCCACCTGAGCGCCGCTGCTCGTCTTCCTCTCCTCGCTCTGCTGTCAGAAGTGATCAAAGGTTCTTCCTGTTTCCTGTTTGAAACCCGCCTTCATCTGAAGTCATGCTCTAATGCTCAACAGGGGCCAGTGATCACTGGGGGGGGCTCTTACCTGCTGGGGGCGTTTCTTGCAGGAGGCGGGCCTAAATGAAGACTTGGGAGTCCACCTTTTGTACATGGATGCAGCCTTTCTGCCGGTCCCGAAGAAGGCGGCCCCCACAAAGAGGTGGGGCTTAGGTTTCAGGGAAGCTTTGTAGGTGAGGGTGGGGTTGCCCTCCGACAGCCTGGCTTTAGCCCCGCCTCCTGGTTTGTGGTCATCAGCACGAATGCGACTGTAAGAAAACACAGGTGTGACCGACGGCCCCCCCACAGGTCAAGAAGAGCAGGTCCAAAGCCAACCTGCTGGGTCTGGATGGGTCCTTCTTTGACGAGATGTGTCTGATCTTCTGTTTGACCACAGTGGGGGCGGGGGTGGGGGCGGGACGGGGCAGGTACTCCTTCAGAGCCCTCCTTTCCAGGGGGGTGAGGTAACTGGGCTTGTTCCTGCCATAGAAAGAGCTGGTGACCACAGCCGGCTTTGGTGGAGGCGACGGAGGCGTCCCATGAGGCCCTTCAGACAGACAGACAGGGGGGGTCAGGTCCACATTTCCACTCAGGGTTAAACCCCCCCTCACAGGCGTCTGACCTGCAGCTCCACGCAGGAGCTTCCGTGGAGATGGGGGTCTTCTAGGGGACGACGGCTGGCCTCCCCCCCCTTTGGTTGGATGACTGTTAGAGCGGGGCGGGTGGAGATGAGGGTTAAACGACTGATTACTTCTCAACGTCAGGTGGTTCTGTCAGTCCACCGGTACCAGCAGAGGAACTTCCAGGAACCTCCGTACCTGTCAGAGTCCAGAGACGGCAGCTTCCTCCTCCGGATCATCTTCAGAGTTCACCTGAGGACAAAAGATGAGACGGTTTTCAGGCATTCTGAAGAACCGCTGCTGGGTCAGAACCGAACGAGGTTCCAGAAGAACCTCTTCACCCCGGGCATTCAGAACACAGTTCAGCTATAAAATTCATCGTAAGCAGTGTGATGACGTCATCTGGTTCCGGTAGTTCCAATAAGGTTCTGGTCAGGTACTAATTCCGTCCAAACTGTTTTTTAGACTCAAAACTGTAAAAAATAATTAGGAGTTATGACGTCACCCACAGCGGGAACGCTCAACAGTAAAACACCGACAGGAAGCTAACAAGCTAGTAGAAATGATCAAAGAAGCGGGAACCGCGGCGGCGCGCGGACACAAACCCACCGCGCGGGACCATGACAATCTGCCACTTGGCGCCGAAAACACAGAAACGTGAGAGAAATGATCTCACGCAGAAATATTTCAGTGAAAACACTCACACCTCCGCGCGCCTTCTTCTTGTGGACGTTTGAAGAGCGCGCCTTAAGAGGATTACAACCGGAAGCGGAAGGGCGGGACCTCGTTCGTGGCTTACAAGAATAAAAGCTGACAGTATTTTCACAACACCCACGAACGGCCCTGCCTTTGCTGTTTCTGTGCACTGTCTTAGAAAAGTATTTGAACCATTACGTGAATGAAGACATGAACTTCCTTCCTGTTTTTAACCCAAATAAAATTTCAGGTTCGTTTGGATTCAGTCTGTTTCAAACCACTTGCTTCAACAGTGTTGTTTATCACGGCAGAGTTCCTATCCATCCACATGTTAGCATGATTGTGGAGCCATGTTTAATAGAAATCTGCCTTTGGGGGGGTGTTCCAGAAAGCAGGTTCTGCTAGCTCCCACGATAAGTTTGAGGCTAAGGAAGTGGATAACCTCAGCTTTCAGTTCCAGAAATGGAGGTATGTTTCAGGGTAGGTCAAGTTGCCATAGCAACTCATGCTCTGAACATAACCTGGTCTGGAGCAGGTTTAGTTGAAGGTTAGTTTGTTTTCAGAGAGGTGCAGCAGCATGGTGTGTCCATTTGAAGATGATTTAGTGGATGAAGAAGCTCAGATAATACTTTTTCCACCGTGAGAGGCTGATAAGACCATATATGGATGTTTAAAGAGAAACTTTTTACTTTGATCTAACTTCATTATTTGCTTCAGTTAACCCTTGTTCTATCCTATGACCCCCCCCCTTCCATTGAGGTGTTCTCCTACCATGACAAAGGTGGATAAAGGTGGAGAGGATTTCATGTAATCCATGGACACCAGTGAAGATCACAAATCATTGAAGAACAAAGGTTCAGAGCTCTGTCTAGTGGGTCTAGATGACCCCACTGTCTAGTGGGTCTAGATGACCCCACTCCCAATGTTAACGTGTCTAGGATAGAACAAGGCCTAAGATAAATCATTTTTTTAGTTCAGTTAGCTTAAAAATAACACTTATTAACGCTTAAAAATAGTTATCCGACAGTTATTTTACTTTCATTCAGATTAATTAAATTAAGTAGGTGGAACTTTGGTGCTGCTGATAGGCAAAGGGAATGGTATCCCACAATCCCTTGCGGTGCCGGTCTGGACGGGTTTAAGTGTTTGTCTTTTTCTATATGCTGTCTATGTCTATAGTTGTTCAGCTGTTTTACTGTTTGTTAGATAAATATGTAAATCTGAGTTGTAAAAATAATTATTGAATTGGATAGATGTAGTGGGCTGCACGGTGGCGCAGTGGTTAGCGCTCTTGCCTCACAGCAAGAAGGCTCCTGGTTCAAGTCCCGGCTGGGGGACATGGAAAACACAACATCAACCGGGGGCCTCTCTGTGTGGAGTTTGCATGTTCTCCCCATGTATGTGTGGGTTTTCTCCGGAATCTCCGACTTCCTCCCACCATCCAAAAACATGCTTCATAGGTTAATTGGCTACTCTAAATTGTCCTTGAGAGTGAATGGATGTGTGAATGAGGATATTCTACCCTGAGACAGACTGGCGACCAGTCCAGGGTATCCCTTGCCTTCGCCCAAGTGACCGGGATAGGCTCCAGCAGCCCTGTGACCCCGAAAGGGAATAAAACGGTAAAGAAGATGAAAAAAAGATGAATGGATATATGTAAGAAATTAGGTTGATTAAATTTAACTCAATTACTTGTTACCAATTGAAGTAATTCATGTAATAAAAGCATGTTGTAGAAAAAAATCTGTGCTTAAATGTAATTTATGATTTGTAATGACCCAGTTTAACAGTCATAGAACGGGGATCATCATGTCAGCTAAGGCTTTTTGTTGTTTCTGTCATTTTTGAGCGTTTCTAAAGGTTTTCGATGTTGTAGTTTTTGTCGGTGTGGTTCGTTGTGTTCGTCAAATGAAGGTCTTCACACAGCTCTAAGCTGTGTGAAGACCTTCATTTGGTCTAATGTGTGGATCAAGTACCGTCACTGCTATGACACTGCTGCAGCATTAGTGATGACAGGTCTGTTTTGCTGCTCCTGAATGAAGTTAATTCATAACTATTGTTTAAATGCAATAAATAAATGTTTACATAGATCAGACGCATGTTTGTTCCGTTTAGTTTCAGTCTTTGTTGTTTGTTAGTGCCGTCAGACAGTCCTCATTTATTTGTGTTTGTTTTTCTGCTCCTTTGTTTTGTATAGATGTTCACTCACAGATTTTCTTAGAGAAATGCTAGCAGGTTCTGACTGGAGTAACAACTTTTCAGGACCGAGTCCAAAAACCGGAAGTGCTTTGTTAGGACATCCGGTTACGTCACACTGAAAGGCCTTGAGGTCTTTTATTTTGTAGAAAGTGGGGACTTCCTGTCACTCCGTTGTTACGTATGTCCGTGAGGCATTGAGCGCGTGCGACTGTTTATGCCGCAGAGCTTCTTTTTCCTCAGAAACAGATCGTTCTTAAAGCGGGGGGGTTGGCTCCGCCTGGGAGGGGGGGTGAAATGGTGTTTTACTTCACAAGTGCCGGTGAGTGCAGCATTTGGGTGTGTGTGTGTGTGGGGGGGGGTGTCTTTGTGTCATTAACGATCGCATTGTTGCTTTTCTCAAGTGGTGGACCCCCCCTTCACGATCTACATGGGGAAGGACAAACATGAAAGTAAGACTCTTATTTTGATGACAGCAGAAGCTGTTAAACTTCCTCTTTGCCTTCCAGCTGCTTCCTGTAGGGGGCGCCACAGAGAACGCTCCTCCTCCCTCATGTCCTCCTCCATCCTCCTCTCTGGTCTGTCCTGGGACCTCCCCCCTCAGCACCCTCCCACCTACATGCTCCCTCCCTCCCTCCTCTCAAACGCCTCCTTCCATCCATGATCTGTTCCTCTCATGGATTCAGGGATCCATCCTGGTCCCTCAGAGACGCTCAGACCTTCATCTTCATCTTCCTCCGTCTGCTCCACCTTTCCTCCATCCTGGTCCGTGGAGGTTCCTGTTCCACCTGCAGCTCCTCCATCACAGCCGCAGAACGTCCCTCCACCGTCTCCCAGCTCTCATGCGTGTTCTGAAGAACTCCAACGTTCTTCTGTCTGAATGCCAGAGTAGATCTACAAAGATCTTCTTCTCCAGAAGGTTCCTCTGGATGATCCTCACAGATGTTCCTGTCCGTCCCTCTTCCTTCCTCTGTCGTTCCTCCAGCCGTTCTCCTTCAGAACCAGGAAATGTTCAAGTCAGCGTTGTGGTCAAATATTCTGGACAGCAGCATGGACAGTCCTTCCTGTAAGCTACGCAGCAAACAACAATCTAGTGTACAAAATCTACAACAGATGACGAGCTGAGACAGAAGAAGGGCATGAGAGTTGAAAGCGAGGGGAGGGGCTGTGGTTGGGGTCGTGTTCAGATGCGGGGGGGGCTGTCCTTGTTCTGGTTCTGACTGTGAACATGTTCTTCTCCAGATGAAGATCTGATCAAGTACGGCTGGCCCGAGGACATCTGGTAATGCGGTTCCTGCAGGGTTCCTGCTGAACAGCTGAGCTTTGTTCTCTGAAGACGTTCTCCTTCACCTGCAGGTTCCACGTGGACAAACTCTCCTCCGCTCACGTTTACCTGAGAATGCCAAAGGTGAGTCCGCCCAGAGGAACCTGAAGGTTCCACGGACGGTTCCTGATGTTCCCGCCTCTGTCCTGAAGGGTGGGGCGATAGACGACATTCCTGCAGAGGTGCTGGTGGACTGCGCTCAGCTGGTGAAGAACAACAGCATCCAGGGTGAGTCTGGAGGTTCTGCCGGTTCAGGTTGGATGTTCTGAGGCCGTCAGCTGCTGTGTGCTCAGGTTGTAAGATGAACAACATCAACGTGGTCTACACGCCGTGGGCCAACCTGAAGAAAACGGGGGACATGGAAGTGGGGCAGATCGGGTTCCACCGTCAAAAGGAGGTGAGCGGCCTGAACTGACGCCGGTCCTGCCGAGGCCTCCGTCACTCCCCGACCTGCTGTCCTGCAGGTCCGCGTCTTGGCTGTGGAGAAGAAGATCAACGAGATCGTAAACCGCCTGGAGAAGACCAAAGTGGAGCGGTTCCCAGATCTGGCAGCAGAGAAGGAATCCAGAGATCGAGAGGAGAGAAACGAGAGGAAGGCTCAGATCCAGGAGCAGAAGAGGAGGGAGAAGGAGGAGCAGAAGAAGAAGAAAGAGCTGGAGGAGCTCAGGTACAGCTGCTCCTCAGGTTCTCTGCAGGTCCTCCTCAGGTCCTCCTCAGGTCCTTTGCAGGTCCTCCTCAGGTCCTCCTCAGGTCCTTTGCAGGTCCTCCTCAGGTCCTCCTCAGGTCCTTTGCAGGTCCTCCTCAGGTCCTCCTCAGGTCCTTTGCAGGTCCTCCTCAGGTCCTCCTCAGGTCCTTTGCAGGTCCTCCTCAGGTCCTCCTCAGGTCCTTTGCAGGTCCTCCTCAGGTCCTCCTCAGGTCCTTTGCAGGTCCTCCTCAGGTCCTCCTCAGGTCCTCCTCAAGTCCTTTGCAGGTCCTCCTCAGGTCCTTTGCAGGTCCTCCTCAGGTCCTCCTCAGGTCCTCTGCAGGTCCTCCTCAGGTCCTTTGCAGGTCCTCCTCAGGTCCTCTGCAGGTCCTCCTCAGGTCCTTTGCAGGTCCTCCTCAGGTCCTCCTCAGGTCCTTTGCAGGTCCTCCTCAGGTCCTCCTCAGGTCCTTTGCAGGTCCTCCTCAGGTCCTCCTCAAGTCCTTTGCAGGTCCTCCTCAGGTCCTCTGCAGGTCTTCCTCAGGTCCTCCTCAGGTCCTCTGCAGGTCCTCCTCAGGTCCTCCTCAGGTCCTTTGCAGGTCCTCCTCAGGTCCTCCTCAAGTCCTTTGCAGGTCCTCCTCAGGTCCTCTGCAGGTCTTCCTCAGGTCCTCCTCAGGTCCTCTGCAGGTCCTCCTCAGGTCCTCCTCAGGTCCTCTGCAGGTCCTCCTCAGGTCGTCCTGTACCGGTTCCCTGTGTGACTCGTGTTTGTTGCTTCTCTGCAGGAGTTACTCTGCCCTCATGACGTCTGAAAACATGAAAACCAACGAGGTGAGCCTGACGCTGCAGAGCCGCAGAAGAACGGCCGTTTTCTGGAACCTTCTCTGTTCTCTTTCAGGACGGCTACGATTCTGACGACTTCATGTGAAGCATGTGACGGCGCTCCGGCAGACGCTTCCAGCGTGCTGCTCTGCACCAGAATGACACAAAGACCCGCAGACGTCCTGGGAGCCAAGCGGTCCGGATGGGTTCTGAGTCCGGATGATGGTTTTGTGCGTTGTTTCTGTCTGAGAACATTAAAGCATGAACTGCTGGGATGTGGCGTCTCTGGTGTGAAATGACTGACGCCTCAGCAGAAACGGAACTCCATCTGCTGTCGCTGAAAGTGATCTTATTTTGACGGAAACGCCATCAACATCCTGGTTTGGGAAATCCGTGGTGGTCTTTGTACATCCGGGCCAGAACCTCTCCGTTTGTGGTTCTTCTGATGCTTTGCTTTGGGTGTGATGCCCTCTGCATTTACCCCGACAAGACAAGAAGCATTTCCTGATCTACTGAAAAAACATATGAATTAGCAGAACTCTAGCTTGGTCTGTGACCCTTGTGCTATCCTAGGCTCTTTAACATTGGGAGTGGGGTCATCTAGACCCACTAGAGTCTAGTGGGTCTAGATGACCCCACTGTCTAGTGACTAGACAGTGGGGTCATCTAGACCCACTAGACAGAGCTCTGAACCTTTGTTCTTCAATGATTTGTGATCTTCACTGGTGTCCATGGATTACATGAAATCCTCTCCACCTTTATCCACCTTTGTCATGGTAGGAGAACACCTCAATGGAAGGGGGGGGGGGTCATCTAAGATAACACATGGGTTTAACCACTAAGGCCTCGAGCCGTAGTCATTCAGACTTTTATGATGTTTTACAAACAAAAAAGAAAAGAACACGTGTGAGAAGCTTACAGCCATTGAACTTGTCAGTTCCGGTGTGTTGATGAAGATGTGATGAAGATGTCTGAACCTGGATGCACCGTATTGAATTTAATTACATTAAGTGTGTTTGACACCAATGAGCTACATAGGCTAGAGTCGCTACGCTCGCTTGCTGCGTGAGCAAAGTTGGACGCCACATTGGAGAGGTGGAGATGCCGGCTCACCCAGTGCTGGAAAAACAGATGTGGACATCAAAAGCCAGATGTGCCAATGAGAAAAAAGGACAAGTCCCACAAGTCTGCACTCGTTTCTACACCTTTTCCAACAGGGAGCGCCAGAGGCGTCTGCAGAAAAAGCTCTTCGTTTCTGCGCTGAGCCCCCATCCCATAGCAAGCCGCTTTTATTACGCATCGTGCGTAGATGATGTCATGACACACCACAGCTCAGTGTTCATCCGTACAAGCATGGCCATTCCTGGTTTGAGTGACAGTTCTGACCACATTCCTTCAACAGACCTGCACCAAGTCCTCACAGCCTCCATGACCTTTAAGAACCAAGTGCATGCATGACCCACAGGTGTAGATGAATATTAACCTGCCTGATGATAAAATGCGTAATGATGCTCCATCATGTATGAATGGCGTTGGGTCAGGACTGAACACTTGGTGGCGTTCCAGCAGCAGAGCTTCAACCTTCACTCTGTTCTTTTCATTCCTCACTTCCAGACTTCTCCGTTCTGGATCAACATGTTGACTGCTTCTCCAGCTTCCTTTCAGAAAAACAATGGAACGAGTCTGGAAACTGTTGGAATTTCCCTCTCTGCTAACGGGGGAAGACTTTCTGCTGCAGAGTTCATGCCCCCCCCTTCACGGATGCTTGGGTTGACTTGATCCACAGGATTCGTGCAGAGCTTCAGGGTCAGCAGAGGTCTTGACCTTTGGCCTTGCAGACGCTGGTCTTCAGGTTTTGATCCCTGAACTGTTGGTGGGATAAATGCGTGTGCACTGACATCAGTGGTCTGGCCCCCCAGATTAGAGTCCATGTCATCATTTCTGACCCTTCAGAACCTTTCCGTTTGTTCGGCGACGTTCTTCCTCTTCATCTTTCTGGAACTCGTCTTGTGGATGGAGCTCGCCTTCAGCTCTAGGCAAGGAAGCGGTGCTCAGCCATCAATCCAACAGCTTCAAGCTGTTCAGCGTCTCCGTAGGCTTACCCGTCCTTCGCTGAACGGCGTGGGCGTGGCACTTTCAGCGTTTTCCCTCACATGCCAAGCTCCGCCTCTCCTTGTCCAGTCCGCATTTACAGTCACTGACGGTCTTGCTGATGGAGACGTCCTGCAGAGACGACGGTCCCGCTGGTGTCCGTCACCTGTCCATCCTCTAAAATCAGCCGAAGGCCGTGCTGCCGGCGTGCGTTTGTCCATTCACAGAAGCCAATCAGAGGGAGAAAATGATAGTGAATATGCACAGAAAGGTGAGCAGCTCCTTATGACCTTTCACCCAATTACCAAAATAAAAGATGACCCCCCCACACACACACGACATCAGAAAACAAACATGTAAAGAGATAAAATAGTTTATTTTTAGTCTCATAGTAAAGCCTCAACAAAGACAATAGAGGTCAGTATGCACAACATACTGCCTTCTCCATGGAATGGGACCAGACTAATAACTGAAACAAGGCTTCCCTGAGGACACAGGAAGTCCTTCCTCCATTCAGGACCTGCTGACCGGGACAGACCTGGGACCCTCAAGTTCACGCTCCTAAGGAGATATTTGCTGCAGTCCTTCAAGCCGGAACGTCCTCCAGAACCTCGTAAAAGCGCTCCAGGCCACTGGGCTCCGGTCCTGGGCCCCGGACCTGGACCGGACCCAGGACCGGAGCCTCAACCCTGGAGTTGCTCACGTAAAGCTCACCTCCTTCACTGAGAGAAGAACGATGTGGGGCGGTGCAGTTTGTACAAATAAAATAAAGCAGTGCATTCCTGCCCTGCCCCCCCTGCATGAGAGGGGTTGGGGGGTAGAGTTCAAACATGGCCAAGCTGCCTCACGAGTTTGGATTGTTCGTGTTGCTGGGGGTGGAGGGCAACAACATCCCAGAGCCGTCTCATCCCTGTGAGGCGGCGATGATGGTGTGGCCCCAGGACTGATGGGAGGCCCCCTACACCTCCTCGCCTCACTCCTGCACGGCCCTCTAGCTGGCCTCCAACCGCAGCTTCTTCCTGTTGGGGGGCTCCTCCACCTCGGACTCGGAGCTGGAGTCGGAGCCGCCGTCGAAGGCCGACACGGCGCTGCCTTTGGGGTTGGTGTACAGGCTGCTGTCGGAGGACGGGTAGCTGTTCTGCAGCTGGGAGGAGCCCTTCACCTTCTCCAGAGCTCGGACTGTGGGACAGACGGACGTCAGTCAGAACCTCCACGCGTACGTTAGACCACGCTATGAGCTAAACATGCTACCACAAACACAGGAGGAGACAGAACTGAACTCTGTCAACTTGGAGCCTCAAAACCAGGGAGTAGACTCAAACTGAACGCCAGTCCTTCCAGAGCTGCAGGTGTGGGGGCATTTGGAGCTGTAGAGTCCTAAAGGGTATTTTTAAGCAGGAAGAATAGCGACTTAGGGTCCCTCCAGCGGTAGAACAAACATTTCTTCATGTAGGTGAGCTCTGAAGAACACAGGTTTACATCTAAGCAATGGCTTTTTGAAGTTCTACAATTGATGTCATGGATGTTCTGAACCCTGGCAGCTACAGGCTAAAGTCAATAACCAGCGATGATGAAGACGTCGTTGAGCCGTAGTAACATCAGAATGTCAAGACGTAATCTTATCATAACTATCCGTATGAAGGGATAAATGTAGAGGGTAGGTAAGGGATGCATTTGGATTCAGAATATAGCAGTAAAACAAGTCCAGACTGTAGCAGGATCAGAGCCTGGTCTGCCAAAAGCCTAAAATACCTAAAAACAGAAAAGACTCCTTCAGGGATCACAGCCACCCTCTATCTTTAACGGGGGGGGGACTGAATAGGAGGTGGGGATGAGGAACAAGGAGGGACAGAGGGGATGAAGGGAACCTTGTTGCTCCAGTAGCGCGTTCTGCCTCTTCAGGTCGTCGATGTCCTGCTGGTGGGTGTGGTTTTTCCTCCTCATGTACTGGATGTACTCTGTGGCTTTGTCTAGGATCTGAGCTCGGGACGCCTGTTTGGCAGACGGCTGTTAGTGACACATGCAGACAAACATCACAACCACAGAAGGCAGAGGAGGACCAGCACCGCCTGACCGGACCTCCTCCAGGAGGATCAGCATGTGACTTCTGAGTCTGCGGCTCGCTGCAGACCTCTACTCCACAGCTGCAAGTATTGACCAGGTGAAGTTAGCTGGATGTTGGACATTTACTGCATTCACATTCAGGGACCATCAACAAATTTTCTGACTAAAATAGCTAAATCCCGCCTCCTATTCCTCTGGTCAGCCAATTAAAATAATGAAGACTCAACTATCTAATGGAATTATTTGGCGTCAGAGAAGAGAATGTGCTAATGCTAATGACTTAGCTTCCGTCTTTATGACTACAACTTCGTTGCAGCTCTTAGAGATTCTTTGGAGCCACAGTGGTCCCCAACCTCCGGGCCGTGGGTCACTCAGAGAGAAAAAAAACATTAATATAATGAAAGCGCCTACTCTGCTAAGTTAGCAGCCCAAAGCCAACAAAAGCCAAACAAAAAATGTATTTAAAAACTTTCTTGGGGGAGCAAAGAGTCAAAGCAGAGTCTCTCAAACATAAAGCTGCTGTTCAGACAAAACCAGGAGCTTTCCTCCAAATATGGAGACGGTCTGAGTCATGATGTGGCGACTGTCTCCTCGTTGTTTCACAGACAGAGTGGATTCAAGTTTATATTACCTTTAGAAAATACCAGTTTTATGATGGCTGTGTCATTTTATTTTTATTTAGCCACCACACCATAAAAGTTGGACGCTTGTTCAAGTCCGCTTGATAGCGTTCACTTCAAGGTTGATGAAAGACCTCATTACGAAACCGAAAAGCAGGAAAGGTCTGGTACCGTCCTCATCACGGAGTTCTTGATCCAAGGAAAGGGGCCGTTTGAGTAGCGTTTGTCTGCAGAGTCAGCCCTTAAGGAACTAAACAAAGAACCTCTGCACAGGGCCTGATCTAAGCTCATGGCTGGGAGTTCTTGTACGGTTCAGACAAGATCCTGGGGCATTTACAGGCCACATTCACGCGATGTTCCATCAGCTGAAGGTCACTGAAAGCGACAGATTTTGTTTGTTTCCTTTGGTGGCCAGATGGCGTATCGGATGACTGCGCATTGGTTGGTGCAGTTTTATCACCAAGATTATCCACTTCAGAGAACTGCAGATGATAATCGGGCCAAAGTTCTACAGTCAAGTAACCAAAATTTCTACGTTGATGACCCCTTGAAGAACTTATGTACTGACATAGAATGGAGAGAGCTGCAATGGTGTGCTAAAATGACTCAATTAAGCTAAACAAACAGGCAAACACAAGACGAGGCATCTTATGAGTCACTGGTTACATTTACGATTCCTTAGGGTTTCTTGCAGCGGTTATTATGAGCACAAAGGGAATGCAGAGCTATGCAGAGAGAAATATGGGTGGGATGATGGTGTACCCCAAGACATTTTCTATCAATGGAAGATGGGTTGAAGACTTGCCTTTGTGGTCAGCATTTAAGGGGAGAAGACGCATTAAAGCACCAGGATTTGGAGAAAGAATTCACGCACGGCTACATCATCGTGCAGATGCTAGTGAACACGGATATGGCACAGTAACATACATCAACCAAGAGAACCAACGTTGCTCTTTGCTTTGATAATCCACACTCCTAAACCACAACAATCCCAGGATTGGAGCCGATAGCAGCCGTCATAGCCATGAGAATAAATGTGATGCTAAAGATGGAGCTCCAAATTCCTTTAGAATTTTGAACCAACGGTACTTCTGTCTTAAATACATTAACAATGTAAAGACACGCTTTCACACATTTGTGGCCAACAGAATCTCTACTATTACAGGAGCATCCAAGCCATCACAGTGGAGACAAGTCAGCTCCAGAGGCAACCCAGCTGATAAGCCTCCAGAAGAATGACAGTCCCAAGTTCCAGAAGGCCCTGCGTTCCTTTGGGAAACAAGAGAGTGAATAGGAGCCGTCCATTGAACCCAATGACAGAAAGGAAGAAATGGTAAATACCTGGAACAGACTCACAACTGCTGTTGCATAGTTTCTTAGGCTGATCTTTGCTGAAGAAAAGTAAAGCCAATTCAATCTCTTCTATAGAAAAGGGAAAGAACCCAACAGACGCTGAAGCATCAACAATTCACAAAGGAAATTCCTGCCTTGACAACAGCAAAGGCATCTGTAAACAAGCAAACCCCCATTATAGAAGATGTACCCTTCAGAGGGGGTGGGAGACCAAGTTCAGGAGCAACGCCTGAAGAGATCAAGAACCCTGTCATTCTTCCAAAGGACCAGTGCATTTCAATGCTTTTTACTCAACATGTGCCTCAAAGTCTCGGTCACGCTCAAACATTGTCCAAAGTAAGACGGAAGTTTTGGATAACAAGTGCTAATTGAGATGGGACAAAGAAGATCAGAGAGTACCTTTGAAGACACTTTAATGGAAGGTCAACTCAACAAAAGACGGCCCATCTTCCACTTCATCCTGACCTTCCCCGTTCACCAACACACCAGTGGATGTCATTGGTCCAATCGAGATGGAGAGAAGAAGAGGAATGTGTAAGGTTACGGCGTCATCTTCATCTTCATCGCTGTGCAGTCTATCTGGAGGTTGAAGCATCTATGGAAACCACTGCTTGTAAAATGCCTACAACGTTTCATACGTAGCAGAGAAGCGAAATGTTTGAGACCCGACAATCGTACAAACCTCGTTAGAGCTAACAAAGAATTGAAAAAAGCTTCGTCTTGAATCAAGAATGGATTGAAAAGGCTAACTTTACTGAAAGACCATTGTCAAAGCTTTGTTTGCTACAAGAAGTGTGGAGTTACATTTGTTTGACTCCTCCTTGATTTAATCATTTGGAAATTGTTATTCTGCTGTTAACAGTTCAGGACCCGGTGTGTAGGAACCAGATTGGGTACATATACAGTGGTGGATAAAATAGTTGGTCCCCTCAGTTAAAGACAGAAAGTCCTCAATGCTCACTGAAATGACTTGAAACGTTCTAAAGTAACAATAAATTAGAATTTACTGAAAATTAAATCATCAAATTCAGCCATTACTTTTGAGTTGTTGATTAACAGAATTATTTAAAAAAAGAAAACTATAGGGCTGGACAACAATGATGGTACCTCAATAAAGACTGAGAACTAATTACCCAGGGGGTCATGATGAACTCAGGTTTGTCCTTTGATTGACATCACAGCTGTTTTCAAATCCAGAATCAGTCAGTCTGCCTATTTAAAGGGAGACAAATAGTCACGTTGCTGTTTGGTGAAAAGGTGTGAACCACACTGAACATGGACAACAGAAAGCCAAGGAGAGAATTGTCCCAGGACATTAGAAACACAATGATAGACAAACATGGTAAAGGTAAAGGCTATAAAACCATCTCTAAGCAGCTGGAAGTTCCTGTGACCACAGTGGAACATATTATTCAGAGGTTTCAGACCCACGGGACAGTAGCCAACCTCCCTGGACGTGGCTGGAAGAGGAACATTGATGACAAATTGAGGAGACGGATAGTTGGAACTGGATCCAAAGAGCCCAGAACAACCTCCAAAGACATTAGAGGTGAACTCCTAGATCAAGGTACATCAGTGTCCGATCACACCATTAGTGGTTGTTTGAGCCAGAGTGGACTTCATGGAGACGACCAAGGAGGACACCACTGTTGGAAGGAAATCAGAAAAAAAGCCAAAAATGCATGTTGACAAGCCACAAAGCTTCTGGGAAAATGATGAGACCAAACTGGAGCTTTTTGGTAAGGCCCATCAGCTCTATGTTGGTAGACTCAAACATGAAGCATCAACCAAAAGAACACTGTCCCTACTGTGAAACATGGAGGAGGCTCAGGTCTGGTTTGGGGCTGCTTTGCTGCATCTGCCACAGGGGGTCTGGAAGTTGTTCAAGGTCAAATGAAATCTCCAGATGATCAAGGCATTCTGGGTAGAAATGTGCTGCTTAGTGTCAGAAAGCTTGGTCTCAGTGGCAGGTCATGGGTCTTCCAACAGGACAACCATCCAAAACACACAGCCAGAACCCCCCCAGAATGGCTCAGAGAAAAGCGTTGGACTATTCTGAAGTGGATTCTATGAGCCCAGATCTGAATCCCATTGAACATCTGTGGAAGGAGCTGAAACATGACATTTGGAGAAGACACCATCACACCTGAGACAACTGGAGCAGTTTGCTCATGAGGAGGGGCCAGGATACCTGTGGACAGGTGCAGAAGGCTCAGTGACAAATACAGAAACCGTTTCATTGCAGTGGTTGCCTCAAAAGGTTGAGCAACAAAATATGAAGTTATGGGTCCCATCATTTATGTCCAGCCCTATTTCATTAGTTTTTTTTTTTTTAATAATTCTGTTAATCTATAACTCAAGAGTAATGGCTGACTTTGATGATTTCATTTTCAATACATTTTAATTTATTGTTACTTTTGAACGTTTCAAGTCCTTGCAGTGAACATTGAGGACTTTCTGTGTTTAACTGAGGAGACCAACTATTTTGTCCACCACTGTACTGCTTGTCCTGTGGGTGTCACTATTGTGGGATTTGAGATATTAATGGTTTGATGAACGTGGTAAGTGATTATCTTCAATACAGAACGAATGAATATTGACTTTATTTGCAACAACGAAACAGAACCGTGAACCTTTTGGAACAAAGAAACGGTGTTTAATCTGAGCAACGCGTCAACAATTCCAGGACATTAGGCCGACGCCAGCATAGTAGTATTAGTAGTATTAATTAATAGTATTAATAGTATTAATAGTATTGAAGAAAGACGTGAACATTTACATGAACTAAAACTAGGAAACGCCTTGAAAGCTCATCTAAACTGCTGTCAAATACCTTAAAAGCTATTGCAAAACAACACAAAAATGTACTTTAACAAGTGTTTTATATTTTGAAAACACATTCAAAGCTGATCTAAACAGCACTGTTTTAATCATGTCGATTTGTTTGTAATGAGTGACATTAATGACAGAAAAGCTATTGAAGAAAAATGAGAATGTTTAGTAAAAAGGCTTTAAAACCCAATTACTCCCAAATTTAAATTTGAGTTTGTTCCGTTCCGCTACTCTCACATCTTCCACTTTAGCGATTTGTGTAGAACCGAGAGGATTCTGAATGAGTTCTCTGTTTGTCGCCGGTAGAGTCACTGACCAGTATAAACGTGAACGTCTACCGACCCCAAAACGCCTGACTGGCTCTTCTCTGGGCCGGAGTGCTGCAGATTTCTGCCTAATGTCCAACTAACTTCACCTGGCTCAGGTATTTTCTCCAGACGCACTCTGAAAAGTCGTACTCACACATTTGAAGACACAAAAACTGGTTTAACACAATCAAGCATACAGGAATTGAACCGCAGATGAAGGAGGACCGTCCTGCGTCCGGTCCTCCATCAGAAACATGATGCTGCACTCAGGAAAACATCCACAGAAAGCCAGAGGAGACGTGTCACAACCCACTTTAGGGCGGGCCTCTTCTGCACCGACCTTCTCCCCCTGCAGGGACGGGACCGAGTCCCGCAGGCTGTGGAAGCTGTCTTTGATGTGGTCTCTGCGCTTGCGCTCCAGCGCGTTGTGGTGCGCGCGCTTGTCTGCCTGCAACGACAACAGCGACAGGCCCTCAGTCCGTGCACGCGCGCACGAGCCCGACCCCCGAACCCCTCATATGGTTCGTCATTCACGCATCTGAACATCGGCGCGAATGTCGGGATCAGTTTGCGTACAATAAACGTCTCCATCGCGCAAAACACAGGGCACGCGCGCAAAGTGCTGAGGCGCGCGTCCACGCAGGATGATTCAATGGGAAAAGAGCCCACTGCCCGGAAGTTCGACGTCACTGAGCACATCAAAGGCCAAAAACAAAACACGCGTCTAAAAATAGACGTGGCGTTACTGACGCCTTCGTCCGTGCACTCGCGCACCACTGTCATGGGGCGGGGAGTCCAATGCTCACGCGCCCCGGTCCGGACTGTTTGCGAACCAACAAGATTCGGTCCTTAAGGGTGAGCCGATGTACGCACCACAGAGTGAAACCTCGGCGATTCTTCCTGCAGAGAAGAGAACAGAAACACTAGAGCTAGCCTCCATCATGCTAATGCTAAGCTAGCTGATCTGAGCGTCAGTTAGCCAACAACGGCGGGAAATGAGAGCACTCACGTCACTGTCCACCTCGATGTCATCGTTGTCGCTCATTCTTCGCTCAGAGGTTGACGCTGGTTAACACGACGCGGACATGCGGGTCGGAAAACGCACGGCTGCGGATCGCTGACCAACACTACACACGTGACCCGTCCGCACGCACGGCTGTCGCTGCGCAGCACGCATGCGCACCGCCGCAGTGCAACCTGGGATACGAAGGCGGGGATTTTCTGTGCATGCGTGGTAGTACCGCATTTAAAACGCGAAATGAAACGACAGAAAAACAAAAGATGATGTGATGACGTCAAAGAAAAGGTCAAAAAGATACAATTTAGAAACAGAGTTGATGTTTGTAACACTGAAAGCAGCTGCAGGTCCTTCAACCACAGACCGTCAACAGTTATGATAAAGTCCTTTCAGAACACGGACGTGTTCGGTTCTCCTGGTTTCGGTCCAAACTCTGTTTTGTATGAGCTGCAGCTTTCTGTTCATGCAACTGTTTGTACATGTCTCTACCTGTTTGTGCGTCTGCACGTGTGTGCGTCTGCATGTTTGTGCGTCTGCACGTGTGTGCGTCTGCATGTTTATGCGTCTGCACGTGTGTGCGTCTGCATGTTTGTGTCTGCATGTTTGTGCGTCTGCACGTGTGCGTCTGCATGTTTGTGCGTCTGCACGTGTGTGCGTCTGCACGTGTGTGCGTCTGCACGTTTGTGTCTGCATGTTTGTGCGTCTGCATGTTTGTGCGTCTGCACGTGTGTGCGTCTGCACCTGTGCTGCACGTGTGTGCGTCTGCACGAGTGTGCGTCTGCACGTGTGTGCGTCTGTGTGTTTGTGCGTCTGCATGTTTTTGCGTCTGCACGTGTGTGCGTCTGCATGTTTGTGTGTCTGCACGTGTGTGCGTCTGCACCCGTGCTGCACGTGTGTGCGTCTGCACCCGTGCTGCACGTGTGTGCGTCTGCATGTTTGTTCGTCTGCACGAATGTGCGTCTGCGTGTTTGTGCGTCTGCACGTTTGTGCGTCTGCATGTTTGTGCGTTTGCACGAGTGTGCGTCTGCGTGTTTTTGCGTCTGCACGAGTGTGCGTCTGCGTGTTTGTGCGTCTGCATGTTTGTGCGTCTGCACGTGTGTGCGTCTGCACCCGTGCTGCACGTGTGTCCGTCTGCACGTGTGTGCGTCTGCATGTTTGCGCGTCTGCACGAGTGTGCATCTGCGTGTTTGTGCGTCTGCACGAGTGTGCTTCTGCATGTTTGTGCGTCTGCACGTGTGTGCGTCTGCATGTTTGTGCGTCTGCACGTTTGTGCGTCTGCATGTTTGTGCGTCTGCACCCGTGCTGCACGTGTGTCCGTCTGCACGTGTGTGCGTCTGCACGTTTGTGCGTCTGCACGAGTGTGCGTCTGCGTGTTTGTGCGTCTGCACGAGTGTGCGTCTGCATGTTTGTGCGTCTGCACGTGTGTGCGTCTGCACGAGTGTGCGTCTGCATGTTTATGCGTCTGCACGTGTGTGCGTCTGCACGTTTGTGTCTGCATGTTTGCGCGTCTGCATGTTTGCGCGTCTGCACGTGTGTGCGTCTGCACCCGTGCTGCACGTGTGTCCGTCTGCACGTGTGTGCGTCTGCATGTTTGTGCGTCTGCACGAGTGTGCGTCTGCGTGTTTGTGCGTCTGCACGAGTGTGCATCTGCATGTTTGTGCGTCTGCACGTGTGTGCGCCTGCATGTTTGTGCGTTTGCACGTGTGTGTGTCTGCATGTTTGTGCGTCTGCACGAGTGTGCGTCTGCACGTTTGTGCGTCTGCATGTTTGTGCGTTTGCACGTGTGTGCATCTGCACGTTTGTGCGTCTGCATGTTTGTGCGTCTGCACGAGTGTGCGTCTGCGTGTTTGTGCGTCTGCATGTTTTGTGCGTTTGCACGTGTGTGTGTCTGCATGTTTGTGCGTCTGCACGAGTGTGCGTCTGCACGTGTGTGCGTCTGCACGTTTGTGCGTCTGCACGTTTGTGCGTCTGCATGTTTGTGCGTTTGCACGTGTGTGCATCTGCACGTTTGTGCGTCTGCATGTTTGTGCGTTTGCACGTGTGTGCATCTGCATGTTTGTGCGTCTGCGTGTTTGTGCGTCTGTGTTTGTGCGTCTGCACGAGTGTGCGTCTGCATGTTTGTGCGTCTGCACGAGTGTGCGTCTGCATGTTTGTGCGTCTGCACGAGTGTGTGTCTGCATGTTTGTGCGTCTGCACGAGTGTGCGTCTGCACGTGTGTGCGTCTGCACGTTTGTGCGTCTGCACGTTTGTGCGTCTGCATGTTTGTGCGTCTGCACGTTTGTGCGTTTGCATAGTGTGCATCTGCACGTTTGTGCGTCTGCATGTTTGTGCGTCTGCACGAGTGTGCGTCTGCATGTGTGTGCGTCTGCATGTTTGTGCGTCTGCACGTTTGTGCGTCTGCACGTGTGTGCGTCTGCACGTGTGTGCGTCTGCACGTTTGTGCGTCTGCACGTTTGTGCGTCTGCACGTGTGTGCGTCTGCGTGTTTTTGCGTCTGCACGAGTGTGCGTCTGCGTGTTTGTGCGTCTGCATGTTTGTGCGTCTGCACGTGTGTGCGTCTGCACCCGTGCTGCACGTGTGTCCGTCTGCACGTGTGTGCGTCTGCATGTTTGCGCGTCTGCACGAGTGTGCATCTGCGTGTTTGTGCGTCTGCACGAGTGTGCGTCTGCATGTTTGTGCGTCTGCACGTGTGTGCGTCTGCATGTTTGTGCGTCTGCACGTTTGTGCGTCTGCATGTTTGTGCGTCTGCACCCGTGCTGCACGTGTGTCCGTCTGCACGTGTGTGCGTCTGCACGTTTGTGCGTCTGCACGAGTGTGCGTCTGCGTGTTTGTGCGTCTGCACGAGTGTGCGTCTGCATGTTTGTGCGTCTGCACGTGTGTGCGTCTGCACGAGTGTGCGTCTGCATGTTTATGCGTCTGCACGTGTGTGCGTCTGCACGTTTGTGTCTGCATGTTTGCGCGTCTGCATGTTTGCGCGTCTGCACGTGTGTGCGTCTGCACCCGTGCTGCACGTGTGTCCGTCTGCACGTGTGTGCGTCTGCATGTTTGTGCGTCTGCACGAGTGTGCGTCTGCGTGTTTGTGCGTCTGCACGAGTGTGCATCTGCATGTTTGTGCGTCTGCACGTGTGTGCGCCTGCATGTTTGTGCGTTTGCACGTGTGTGTGTCTGCATGTTTGTGCGTCTGCACGAGTGTGCGTCTGCACGTTTGTGCGTCTGCATGTTTGTGCGTTTGCACGTGTGTGCATCTGCACGTTTGTGCGTCTGCATGTTTGTGCGTCTGCACGAGTGTGCGTCTGCGTGTTTGTGCGTCTGCATGTTTGTGCGTTTGCACGTGTGTGTGTCTGCATGTTTGTGCGTCTGCACGAGTGTGCGTCTGCACGTGTGTGCGTCTGCACGTTTGTGCGTCTGCACGTTTGTGCGTCTGCATGTTTGTGCGTTTGCACGTGTGTGCATCTGCACGTTTGTGCGTCTGCATGTTTGTGCGTTTGCACGTGTGTGCATCTGCATGTTTGTGCGTCTGCGTGTTTGTGCGTCTGTGTTTGTGCGTCTGCACGAGTGTGCGTCTGCATGTTTGTGCGTCTGCACGAGTGTGCGTCTGCATGTTTGTGCGTCTGCACGAGTGTGTGTCTGCATGTTTGTGCGTCTGCACGAGTGTGCGTCTGCACGTGTGTGCGTCTGCACGTTTGTGCGTCTGCACGTTTGTGCGTCTGCATGTTTGTGCGTCTGCACGTTTGTGCGTTTGCATAGTGTGCATCTGCACGTTTGTGCGTCTGCATGTTTGTGCGTCTGCACGAGTGTGCGTCTGCATGTGTGTGCGTCTGCATGTTTGTGCGTCTGCACGTTTGTGCGTCTGCACGTGTGTGCGTCTGCACGTGTGTGCGTCTGCACGTTTGTGCGTCTGCACGTTTGTGCGTCTGCACGTGTGTGCGTGAGCATGAACACACACGGCTTTAGTTAAACGGGTTTATTGATCTACATTTGAAACCAGGAAAACGCTTCTGTTGTACAAAAAACCCAATCAAGCTCCACAACGTTCACTTTCTGAAGGGGGGGGTTGAAATGCCGGGGGCTCCCAGATCTAGATGCTGCAGCTCTGACAGGGAGGGGGGGGGGTCTGCTTTGAACAAGCTCCCCCCCCCCAGGATTACTGACAGGACACAGGCAGAGCCCACAGGGAAGGAGGGAGGGGGGCAATAACAACAACAAGCTAACATAATTTTCAGGATTCAGACCCCCTCCCTGAAGAATTCCGATCTGCCAGAGCATCACGGTCCATGAGTCACAGCCGTTAGCGCTGGCTGTCGGTGGAGACGGAGCGAGAACGGGAACGGGAGCGGGAACGGGAGTGGGAGCGGGAGCGGGAGGCCCTCTGGGCAGGGAGGGGGGACGATGGCGTTACAGACTTGCTCGTCTTGGGAGAGCGCTTGTTGGCCTCTTTAGATTTGGGGCTGGGGGTGGAGGCGCCCCCTGCAGGGGAGGTGCTGCGGGAGCGGGACCGCTGGTGGGCCTTTGCGGGGCTCCGGGAGCGCCTGGGGGAGCGGGACTGAGAGTGGCCGCGGGAGCGTGAGCGCGACCGTGACGAGCTGTCGGAGCGTGAGCGGCTCCTGGACCTACGGACACGAGGACAGGATTCAGACGCGTTCAAGGGGGGGGGGAAGAGGAGGAGGAAGAGGAGCAGGAACCTTTTCTTAGACGCCTCCATGAGTTTGATCTTCCTCCCGTTGATCTCCTTCCCGGAGAGCTTGTCCAGCGCGTTCTTCAGGTCGCTGTAGGAGGCAAACTCCACCACACTGGAGCAGAGGGGGTGTGGTCAAAGTCAGGTTTGGTCACGGCGGATGCTTTGGGGGAGGAGCTTACCCTTCGTTGAGTTTGGGGCGGTGGGCGTCAGCAAACGTCACCTCTCCAGCTTGTCTCATGAAGTCTTTCAGGTCCTAAACACGGAGAGGTTCAGGTGATGAAGGTGCTCGTGCTCATGCACGTGCACAGAAAGTTGACTTTAAGGAGAACTGAGGCAACAGGACCCCCCCACCCCACCCGCCTACACCAAACAAGAAGGCGCAGGGCGCGGCTTTGGGACCGCCGCTGTAGCACCTCCCCCCCCAGCAAAGAGTTAACAGGGTGGAAGAGAGGAAACTACTACCTGAGAGCGAAACCCTTTGGGGGCGGGGGCTCGCCGAGCCCGGCATAAGCACTTTATATCCATGGACGAGGGACGCCACAGTGAGGGGAGGGAGGGGGGATTGATCGAAGTCCCTCAAATTAACGAACCATCGATCAATACGCCACCATCTCGATTTTTCCTCTGCTTTCTCAACTCTGTTTCCTCTCTCACGCCCTCAAACACGCAGGCGTCGCCGGCGAGCGAAGGCCGCCAGCGCCCCCATGTGGAGCGACTGTCACATGACCAGCAGGCATCAACTAGGAGGACAGACTGGCTGAACCCACCCTGAAGGGGTTAACGAGCTCTTCCACATGACACAACAGTCAGGCTGGCGAATAAAGGTGAGAGATGGTTACAAAGTGACATCACAAACACGTCTGTCAGAATCTGCCGCAGAAGGACTGACCTCACGGAAACACGCCGCCAGAGTCCAGACCAGCTAAAATCCTGACTGAGCAGCGGAAGACAAAGACGTGCTGAAGCTGAACACACCAACCTGCCAGCTGACGCGCGACGACAGGTTCTTCACCACCAGACGGTTCTCCGTCCGCATGGGAGGGGGGTTCCGGCTGGGGGGAGGAACACGTGAGGACAGGTACCTGAGGACGGCGGTTTCCATCCGAGTGCCCTCACCTGCGGCTGTTCTGCGAGCCTCTGCTGTAACGGTCATTGAAACGCCCGCCGCCGCCGCCACCGCCGCCACCACCGCCGCCGCGCCCGCGGCCCGCTCGCAGGCGCACACGGGCGTGCTCGATGGTCACCCTGACGTGACAGCACAAAGTCAGGAAACTCTGGAGGCGCCAACGCCTTCTCCACGTGACCGGCGTGCCCACCTCTCATTGCAGAGCTCTTTGCCGTCCAGCTCGTACACGGCGTCCTCCGCGTCTCTGGGGTCGTCAAACTCCTGAAGCAAACAAACAGTGGCCTTTACATGTGGGGGCGGAGCCTCCGCACATGGGGGCGGGGCCTCCACTGCGTTACAGACGGTTGGTCACATGCAGACTCAGCAGACCTGAAGAGTTTCTCAGAGCTACCAGAAACCTGGAATAAATATTCAACCAGCTTCAGTTTCAGAGGAATGTGACGTTCGTCCGTCTGCTGAAGAACCTTCAGCAAACTGGGCGGGGCTTGTAGCTCAGTTAGCGTACACTAACCGTGTAAGAATCCGTTTTTAAAACATGTTTTTACCGTGTTCCTTGTAAAAGTTTATTTATTTCACATTCACATAAAGCTGGCAGTAGCTCCGCCTCCCAGTAGAGGGCGCTCATGAACACTAATAATGCTGCTGATAAAGTTGAATAAGAGTCCATCATGTTGTGTTTTGCTGTAACTGACTGCAAAGATGGCAGAAGTAATCTGATTACAAACATGAAGTAATAAACAATGGATGACCAACACGATTCCACTGAGACTAGAGTCTCGTTTCTACTGAGCGGTCCGGTCCGCTTTAATGGTCCAGTTTGTGTACTCTGTGTGTAGCTGTGCCAACAGGGTGTCGGCTCACCCCCCCCCATCCCCCATCCTGCAAGCGTCTGTCGCATGTAAGTGACATCATCTCTCAGCGCCTGCACCAGCATGGAGCAGCTGTCACCATGTGGGCCTGTTTTACTGTGTCCGACACCAACGACTGGCTCGCTGTTTGCTGAATGTGTTCGACAAAGAGGGAACAGGTCCAAATGCAGAACCAGACCTTTAAAATCCACCACCGCCATGAGTGGAAGAACAGGAAGCTGCTGCCTTTGCTAGCGCTAGACCTCGATCTGGAAAGCAAACTCTACGTTCTACTGTGTGTTTCAGTATGTGTTTGAGTGTGTGTTCTAGTGTGTGTTCTAGTGTGTGTGTGTGTTCTAGTGTGTGTTCTAGTGTGTGTGTGTGTTCTAGTGTGTGTTTCAGTATGTGTTTGAGTGTGTGTTCTAGTGTGTGTTCTAGAGTGTGTGTGTGTTCTAGTGTGTGTTCTACTGTGTGTGTGTGTTCTAGTGTGTGTTCTAGTGTGTGTTCTACTGTGTGTTTCAGTATGTGTTTGAGTGTGTGTTCTAGTGTGTGTTCTAGTGTGTGTGTGTGTTCTAGTGTGTGTTCTAGTGTGTGTTTCAGTATGTGTTTGAGTGTGTGTTCTAGTGTGTGTTCTACTGTGTGTGTGTGTTCTAGTGTGTGTTCTAGTGTGTTTTAGTGTGTGTTTCAGTGTGTTCTAGTGTGTGTGTGTGTTCTAGTGTGTGTGTTCTAGTGTGTGTTCTAGTGTGTGTGTGTGTGTTCTAGTGTGTGTGTGTGTGTTCTAGTGTGTGTTCTACTGTGTGTTCTAGTGTGTGTTCTAGTGTGTGTTTCAGTGTGTGTTCTAGTGTGTGTTCTACTGTGTGTGTGTTCTACTGTTTTCTACTGTGTTCTAGTGTGTGTTCTAGTGTGTGTGTGTGTGTTCTACTGTTTTCTAGTGTGTGTGTGTGTTTCAGTGTGTGTTCTAGTGTGTGTTTTAGTGTGTGTTCTAGTGTGTGTTCTACTGTGTTTTGGTGTGTGTTCTAGTGTGTGTTCTAGTGTGTGTTCTACTGTGTTTTGGTGTGTGTTCTAGTGTGTGTTCTACTGTGTGTGTGTTCTACTGTTTTCTACTGTGTTCTAGTGTGTGTTCTAGTGTGTGTGTGTGTGTTCTACTGTTTTCTAGTGTGTGTGTGTGTTTCAGTGTGTGTTCTAGTGTGTGTTCCAGTGTGTGTTTTAGTGTGTGTTCTAGTGTGTGTTCTAGTGTGTTTTGGTGTGTGTTCTAGTGTGTGTTCTACTGTGTTTTGGTGTGTGTTCTAGTGTGTGTTCTACTGTGTGTTCTAGTGTGTTTCAGTGTGTGTTCTACTGTGTTTTGGTGTGTGTTCTAGTGTGTGTTCTACTGTGTTTCAGTGTGTGTTCTAGTGTGCGTTTTAGTGTGTGTTCTACTGTGTTCTTGTGTGTGTGTGTTCTATTGTGTTCTACCGTGTGTTCTAGTGTGTGTGTGTGTTCTACTGTGTTTTAGTGTGTGTTTCAGTGTGTTTTAGTGTGTGTTCTAGTGTGTGTTCTAGTGTGTGTGTGTGTGTTCTACTGTGTGTGTGTGTTCTAGTGTGTGTTCTAGTGTGTGTGTGTGTTCTAGTGTGTGTTCTACTGTGTGTTCTACTGTGTGTGTGTGTGTGTTCTAGTGTGTGTTCTAGTGTGTGTGTGTGTTCTAGTGTGTGTGTTCTAGTGTGTGTGTGTGTGTTCTAGTGTGTGTGTGTGTTCTAGTGTGTGTGTTTTAGTGTGTGTGTTCTAGTGTGTGTGTGTGTTCTAGTGTGTGTGTGTTCTAGTGTGTGTGTTCTAGTGTGTGTGTGTGTTCTAGTGTGTGTGTGTGTTCTAGTGTGTGTGTTTTAGTGTGTGTGTTCTAGTGTGTGTGTGTGTTCTAGTGTGTGTTCTAGTGTGTGTGTGTGTTCTAGTGTGTGTGTGTGTTCTAGTGTGTGTTCTACTGTGTGTTCTACTGTGTGTGTTCTACTGTGTGTTCTACTGTGTGTGTGTTCTAGTGTGTGTTCTAGTGTGTGTGTGTGTTCTAGTGTGTGTGTTCTAGTGTGTGTGTGTGTTCTAGTGTGTGTGTTCTAGTGTGTGTGTTCTAGTGTGTGTTCTAGTGTGTGTGTGTGTGTTCTAGTGTGTGTTCTACTGTGTGTTCTAGTGTGTGTTCTAGTGTGTGTTTCAGTGTGTGTTCTAGTGTGTGTTCTAGTGTGTGTTCTAGTGTGTGTTTCAGTGTGTGTTCTAGTGTGTGTTCTACTGTGTGTGTGTTCTACTGTTTTCTACTGTGTTCTAGTGTGTGTTCTAGTGTTTGTGTGTGTGTTCTACTGTTTTCTAGTGTGTGTGTGTGTTTCAGTGTGTGTTCTAGTGTGTGTTTTAGTGTGCGTTTTAGTGTGTGTTCTACTGTGTTCTTGTGTGTGTGTGTGTGTTCTATTGTGTTCTACCGTGTGTTCTAGTGTGTGTGTTCTACTGTGTTTTAGTGTGTGTTCTACTGTGTGTTTTAGTGTGTGTGTGTGTGTGTGTGTTCTATTGTGTTCTACCGTGTGTTCTAGTGTGTGTGTGTGTTCTACTGTGTTTTAGTGTGTGTTTCAGTGTGTTTTAGTGTGTGTTCTAGTGTGTGTGTGTGTGTTCTACTGTGTTCTACTGTGTGTTTTAGTGTGTGTGTGTGTTCTACTGTGTTCTAGTGTGTGGTGTGTTCTAGTGTGTGTTCTAGTGTGTTGTTCTTGTGTTTTTGTAGTCAGACTGAACTCTTCTTTTACTCGTTTCTTCTCTGCTCCACACATGAATAGTTCGTAAATACATTCTGTTAGTAAAGTATACAAACATAAATACTTCTACACACATACTCTGTTAGGTTTTATGCATTGATAGATTTAAAGAGACCCATGGAGACCCTGATCCAGTCTCTGGGTCAGACTGTCGGTCCGGATCAGAACCTTCTTCCTCGGTCTCTGCAGCTTTTGATGGCCCTCCCTCGTGAGCGCGCTGCGCGCCCCCTGCAGGCGGCTGCAGGACGCTGCCCCGGGCCTATAGTCTCTCCGGACCCGGCGACCCTCTTCCCGGACTCACCACGAAGCCGAAGCCCCTCTTCAGGTCGATGTCCCGGATGCGGCCGTAGCCTTTGAAGAACCGCTCCACGTCCTTTTCCCGCGCGGACGGACTCAGGCGCCCGATGAAGATGCGACACCCGCTCATCCCGGAGGCTGCGGGCACAAACACCGCAGGCTGACTCGCGCACAGACCAGCGCGCACGTGCCAGCGACCACAGGACGACCAGCAGCGCCCCTGCAGCAGCACGTGCGCGCGGAGCGCGTGGAAGGAATCGGGGGGGCGTACAAACCTGCAGACGGTCTGGAAGGATTTCTGCTGAGCTGCTCCCGCGAAGATGACAAAAACAAAATGGAGTCTTGGCGGAGGGGGAGCACGTGACCTGTGACGCAAAGACTGCGGAACACAGCAAAGCGGAAGAGCGGCGGCAAACGTAGCAACATTTATCCACGTTATGGAGCAGTAAGTCGGGTACGACGGAGTTTTAGGGCCACGGTGAGAAGAAAAATTCTGGCCAACGTGTCGAGTTTTTTCTCGTCATGACGACTTTAATCTCGTCGAGAAAAAACTCGACACAAAGTTTCGAGAAAAAAGTCGCGAGTCTTCCAGGAGTATTCAGTGTTCTGGCTAATGTTAGTGAGATAATGGCTTTGTACTTCAGAGTTTACCACAGAGTTTTATGGCCACCAAAAAATAAGAACAATTAGGAGATAAAAACTCATAAATTTACGGGGAAAATTCATAGAATAACAAGGAGAAAACACAGAAGTTGTCTGTTTATCGGAGCCTAGATTGAAGATGAAATATGTGGAGCCTTTTGTGAAGCTTTATTTCTGGATTATTAGAGGTTTAAAACAAAGAGATTCTGAACCTTTTGGCGACTCAAAATCAGATTATTGTCAGTGGAGCCCTCGTCTTTCCGGGGTTCGGTGTCGGTAAAGCGGACTTTCATATGTAAAATAAGGAGAGACACGTTTGGGTGTAGAGGACCGCTACAGCCTTTATTCTCTGTTTCATTCACATAACCTGAAGTTCATCTGTCACCTGACGTCATCAACCTGTCATCCTAACGCCAATGCGGAAGTAACAGTGTTCCATACGCCCCCTCCTGCAGGTGAAGCGTCCCGTTTCATCATTAAAAAACAAAGATGAATGAAAATAGTCTGTTCTATTAGCATTACAACGTTGAAAAAGGCAAAAGGTGCTTCTCCTCCTCAGACGGAAGCATCACACAAACGTAGAGATCTGGTCTCTGGTGGAGGAAGAAAGGATTCAAGCGAACATCTGCAGGGACACCGACGGCTTCATCTGGCTGCAGAGACCCAAACCACCCATCAATGAATACAACTTTAATACATTGTAAATCAAACAAATGAGCTTCCAGACATTTGGAACGTTATCAATAAACATTCAGCTCACCTGTTTAAAGTCGTCATGACGAGATAAATCTCGACACGTTGGCCAGAATTTTTTTCCTCACCGTGGCCCTAAAACGCCGTCGTACGGCAGTGACGTCATCACGGAGCTGTTTCTGAAGACGTTCGTCCTAGGATCAGATTCCGACCATGAAGCGGTTCAAACATGGAGAAAGCAGAATCAGGATGCGGCACGATTCCCAAAATCCTGATGCCATTGAAACGGATGACGTCAGGGAAACTCCTCCCAACCACGTGACCAGAAGGTCAACATGAAGTTAAAGAGGACTACATCTCTACAGAACATTCATGGCTTATCAAACCTTAATCCACCCGATCTGAATGAAGTTCTGTTCAGGACCAGAGAAATATTTACCTTTCTGTGCTAAAAGACTGAAACGGTTTGAAACTGAAGAAACATCTGGTTTATGGCGGGAACATTCCCGACAGACATGATGACGTCATGATTGATCAGACAGTTTCATTCATTGGTTCTAATGATCAGGAACATCAGACAAATGTCTCTGAAAGTTCTAAAGTGAAGCGGGAAGCAGACAGACGAGGAATTCAACCCCCCAGCTGGCAAAAAACACACTTTATTATGAACAAATATAGTATCTTTGGATAGAAATACTTCTGAATAAATACATCTCCAAAAGAAACTTTATTTTCTTATTGTGGCCCTCACAACCCCCCCACCCCCCGCCAGGATCTCCAGACTGAAGGGATCCTGAAGACCAGTGAGAACCAGCAGACCAGATCCACATCCAGAGGAACGCTTTCATTAAAAACTTCTGTACAGACATTCAAATTAAATTAAACTTTATACAAACATTAAATTACTACCCCCCCTCCCCCCGTGTCCAGAACAGCTAAATCTGAAGCATTAGAACAGAATCAAGAACCCGGGTTCTGTGGAGAATCAACGGTTCCTGTGGGCGGCCATGAGCACAGCAGAGAGCGACGGGGAGGGGGGCGGCAATGGGAAAGGAGGAGGAACATCAGGAGCATTCAGAGATTCATGAAGGAACCATCAAAGACCTGAGGTTTTCCACCCCCACAGGGAGGAACCAGTATGCAGGTCTGCCCCGTCCCATCCAGATCCTGGTCCCTGAACTCACCACAGAGGTGTGTGTGTAGGGGGGGTGACAGCAGGCCGGCTTCACGCGTCCTTCAGCAGAGGAACGTCTGCAGGAGAACAGAGGATCCATCAGAGCAGATTCCTGATCCTACGTGGGATTCTGGGCTGAATGCCAGGAAGTTCTGTTCCTGATTCTTTATTAGAGCATCTTCTGCCATTGTTTGGTGCTTCACCCCCCTAACCCTGCTACAACCTTTAACTATTTTAAGCATTCAACTATACAGGTCTATGCTATTGTCATATAGATCTCATATAATTAGAGAGAGAGATCTGTGCTATATTGATAAAGATCCATGCTATTCCAGGCTTATATTGATTATATATCCAACCACTAGATCTGGTAGGTGATGTCATGACACGTGGGCTGTGGTGCACAGGGTCTTGTGCATTTTTTTAACAAAATATCTCTTTTGTTATTGTGTTGTTTTCACTTTATTTATGGTTAACGCTGATCATTTCTTTATCTATTATTATCTTCTTATTTTGTGACAATTATTACCCCTTAAGTTTATGTTTCATTCATCAATATAACATTCAACCCTGCAGTTTCTTCTGGAAATGCAGCTTCTACCTGCAGATCAACCTAAACATCGGTCATCACCAAAACCCAGATTCCCTTCAACTACTGACTCACCTGGATTCAGTCTGGATTCAGGTCTGGATTCAGTCTGGATTCAGTGTGGATTTAGTCTGGATTCAGTGTGGATTCAATCTGGATTCAGGTCTGGTTTCAGTCTGGATTCAGTGTGGATTTAGTCTGGATTCAGTCTGGATTCAGTGTGGATTCAAGTCTGGATTCAGGTCTGGATTCAGTCTGGATTTAGTCTGGATTCAGTGTGGATTTAGTCTGGATTTAGGTCTGGATTCAGTCTGGATTTAGGTCTGGATTCAGTGTGGATACAGGTCTGGATTTAGTCTGGAATTAATCTGGATTCAGGTCTGGATTTAGGTCTGGATTCAGTCTGGATTTAGGTCTGGATTTAGTCTGGATTCAGGTCTGGATTCAGTGTGGATTCAGGTCTGGATTCAGTGTGGATTTAGTCTGGATTCAGTGTGGATTTAGTCTGGATTCAGTGTGGATTCAGTCTGGATTTAGGTCTGGATTCAGGTCTGGATTCAGTGTGGATTCAGGTCTGTATTCAGTGTGGATTCAGGTCTGGTTTCAGTCTGGATTCAGGTCTGGATTCAGTGTGGATTTAGTCTGGATTCAGTCTGGATTCAAGTCTGGATTCAGGTCTGGATTCAGTCTGGATTTAGTCTGGATTCAGTGTGGATTTAGTCTGGATTTAGGTCTGGATTCAGTCTGGATTTAGGTCTGGATTCAGGTCTAGATTCAGGTCTGGATTCAGTGTGGATTTAGTCTGGAATTAATCTGGATTCAGGTCTGGATTTAGGTCTGGATTCAGTCTGGATTCAGTCTGGATTCAGTCTGGATTCAGTCTGGATTTAGGTCTGGATTTAGTCTGGATTCAGGTCTGGATTCAGTCTGGATCCATGTCTGGATTCAGATCTGGATTCCTTAGAACCCGAACTCACCGGAACCTGCATCTGGTTCTGTTCTGCGAAGGACGGTTCCTGTGGTTCTTACCGTCACAGAACTCCTCTGCAGACGTGGCAGAAAGCAGACTCTGCTGGTCGTCATCTCCAGAGCCTCTGCGGGGGGGCGGGGGGCCTGCACATGCCCCCCAGGGGGGGATTTCAGCCAATGCTGAAGAATAACTGTCCTGATGAAGAACCGTCTCTCTCTGACTGCGGCAGGAGATCCGCATGGAAAGGAGATGGTCATCTCGGTCTCTGTGCTGGGGGGTCGTCCCAGAGACCTGCCCCCCCATGGCTCTGTGAGGAACCTCCTCTGAGACAACGGTGGGGACGGGCATCTCTGCAGGAGCAACAGGAGGTGCTGCAGAGGAGGTGCTGCAGGTGCCACTGGGTCCATGAACGGCCTCCTCATAGGAGGGGAGGGGCACCTGGACCCCCCCCACCATGATGGAGCAGGGCTGCCCCGACACTTCCTGCTCCCTCCTGCGGAGAGAAACATGGAGGATGAAGCTGAAGCTGCTTCCTGCCCTGAACCAAGGAGGGGGGGGCGTACCTGCTGTGATGGAAGGACTTGAGTCTGGGCTGAACCAGAACAAACAGAACCACCAGCAGCAGGATCAGCGCCACGCAGCTGGCCGTGGACGCCACTACGGTCAGCGCCGGGACGCCCAGGGAGGAGCCGGGCTCCTTGTCTGAGGGGGGGGGGCACAGGGACATGAAAACCTGCGGGTACGGGGTGAGAGGACGTGCAGCGGACTGACCCTGAACGGGGCGGCAGCTGATCTGCAGGCTGTGGTCCCACTCCCCGTTCTGACACGTCAGGAACTTCTCGTCTCCTTTCAGAGCGTAGCCCTCGTCACAGAAGTATTCAATCACTGTGTTGTGGGGGAGGCCTTGGCAGGGGGAGGGTCGGCAGCGGTAGCCCCCGTTCTCCGGTTCGGTGGGGGGCGAGCACTCTGGAGCAGGAAGAAAAAATCAGATTCTGGACTCCTGATTCCACCTGGAGGTTCCTCTGCCCCCCAACAAAAACCCCAACAGAGAAGAAGCCCCGGCCTGAGAGAGTGTGTGTGGGGGGGTCCACAGGTCACACTCTGAGACGTTTGAAAGGGCAAACAAACGCTGCCCCTAAACAGATGGCACCCCACTCCCCCAAGACATTGGGGGGGGGGGTTCTTTATTCCCAGCTTTTAGAAAAACAGAGAGCATGCTGGGACGTGTGCACTGAAGTGCTCAGACACACATAACTACCAGGAGAGGACCAACAAGCCCTCACCTGCTAATGACTGACTGAGCATGAGGAGACTCTGCCCCCAACCCCCCCCCAACACACACACCCGACCTTAGCTGCAGACCCCATTAAATACTTTAGACCAGGGGTCCCCAAATCCAGGCCTGGGGGGCCGGTGTCCTACATGTTGTCCAACCAAGCTGCCATTAAAGACACACCTGATCCAGGGAACCAGCAGGAGCAGGAGGCCGGCCCCCCAGGCCTGGATGTGGAGACCCCTGCTTTAGAGGCTACTTACTGGATCAGAACCCCCCTCCCACCTGAAAGACCACCAGAGACCATGACATATGATCCAGAACCACAGAGGAGCAGAGTCTCACCTGAAGAGAGGCCATGGGGGAGCAGGAGGAGGAGGAGCAGAGCGGGGGCCGCCAGCCTGCGGGGGGAGGAGCCTACCACTCCATGGCGCATGTTCTCCTCCAACAACCAGACACAGGTCAACCTGGGGGGGTCATGATGGTCAGTGAGGAATTTGTATCGCACACATGGATGTACATAGGGGGGGGCGCGTTCCACCTTGGACCCCCCCATCCTTTGAGGTGTATGCAGGATCATGCTGCAACTGACTTAAAGGCTGTTCTTCCATGCCCCCCACCCCACTTGTATGGTACATAAACCAGCAGCTCTGCTCTCTAGAACCCGGATGTCTGGACCGGTTCCAGTGGAACCCGGATCTCCTTCACCAGAACCTGAGGAATGCTCAGGAGAAGAACCTCCAGCATTCAGAGTCAGACTCCAGGAAGTAGACCTGACCGACACCTGCTGAGGCACAACCTGGGCTGCTGGTTCCACACCCCGGGAACCTGCTCCAGACCGGTCTGTGGACTGTGATCATGGCAGGGAACAGCCCCCCCCACCCCCACCCCCTGGTTCCGAGGCGGGATCGGGGAGAAAGTTATTCTCCTCTGAACTAAGCCGGAACCAGAGAACCAGCTGCCCCTTCAGCGGTCACGCGCTCAGACACGTGCAGCTGTGCGAACGCCTCTGTAAACAAAGAGTGCAGCTGTTTGGAAACAAAGGCGCACGCGGAAGTTACCGCGCGCTCCCGACTTCCTCGTTCTTTAGTGTCAGAGAAACGAAAGTCCAACGATCGGAATCCGTGATCGAGCGAATCAGTACCGTTTTGTATCGATCTGTGATCCCGCATAGTTACGACAGTGACCCCGCACTTACGGCGGGACCGTCCAGAGTCTAGTCAAGTAAGACAGGCCAAACACCGGTCTCGGTGTCCCGGAGCCTCCTCCGTATGTTCAGGTCTACGTCTAAATCATGTTCTTCGCGGCCATGGCGCGAAAACACGAATCTACGGCGACCCCCCTGTGTCGCCGCCTCGCCACCCACCTCTGCCCCGAGCGGAACCGTCGGCAGTTCGAGTCCAGTTCCGAGTCTTCGTCGTGGCCACGTCTAACCCGTCGTTAGGTGGCGGAAATAGTCGAGTTCCACGGGGTTGCTCTTGCTCGGTCTCCATGACGACCGTAAAAGGGGTGGGGCTAGCCTCACCAAAGACTGCTTTTCAAAATAAAAGCACGCGAGTGAACAGAATAGAATAGAATAAAATAGAATAGAATAGAAAAACGTTTTTGCAAAAACAATGCAGGTTATGGGTACACAGCATGTTAACTACAGTAATTAAAAATGTAAAAGGCCTGATAAATTAATGAACAGTTAAATAAAGCCATATTCTGAATAAGGAGGTAAAAGAAATGATGCTCTGCAGATCTAGGATTGAGTTTCATTTCCGAGTTACAGTTTTTTTCAAATGTAGGAGGCGACAAACTGAGCGTTTCGGAAGTGAGTGCAGCTCAGTGAGCAGCGCTGCACTCTGGGATTAGCCACAAGCAAGGAACAAATCCTCACACAAAACCTCTTTTTTTCTCCTAAAACAAAGTTTTTCTGTTAACCTTTGACTCTTTACAAACGGATCCACATGTGAACCAGAGTTTATTTTATTTTCATTTCAGTAAATATTTATTTGTTGGCTTGGTCACTGAGTGAAATGTAAGAACTATGAATGTGATCGATGTGTGGGAGAGCAAAATTCACTGCAATGTTAAGGATGTGGCAGTAAAAATATCTTTAATGTTTTTGTCATTAATATTGTCTTCAATGTTAACCACAGGTAAATCATGAGAAGATGTTATAAAACCAGCAAGAAAAGTAACAGGTGGGCTTGAAGAAGCTCAGAGTGTATTGGCTGCTGTAGGTACTGCATCCTCTAGTGGCTGCTGTAGGTACTGCATCCTCTAGTGGCTGCTGTAGGTACTGCATCCTCTAGTGGCTGCTGTGGGTACTGCATCCTCTAGTGGCTGCTGTGGGTACTGCATCCTCTAGTGGCTGCTGTGGGTACTGCATCCTCTAGTGGCTGCTGTAGGTACTGCATCCTCTAGTGGCTGCTGTAGGTACTGCATCCTCTAGTGGCTGCTGTAGGTACTGCATCCTCTAGTGGCTGCTGTAGGTACTGCATCCTCTAGTGGCTGCTGTAGGTACTGCATCCTGTGTGACTTCAGAAAAAGCGGTTTAGTTTGGCTCTTTGGTTTACTGGATACATGTTGACTTTTTGTGGAACAACAGGCCTGTGTTCTACAGATTTGCTTTGACAGGAACGTGGATTCCATCTCTGAGAGCAGGACACCCAGGCAGCGGGTCAATGGTGGACTTTGGGTCATTGGACCTTCAGTCTTGGACATTAAGGGGAAGACTGCCGGAGTCTGGCAGAGGAGGCAGCCGTCTGTTGGCTGAACCGAACCTTCTGAAGGGTGGAGCGGCCCGCCATAGGCCCGTGCTCCTCCATGCTCCGGTCCCGGGTCTGGACAGAGTCCGCTTTGGGGACTTCATCTCTGCTTTTTGGGATGTTGTGCCTCCATCCAGACAAAGAAAACAGAATCCGCTCAGTGGCCCAGTACCACAGGCTGTAAAAACTAAATAAAAAAGGTGTGTGGGGGGGCTCTCCTCGTGCGGGGGGAGGTTGCACAGTGAGCTCGTGCTGCTGTTCCATCAAGAAGAGAACAAACTAGAACCTGAATCTTGACCCCCCCCGAACAGGAAACAGACCAGCAGCTGTCGCGTTTCTCGGTTTCCGCAGGTTGGATGCTGACGTCATCTGAAATGTAAACGTGGAATCAAACCGGTTTCACTAAAGTAACGTGCGGCTGGAATCCTCCGTTACTCCTTGGAGTAGCGGAGGAGGAGGGGCTCCTCCGTGAGGGGATCCTGGGAATCAAACCCCGACCAGTTCACTGCCTCTTCCGTACCTCGTCGGGAGGGGGGGTGGACTCTCCTCCCGGAGCCAGCCTGCGGTCTCGGCTCTAAGCCCCCACACCGGGAGCGATCACCGGAGGCAGATGCGGGTCTTCTTCCGCCGAGGACTGCGCCCCTACCCCCTTTTTGATTCCCGCGGAGCGCGTGCAGCTGAAAACGGCTCGGCCCACCTCCCCCCAGAATCTGTCCGTCCTCCCGGTGAGCATCTCCTCCCGCGCGCGGCTCCCCGCCGCCTCCGCCATGGACGGCCACAGCCGCACGTCCATCCTGGGGGACGGGCCCGTGAATTTCTCCGCGGCCCACCTCTGGCCAGACGTGATGAACGCCTCCGGGCCGGGGGGGCCGTGGCTCGGCCGCGCTCCAGCGGGGGACGGCGGGGGGAGCCCACGGAGCCTGGTCGTGGAGCAGGCGTACCGGGACTTCAGCAGCGTCGTGCAGGTGCTCGTCCTCGTCGGTTCCTTGCTCGGTGAGTCCGCGCACGCGCTCCGAACCCTTTAAACCGCTGCCCGCACGAACCGAGACCGGAAGGGTGAATGGCAGAATGGGGGCGGGGGGGAACCACAGGGAAATCTACAGTCACGCGCGCACATACATCCACACTTATATACACACGCGCAGAGTGAATGTCCTTTTACTTGGGGGGGGGGGGGTCTCAGTTCTACTGAATGAACCAAAATCCACTCAGAACCGGATCGATAGTCCCTGAACAACGTCCGTCAATCATCCCAGAAACGCAAAGACCTCCACCTCACACCTGAGCCGGACTCAGGCCGACCCAGACCCTCCCAGCACTTACAGGTCAGGAACAGCCCCGCCTCCTTTAAGCTCGAAGCTCTTGTCCTGCTTAAGGACATTTCTAGAAGTTCATAGGAGCCTGAACTCACTGAGGTCCAAAAACATCAAAGTTTCTTCTACAAAGTCTCATATTTATTCATTCACTCTGAAATTATTTGACCTGGGGCTTTTACTGGAGTCGTCCTTTCTGGTCGTCGTCCGTTCTGGTCGTCATCCGTTCTGGTCGTCGTCCGTTCTGGTCGTCGTCTGTTCCAATGGTCATCTGTTCTGGTCGTTGTCCGGTTCGGTCTTCATTTGTTCCGGTCGTCGTCCGTTCTGGTCGTCGTCCGTTCTGGTCGTCGTCCGTTCTGGTCGTCGTCCGTTCTGGTCGTCGTCTGTTCCAATGGTCATCTGTTCTGGTCGTTGTCCGGTTCGGTCTTCATTTGTTCCGGTCGTCGTCCGTTCTGGTCGTCGTCCGTTCTGGTCGTCGTCCGTTTTGGTCATCGTCTGTTCCAATGGTCATTTGTTCCAGTCGTTGTCCGTTCTGGTCGTCGTCCGTTCTGGTCGTCATTTGTTCCGGTCGTCGTCCGTTCTGGTCGTCGTCTGTTCTGGTCGTCATTTGTTCCGGTCGTCGTCCGTTCTGGTCGTCGTCCGTTCTGGTCGTCATTTGTTCCGGTCGTCGTCCGTTCTGGTTGTCGTCCGTTCTGGTCGTCGTTTGTTCTGGTCGTCTTCTGTTCCGGTCATCGTCTGTTCCAATGGTCATCTGTTCCAGTCGTTGTCCGTTTCGGTCGTCATTTGTTCCGGTCGTCGTCCGTTCTGGTTGTCGTCCGTTCTGGTCGTCTTCTGTTCCAATGGTCATCTGTTCCAGTCGTTGTCCGTTTCGGTCGTCATTTGTTCCGGTCGTCGTCCGTTCTGGTCGTCGTCCGTTCTGGTCGTCGTCTGTTTTGGTCGTCGTCTGTTCCAATGGTCATTTGTTCCAGTCGTTGTCCGTTCTGGTCGTCGTCCGTTTCGGTTGTCATTTGTTCCGGTCGTCGTCTGCTCTGGTCGTCGTCCGTTCTGGTCGTCATCAAAGTTTCTTCTACAAAGTCTCATATTTATTCATTCACTCTGAAATTATTTGACCTGGGGCTTTTACTGGAGTCGTCCTTTCTGGTCGTCGTCCGTTCTGGTCGTCATCCGTTCTGGTCGTCGTCCGTTCTGGTCGTCGTCTGTTCCAATGGTCATCTGTTCTGGTCGTTGTCCGGTTCGGTCTTCATTTGTTCCGGTCGTCGTCCGTTCTGGTCGTCGTCCGTTCTGGTCGTCGTCCGTTTTGGTCATCGTCTGTTCCAATGGTCATTTGTTCCAGTCGTTGTCCGTTCTGGTCGTCGTCCGTTCTGGTCGTCATTTGTTCCGGTCGTCGTCCGTTCTGGTTGTCGTCCGTTCTGGTCGTCGTTTGTTCTGGTCGTCTTCTGTTCCGGTCATCGTCTGTTCCAATGGTCATCTGTTCCAGTCGTTGTCCGTTTCGGTCGTCATTTGTTCCGGTCGTCGTCCGTTCTGGTTGTCGTCCGTTCTGGTCGTCTTCTGTTCCAATGGTCATCTGTTCCAGTCGTTGTCCGTTTCGGTCGTCATTTGTTCCGGTCGTCGTCCGTTCTGGTCGTCGTCCGTTCTGGTCGTCGTCTGTTTTGGTCGTCGTCTGTTCCAATGGTCATTTGTTCCAGTCGTTGTCCGTTCTGGTCGTCGTCCGTTTCGGTCGTCATTTGTTCCGGTCGTCGTCCGCTCTGGTCGTCGTCCGTTCTGGTCGTCATTTGTTCCGGTCGTCGTCCGTTCTGGTCGTCGTCCGTTGTGGTCATCGTCTGTTCCAATGGTAGTCTGTTCCAGTCGTTGTCCGTTTCGGTCGTCATTTGTTCCGGTCGTCGTCCGTTCTGGTTGTCGTCCGTTCTGGTCGTCGTTTTTTCTGGTCGTCTTCTGTTCCGGTCATCGTCTGTTCCAATGGTCATCTGTTCCAGTCGTTGTCTGTTTCGGTCGTCATTTGTTCCGGTCGTCGTCCGTTCTGGTCGTCGTTTGTTCTGGTCGTCGTCCGTTCTGGTCGTCGTTTGTTCTGGTCGTCGTCCGTTCTGGTCGTCGTTTGTTCTGGTCGTCGTCCGTTCTGGTCGTCGTTTTTTCTGGTCGTCTTCTGTTCCGGTCATCGTCTGTTCCAATGGTCATCTGTTCCGGTCGTTGTCCGTTTCGGTCGTCATTTGTTCCGGTCGTCGTCCGTTCTGGTCGTCGTTTGTTCTGGTCGTCGTTTGTTCTGGTCGTCGTCCGTTCTGGTCGTCGTCCGTTCTGGTCGTCATCCGTTCTGGTCGTCGTCCATTCCAATGGTCATCTGTTCCAGTCGTTGTCCGTTTCGGTCGTCATTTGTTCCGGTCGTCGTCCGTTCTGGTCATCGTCTGTTCCAATGGTCATCTGTTCCAGTCGTTGTCCGTTTCGGTCGTAATTTGTTCCGGTCGTCGTCCGTTCTGGTCATCGTCTGTTCCAATGGTCATCTGTTCCAGTCGTTGTCCGTTTCGGTCGTCATTTGTTCCGGTCGTCGTCCGTTCTGGTCGTCGTCCGTTCTGGTCATCGTTTGTTCTGGTCGTCGTCCGTTCTGGTCGTCGTTTGTTCTGGTCGTCGTCCGTTCTGGTCGTCATTTGTTCCGGTCGTCGTCCGTTCTGGTCGTCATCCGTTCTGGTCGTCGTTTGTTCTGGTCGTCGTCCGTTCTGGTCATCGTCTGTTCCAATGGTCATCTGTTCCAGTCGTTGTCCGTTTCGGTCGTCGTTTTTCCAACTGTACTGGTTGATTCAGATGAGCATTCATCAAGTGGATTCAAACCAACGTCCATCCGGTACATTTCTGACAGCAGTCTCAGTTGAAGCTCGTTCCACTCAGTGAAAACGGGTCGGGTTTTTGGACTCTGCTTGTCCGAGCTTCAGATTCTGATGGACAGATTTAGCACTCCATCTTTTGGTTTTGATTCAGTCCTTCAGACGGTGTCCTGAGGGCATCGCCAAGAACTAGAACCAGGGTATTCCTTTGGATCAATGGACCCCCCTACAAACATGAATCCCTTTCCTGGACCGGGTCTTCCAGAGTGCCCATTTTTCAGACAGACTCCCTAACCAGCAGAGACAAAAAAGTTATGTTCCTGTTGCTTTTGTCGATAAAGTATCAGGGGTTCTAGCCTCCACGCTCTTCAGGTTGATGTGTGAACTGTAGGGTTCCGACCCGGACTGAAGACCCTCATCTGTCAGGGTTTGGTTTAGAACGGGTGAAGTATCAGACCCAAATTCTTTTGTTTTGGGGATTCTTTTTCCAGACTGAAGGACGCTGACCGGTAAAACCAGACTGGCTATGCACCGTACCTTAGAGCGCCCAGCAGCCGGAACCTCATCAGAATGTTCTTCAGAGGTTCTGGAGAGTTCTCGGTTCAGGCCGAGGAGCATTTAGTGACTCTATAGTCAGTGGTTGGCGTTCCCCGACCCCCACATTCCGGAGCTGCTCTGCTGACCGCCAAGGCCGTGTGAGCCGGAGCCGCAGCAGTCTCTCACGCTTCAGACCGTCTGCGGCGTTCTCCACGGCGAGGCGCCACATTTTTCTGATGTGTGCTGAGGTTCTGCAGCGGCGTGTGAGCAGAACCAGACTGGGCCAACAGACCTGCAGGATCCTCGTGATCCACGGCGGTGAAAGTCTCTGGACGACCAAAGGTCAGAGTTTCAGCTGGGCCGTTATGTCGCCATGGTAACCATCAATACAGGAGAACAACTCTGTGGTTCTACCTCTGGCTGCGGTGCAGAGGTAGAGCGGTCGACCTCTGATCAAAACAAACCCTTGTCAGATGATGACTGGAAATGGGCCGGGTGGCTTTTTCTGCCCCCCCCCCAAAGAGAGGCTCTTTAAGAATGCTGACCTTCCCGCCCCCCACAGGAAATGCGGCGGTGCTGTGGTGCACGTGCTGCACCAGCGTCTTCAAGCCAGTGACCAACCGCTTCATGAAGAACCTGGCGTGCTCCGGTATCGGCGCCGCCCTGCTCTGCGTTCCCTTTGATGTGGCGCTGGGGGCCGGCCCCCGCTGCTGCCCGTGGCTGCAGACGGCGCTGCTCTGCAAGGCCGTCAGGTTCCTGCACAAGCTCTTCTGCTCCGCCTCCGTGCTGAGCTTCGGCGCCATCGCGCTGGACAGGTGAGTCCGGAGCACGCTCACATGCACAGGGGCTTCGGGGGTGGGGCATCCAGGTGCATTGTGGGGGCTAGCAGACCACCACTGTTGATAAAGTTAGAAAGGTTTGGTCATCAGGAGGATTCTGTTTGCTGGACCAAATCAGAACCAGAACGAGATCAGAGCCAGACCAGGTCCAGAACCAAATCAGACCAGAACCAAATCAAACCAGGTCCAGGACCAGATCAGAACCAGACCAGAACCAGACCTGCCAGACAGGATTCTGCCTAAAGGCAGCTGATGATTGACAGTCTGTCAGAGCTGTGATGATCAGCAGGTGGCGCTCTTCTCCACCACCTGTCTGCACTATTTCTGCTGGGCCTCGTGGGTTTGATTCCCGTCAGACTCTCAGTCTAGTGATGCATCAGGCCGAGATGGAAACTAGAACCGGATTTGGAGTTTGAAGTTTTGGTTGGGGGGGTGGCTCCATTCTCTGAGGGAGGGGTGGTACCGCTCTGCAGGCGATTCCCGGTTCTGCTGGGGTTAACTCTGTAAACGGCTTTGGTTCCATAAGCTGTTTAGCTCTAACAATGGTCCTTCTCTCTGCCGACCCCCCCTCAGGTACTACTCGGTTCTGTACCCCCTGGTACGGAAGCTCTCAGACTCCCGGTCACGGGACCTGGTCATCTACATCTGGGTCCACGCCGCGGCGGCCAGCCTTCCCGTGTTTGCTGTAACCAACGTGACGGACGTGTACGTAGCCTCCTCCTGCTCAGATGACCCCGCCCACTCCCTCGGTCACACGATCTACGTGCTGCTTTACAATCTCAGCACGGTTGCTCTCCCCCTGGTCCTGGTCTTCGTGCTCATGCTGCTGGTCCGCCGGGCCATCAGCGCCAGCCAGAAGAAGAAGGTGATCATCGCGGCTCTGCGGACGCCTCAGAGCAGCGTCTCCATCCCCTACGTGTCGCAGCGGGAGGCGGAGCTGCACGCCTCCCTGCTGGCGGCCGTGCTGACCTTTTCGGCCTGCAGCACCCCCTATGGGGCCCTGGTGGTGTATCGCAGCGTCCTGGACCCTGCAGACCTGCCCCCGTCCCTGTACCTGACGGCGCTCTGGCTCCCCAAACTGTCCCTGCTCACCAGCCCCCTCCTGTTCCTGACCATCAACCGCTCAGCTCGCCACAGCTGGCTGGGCCTGCTGGTCCGGCTCCGCCGCCGCTTCAGCCGCAGGAACGCCGTCAGCATGGGGGGGCTGAGCTCGCTGGAAGCAGACGGTGCGGCGGAGGAGCCGGGGGGGCTGGAGACCGCCGGTCGGTCAGGGAGCCAGCTTTTGGAGATGTTCAACATCGGCCAGCAGCAGATCTTCAGACCCTCAGAGGAGGAGGCGGAGAATAAGCCCCTCCCTCAAGACACAGGAAGCTGCTCAGGGTCCATAGAACAGAGGGGGGGCTCAGAGTCAACCAGCCTCAAGCCTGAAGGCAACATCAGGGAAGATTTAGCCCCCAGAGCCTCCCCAGTGCACACCTGTACCTACACCTCCTCGTCTCAGGTGGCGCCCGCCACACCGACGGAGCTTGACGAATCCCCCCAGTTTGGCTTCGGGCCGTTTGAGCTGCCCCCCCAGTGGCTACCCGAAACCAGGAACAGCAAGAAGAGGCTGCTGCCCCCTCTGGGGAACACGCCCGAGGAGCTGATCCAGAGCAAGGCGCCGCGACCACGCCCAGAGCGCCGCATCACCAGGAACAACAGAGTCAACACCATCCCCGCCGTGGACCCCTGAGGGGGGGTCCGGGCCGGTCAGAAACGCTGTGGTGGAGTCCAAGTCCATGTTTTCTACGTTTTACACTGACACCTGCCGCCTCCTGTTTGGGGGCGGGACATCAGAGCAGAGCTGGGTGAGCTGACAGGTGAAGTCTGCGAGGGTTGGGGGGGGGCTGCTGTTGGACTGTGAGAAGGTTGGAGCAGAACCTCCGTCCCAAACGAGGATGGAGGAACCGTCAATGTTTTCTGTGAAACCTTCCTGCCTCGTCTGCAGCTTCAGCAGATGAAAACGCAGAATAAAGGTGTGGAATTATGGGTGTGGCTTACTGACCGCAGTCTGTCTTTGTTGAGCAGCCATCAACAGCCTGGTTACCTAGCAACAACCATGTTGATGCTGCTCTGTGATGGGCCGTTTCCATGGAGATCCACGATCCTAAAAGCTGCTTCTGGTCCTTCTGATGGGAGCTCCTCCTCATGAGGGGTCCTTCTGATGAGGGTTCCTCCACATGAGGGGTCCTTTTGATTGGGGCTCCTCCTCACGAGGGGTCCTTCTGATGGGGGCTCCTCCCCATGAGGGGTCCGATTTGATGGGGGCTCCACCCCATGAGGGCTCCTCCCCACGAGGGGTCCTTCTGATGGGGGCTCCTCCCCATGAGGGGTCCGATCTGATGGGGGCTCCTCCTCATGAGGGGTCCTTCTGATGAGGGGTCCTTCTGATGGGGGCTCCTCCTCATGAGGGGTCCTTCTGATGAGGGTTCCTCCACATGAGGGGTCCTTTTGATTGGGGCTCCTCCTCACGAGGGGTCCTTCTGATGGGGGCTCCTCCCCATGAGGGGTCCGATTTGATGGGGGCTCCACCCCCTGAGGGCTCCTCCCCACGAGGGGTCCTTCTGATGGGGGCTCCTCCCCATGAGGGGTCCGATCTGATGGGGGCTCCTCCTCATGAGGGGTCCTTCTGATGAGGGGTCCTTCTGATGGGGGCTCCTCCCCATGAGGGGTCCGATCTGATGGGAGCTCCTCCCCATGAGGGGTCCGATCTGATGGGGGCTCCTCCTCATGAGGGGTCCTTCTGATGAGGGGTCCTTCTGATGAGGGGTCCTTCTGATGGGGGTTCCTCCACATGAGGGGTCCTTCTGATGGGGGCTCCTCCCCATGAGGGGTCCGATCTGATGGGGGCTCCTTCTGATGAGGGTTCCTCCACATGAGGGGTCCTTCTGATGGGGGCTCCTCCCCATGAGGGGTCCGATCTGATGGGGGCTCCTCCCCATGAGGGGTCCGATCTGATGGGGGCTCCTCCTCATGAGGGGTCCTTCTGATGAGGGTTCCTCCACATGAGGGGTCCTTCTGATGGGGGTTCCTCCACACGAGGGGTCCTTCTGATGGGGGCTCCTCCCCACGAGGGGTCCTTCTGATGGGGGATCCTCCCCATGAGGGGTCCGATCTGATGGGGGCTCCACCCCATGAGGGGTCCTTCTGATGGGGGCTCCTCCTCATGAGGCGTCCTTCTGATGAGGGGTCCTCCCCATGAGGGGTCCGATCTGATGGGGGCTCCTCCCCATGAGGGGTCCGATCTGATGGGAGCTCTTCCTCATGAAGGGTCCTTCTGATGGGGGCTCCTCCCCACGAGGGGTCCGATCTGATGGGGGCTCCTCCTCATGAGGGGTCCTTCTGATGGGGGCTCTTCCTCATGAAGGGTCCTTCTGATGAGGGGTCCTTCTGATGGGGGCTCCTCCTCATGAGGGGTCCGATCTGATGGGGGCTCCTCCCCACGAAGGGTCCGATCTGATGGGGGCTCCTCCTCACGAGGGGTCCTTCTGATGGGGGCTCCTCCCCACGAGGGGTCCGATCTGATGGGGGCTCCTCCTCACGAGGGGTCCTTCTGATGGGGGCTCCTCCTCCTGAGGGGTCCTTCTGATGGGGGCTCCTCCCCATGAGGGGTCCGATCTGATGGGGTCTCCTCCCCATGAGTGGTCCGATCTGATGGGAGCTCCTCCTCATGAGGGGTCCTTCTGATGGGGGCTCCTCCCCACGAAGGGGCCCTACTGATGGGGGCTCCTCCCCACGAGGGGTCCTTCTGATGGGGGCTCCTCCTCACGAGGGGTCCGATCTGATGGGGGCTCCTCCTCACGAGGGGTCCGATCTGATGGGGGCTCCTCCCCACGAGGGGTCCTTCTGATGGGGGCTCCTCCTCATGAGGGGTCCTTCTGATGGGGGCTCCTCCCCATGAGGGGTCCGATCTGATGGGGGCTCCTCCCCATGAGGGGTCCTTCTGATGGGGGCTCCTCCTCATGAGGGGTCCGATCTGATGGGGGCTCCTCCCCACGAGGGGTCCGATCTGATGGGGGCTCCTCGCCACGAGGGGTCCTTCTGATGGGGGCTCCTCCCCACGAGGGGTCCGATCTGATGGGGGCTCCTCCTCACGAGGGGTCCTTCTGATGGGGGCTCCTCCTCCTGAGGGGTCCTTCTGATGGGGGCTCCTCCCCATGAGTGGTCCGATCTGATGGGAGCTCCTCCTCATGAGGGGTCCTTCTGATGGGGGCTCCTCCTCATGAGGGGTCCTTCTGATGGGGGCTCCTCCTCATGAGGGGTCCGATCTGATGGGGGCTCCTCCCCACGAGGGGTCCTTCTGATGGGGGCTCCTCCCCATGAGGGGTCCTTCTGATGGGGGCTCCTCCTCATGAGGGGTCCGATCTGATGGGGGCTCCTCCCCATGAGGGGTCCGATCTGATGGGGGCTCCTCCTCACGAGGGGTCTTTCTGATGGGGGCTCCTCCTCACGAGGTGTCCTTCTGATGGGGGCTCCTCCTCACGAGGGGTCCAATCTGATGGGGGCTCCCCCTTATGAAGGGTCCGATCTTTGAGTCTAATTCCATAATAGAAGCAGAAGTCTATAGTCTATAAGGGGACATCTCTGCTGAGAAAGACATTTTCTGGTTGGCAGAGATCTCATCGTAAACCAGAACCTATGGGGGGGTCGCGTGCGTGTGGGGTGATCCGGACCGGCCGGACTTCCTCCATCCGTCATTGATCTGCTCAGAGCAGGAGGTGAAAATAAAGCTTTTTTATTTGGTGCTGCAACATTTATACACAGACGGTTTAAAAACTTGCTGTCCTGATCTGGACCCACCGGACCCGCTAACACCGTCAGAACCAGTGGCAGCACCAGCGCCTCCAGCTCCTAAGGCGGGTCAGGACCCACAGATCTCTGTAAACGGGCTCAGTGCTCACAAATTTAACTTAAAAACAGGAAACGTCTACGGAGACGTCCAAGCTTCAGTCTGAAAGTATTTACATCGTCAGTCAGCATCAGCAGCTCTCTACACCTGAAACGCGGGGGGGGGACCACTACACTTTGGCTGAATGACAAAGGAACTCTGGGTAAATTCATTCCACAGTAACCCCTTCCTTCCACCAGGGGCGCCAAGGAGCCGGACAGTGAGTGAGCCTGAGGGATGAGACGATCTCAAACCTCTGGAGCCTTCGGGGCCTTTCTCCTAAACGCTGGAAAACCCTAAACTATGAAACTCTGCAGGACCTCCTGCTGTGAGGAGGTCCAGAGGAGACTCTGCAGCTCCCCCTGTGAGGAGCTGGACGCAGCCTCCTTCATCAAGAACACCAGCTGGTTGCCTACTTTTCTAAAGAAAGCGCAGAAGTTCCAAAGCTGTGGTACTACTGAAGTACAAAAATGGATTAGTATGTACAGAAATGTACAGCAGACTGTCAGCAGTCTGTCTTCTTCACTAAACACTTAGAAAAGTCTTTTCAATTAAAAAAGCTTCAAAAATAGATTCATCTTTGAACATAAATCATAAAAGTTCAATTAAAAATTAGGATTTGGAAGAAGCTAAATATTTGTGTGGATCCGATGATGTTCCACGCCAAGCCTCATGGGCTCCTCAGTAGAGGTAGGGGACGATCCGGTACGGGACGGTCCGGCAGTACTCGTCCCAGGCGGAACCGTACGTCCTCCTGCAGGCAGCGGTGATGCGAGAGTCTCGGTGCACCAGCAGGACCACGAAGTGGATCAGGTAGTGCCACGGCAGGAGGTGGCGGAAGCCTGGGGGGCAGAAGAAAGTTTTGGTCAAGAAGAACCTGGGAGGCAGCCCCCCCCTCACCTCAACGTACCACAGGGCAGGGACCACGCCAGCGCCATCATCAGGTCACCCAGGTAATTGGGGTGTCGCACCACGCCCCACCAGCCCGACACCAGCAGACTCCTCCCTGTAGCGGTGGGGATGCTCTTTAGATCTGGGGAGGGTACAACAGTGCAGTCAGATTGCAGCAGGTACAGGTGTACAGTCAGCCTTCCCTCTGGGGAGGGGCCACACCTGTCCCAGCAGAGGCTAACTGCTGTGTGGAACAGATCAAATGTTCTCGCCCAGAACCAGACATCCGTCTCCGTTCAGTCCCTTCAGGGTTCATAGGACGGCTGGAGCCTATCCACCAGCTGATCCAAAAGGGGCGGAGCTTCCTCCACCCACCTCAACACCCCAGAACTGGGGAAGGGGGCAGAGCCAGGTAAAGAGGCTCTCTGGAGTGGAAGGGTCTGCTGCTGGAGAACTTTAGAGTTTGGGTCAAGCAGGAACTGAAGGTTTGGATGAAACGGAGAAGAACTTACGGGAGAGTCTGGGGTCGGACGGGTCTCTCCTGAAGCGGTTCTTCTCAGAGTTGGACTTCCTGAAGATGTAATATCCAACCACTGAAAGACGAGTCGCGCGTTTATGCGCAGAAAGAAGAAACGCGTCCAACAGTAGAGACAGTAGATGCAGGTTCTACTCACGCTGGAGCGCCACACTGGCTGCCAGCACGGGGATGTTCAGGGGGGAGGGGTGCTCCACCAGGTAAAACGCCGGCAGGCTGTAGGTGAAGGGGACCCACACCAGGTCCCCGAAGGCCAGCATGAAGCCAAAGCCTTCATGAAGCAGATCCATGGAGGTGAGGACGGCCTCCTGCGGGACACACAGAAGCTTCTGGATGCGGCTCAGAACACGGGGGGGTCAGGCAGCGCCCTGCTCAGGTACCTCGTTCCACAGGCTGTCCAGCACGTACAGCAGCTGGAACACGGTGACGAGGATCATGGGATACGAGGGAGCCTGCAGGCCCTGCTGCCTCATCTCAGTCAGCGCCAGGGCAAAGTTGATCAAACACTGAAGCGGAGAAGAGGCGTCACCGAAAAGCCTGCTGGGGGGGGGTCCCGAAGACGAGACCAGCATCAGAACTCACCCATCCGATGAGTCCGGGCCGCATCTCACAGAAGAACTTCAGGTCCAGGTTTCTGATGCGAGGGTTGAGCTCACGGCCCTTGGAGAAGTCGTGGACCACGTTTCCTGGGGGGGGGGCAGCACTACATCATGAAGGGTCCTTCTTTTATTTGAAATTAGGGCTGGGCGATATGGCCCCTTTAATTCGATTTCCGACCCCCCCCCCCCCCCCCCCCCCCCGCCCTACTTAAGGAAAGCAACAAATACAAACGGCAGACAACTTAAAGCAAATGCTGCTGTAAGTTAATCAAACGCAAGACAAATGTAACCCCCCATTTCTGGGATGAATTATAAATAAATGAACACACTCTGGGAATCAAAGTTCAGTAGAAACTTTTTCTTCTTCTCACTCCCTTTTGGTGTTTATATAATTTTTGTCTTATTTTGTTATTCTACACTTGTTTTCACTTGTCCAAAATAAAAAGTTTACTTACTTAAAGTCCCAGCTGTGGGATGAACAATCCAGCTCATATCTGGGCTCTCAGGTTTTAAAAAGATGACACGTGAGCGTACACGTATGACGTGTATGACACACACAGGCCTTTGCAGACGCCGTCATCACCTACAGAGTCTCTAAGGACATGAGAGGACCGCAGTCTACCCAAAGACCGGATCACGTGCTTCTGTTTCTGCACGCGCTCCAGTCTGCAGACGGTCAAACAAATCAATCTTCATGAACTCCGACCCATCCTACCATCAGATTTTCTCAGCAAGTATTCGCCGAGGGCCTTGACCCCTAACCCCCACGGTCGGATCATCATCTTCTCACCGAGCCAAAGCTCACTCACCTGAGTTCCCCCCCACCGCCAGCTCCTCTGGGGCAGCCCGGCCAGAGCGCACGTACAGGAAGAGGCCCAGCAGCACGGACAACAGGAAGGAGGCGGCGGCCAGCTGCAGGAAGTGGCTGTGGATGTAGGTGAGGTCAGCGCCCAGGTACACTGCCGCCGCCACGGCTGCAGCTGAGGCGGCGGCCGCGAAGAAGCCTGCAGGACACAGAATCATTCCTTGCTCAGGAAGACGGGACCGCACCAGGAGGTTCTGATGCACCAGGAGGTTCTGATGCACCAGGAAGAGGTTCTGATGCACCAGGAAGAGGTTCTGATGCACCAGGAAGAGGTTCTGATGCAGCAGGAGGTTCTGATGCACCAGGAAGAGGTTCTGATGCACCAGGAAGAGGTTCTGATGCAGCAGGAGGTTCTGATGCACCAGGAAGAGGTTCTGATGCACCAGGAGGTTCTGATGCACCAGGAGGTTCTGATGCACCAGGAAGAGGTTCTGATGCACCAGGAAGAGGTTCTGATGCAGCAGGAGGTTCTGATGCACCAGGAAGAGGTTCTGATGCACCAGGAGGTTCTGATGCACCAGGAGGAGGTTCTGATGCACCAGGAAGAGGTTCTGATGCACCAGGAAGAGGTTCTGATGCACCAGGAGGAGGTTCTGATGCACCAGGAGGAGGTTCTGATGCACCAGGAGGTTCTGATGCACCAGGAAGAGGTTCTGATGCACCAGGAGGTTCTGATGCACCAGGAGGAGGTTCTGATGCACCAGGAGGTTCTGATGCACCAGGAGGTTCTGATGCACCAAGAGGAGGTTCTGATGCACCAGGAAGAGGTTCTGATGCACCAGGAGGAGGTTCTGATGCACCAGGAAGAGGTTCTGATGCACCAGGAGGTTCTGATGCACCAGGAGGTTCTGATGCACCAGGAGGTTCTGATGCACCAGGAAGAGGTTCTGATGCACCAGGAAGAGGTTCTGATGCAGCAGGAGGTTCTGATGCACCAGGAAGAGGTTCTGATGCACCAGGAAGAGGTTCTGATGCACCAGGAAGAGGTTCTGATACAGAACCGACAAACCAGAAAATGATGGACAGGACCACCCCGTCTGGACCTCTGCCATCGCTGTCCGTCTGAAATGCGTTCATGAACGCTGGCCCCGCCCCATAAACGGCAGTTGCTGCCGTCAGACGTACCGTTGGTTCTGTACTTCAGCCTCTGTCCGGACCGCAGCGGCACACCTTCACTCAGCTGCAGAGACACAAACCGGAGAAAACGCTGGTAACGTTTCACATCCTCTATGGTCCTATACCGATTCCAACCCATCAACCACTCCCAGAACCAGAGAACCGAGCCAACACCCCCGAGTCAGGTGAGACGAGGTAAAACAGGAAGTCATGGGAGGGTGGGGTGGGGCTCGGGACCAGGGCGGGGGAAACCAAAAAGCTCAAGAACTTTAAAGTGGAACTCAAGCGAACACAGAAACAAACATCCCGTCAGGTTTGGCCCGAAAGCCCTGGACAAGTTAGAAAAAGTTCTAAAGGTTCTGTCTAATGATCCAAACGTGAGGAAAATGAGGCACTGAAGCGGTTCTGTCTCAACATTCCATCAGACAGAGAAAAGCGTGCAGTTCTGTCACTGTTGTCATTCCGTATTCACACCAACATCAGCTTATCTACAAATTCTGAAGGACATCCCAGAATTTCTTCTACTGCTGACATCACAGAGGAAATCATGTGGATGAAGAAAAACAAACTTCCTGGTTGAATGAATGTCAAAATGAAAAAACCACCTGCTACCCTTTTTTTTGGCAGCGTTGCAGCTGCAACACCTCAGTCAACCTCTGGAAATGTTGGGGATGTACTGGAACTTCACTTCCCCTTGTGGGATCCAAAGTATAATTAAACTGACTTGAATTGAAAAGAAGACTAGATGTATGTTACTATGACAACCAGATGTTTGGGTGCAGACCAGGATCTGTGCAGCTCCTTGTCTGCAGGACTCAGAACTACCTCAGAAAAGTCAAACATTTGTTCCTGCAGATTCTTCAGGACGTCGGCTCCGCTCGTGGATCCTGGAACCACTGCTCACCTTTCCAACAGGTAAAACGTAGAGCAGAGCCTGGAACAAGATCCACAGGAAGACCAGGCCCACAGCCTGCGGGTCCCACAAGCTCTCCAGGGGGGGCAGAGGCGGGGGGAAGTTAGTCAGGCTGGGGTCCTTCAGTCCAGCTTGAAGGAGGACAAACAGAACCCAGGCGGGCAGGAACAGCAGCCAGAACACGGAACCTGGATGAGGGAGAACAGTCACTCAAAGCAGAGCCAGGTCAAGTCCAGCCCCCCCATGCAGAAGTGACTTTCTTTACAGCTGAAAGTTGAGTTTTAACCCCCCATGGAGGCTGGTTGAGGTGCACATCTGAAACCAGGCGTCATGTGACACAAAGTTCCTCCGTTTCCCTCACAGAGCGCTACCCAGAAGGCCCCTCACCCATCTTTCCTCGGTAGTCCGGCGGGGCGGGAACCGGAGCTGCAGGAACCTCCTCAGACGTTTTCTCCTGCTGTGGTAGTCTGGCCTCGGGGGCTGCGTCCTCCCTCCTGCGGCGCAAGTTATAACGGCTTTGGCTCCTGTCAGGCTCCGCCTCCGCCCTCTGAAGCAACGACAGAGAAACAGGACGCTGCAGGACACGTGGAGGCGCAAAACAGGACGACCTTTGACCCTTTGGTGCCATCAAAAGATGCTCGGGTCTGGATCACATGACCACAGTCAGGTACTGTGGGTACGTATTTACGTTCTATGTATTCTTTGCTGTTCCTGTCAGAGTTCCAGCGCTCTCCCTGCTGCTTCTTCAAAAGGTTCTTTGAATGGTTTTCTTACTAAGCCAGTCCTTTCTGCAGAAGCCCGGTTCCGTGCAGAACCCTGGTTCCGTGCGGATGCCTCACCTTGCTGTCGGCGTTGTTGTCGTTGCCCTCGGTCTTGTTGCTGTTCTCGTCTCCTTTGTTCAGCTGCTGCAAAGCAAAGCAGAGGTTAAATGTTGGGGAAACGTTGGAGGACGGCTCTGCAGCAGGAGAGGCTGTGGAACCCAGATAGGAGAACCTCCGGATTGTTGGATCGTATTTTTACAAACTGACCTTTAAGGTTTGGCAGATAAATACAGTAGAAAGAAACAAAGAAAGCTATTTCTTAAATATAAGTGCCATGAATCTTCTGTGTTGGCTACTTTATTAGCAGCGTCGTTGTAACGCTAGAGAGCTGGTTGTCGTATGTTAGGCAGAACAGCTTTGGAACGTGGAACAACGGTCAAAATAAATCTGTATTTTCAGTGCAGACTCCTGGTTTTGTCTGTTAAACTGGTTTCTTTTCATTGTCGTCCATTTCTTCAAATTCGTGTTTGGTTAGCTTTGCTAGCTTGGAGGTTTTGGGGTAGGGCAGCCGCTTTAAGGTCATGGAAAGGAACTAAAACACGCTACGGTGGAGAACATCTCCACACGCATGAGGAGAGTCACAGACGGACGTGGAGGAGAGAACCTGAGAGTTTCAAAATAAAACTTCCTTCAGAATTTGATCCTAGCTAAAATGTTTCCGTCACAATGAAGCAGCACAGGTGTATGGTTGGGGGGGGTCGGCCCCCGTTTCAGACCATCTGACCTTTTATTTCTGTTTTCTGCCCCAAGCAGCAGCAGGAACAGCTGAATCTCAGAAAAAACAATCGGACCACAAAGCGGGTTTGGGTTCCACATGAGAGAAAAGAAATGATAAAATGGGATTCTGCGTTTTTCCTCACCACCTATAGCTTTCAAACCCAAACCCCCCCACCAGACTTACCGGCGGGCTGAGGCTGCCCTCCACGCCGTCTTTCGGCTTTGCATCCCTGCCAGAGGCGGGGGCCTTCTCTGCTGCCGCTGAACGAGAGGATGAACGGCGAGTGGTCCTCGCAGGAGAGCGCGAGCGGCTGCGACGGCGTCCCGGTGACCGAGAACGCGAGCGAGTTCGGTTCTGGAAAGACGAGATATTCTGAAAGAAACAAGGGCGTGAGGTGACGAGATGACCGAAATACTCCCATAAACATGCTGAGCACAAACTCCCACCATGACGTCCTGCTCCTTGAGCTCCAGCTCCGTCTTGTCCTTGTAGATGACGGTGTACAGCCGGCTGGCGGCGTCAAAGCTCAGCACTTGAACCTCGTAGTACAGCGAGCTGCCGGGCCAGCGGCCCATCACTTTGTCCCCTTCCTGGAACCTGGCAGTGGGCATCCTAACGAGAGCGAGGGGCGTGAGGGGAAGCAGAGGAAAGAGGCCTGACAGGAGACTGCAGCCACACGGACCCCCCACTGCAGAAACACCACGAGGGGACCGGGACGCTTCTGGAAGCTGGACATTTAAAAAGGTTCCTGCTGAGCTTCAGGAGCCACAACAGATGGAACCCGAAAAGGAAGCTGCTAGTTTACGAGAAACCGAACGGCCGTCAGACGCTGAGACGTTTGTCTGGTTCCCCTCATCCCAGAACCACCACAAGCACATGTCCAGAGGGTTCCTGTCCACGCTACCTCCAGCTTTAACTCCAAACTAAGGGGAACGTCCAAAGAACAATGGGGGGGTCACAGCTGGTTCAGCATTATCCCCCCCAGACTGCTGACGGGCCTGTCCCGCGTCACACAAAGGGGGACAGTGACAATTCTGAAACAGAAAACACACAAACGGTGCAAAACATTTCACTTCCACAATCCCATACCGACTCAACCGACCTTCAAAATAAAGTTCTACGCTACACTTCCGCATTTCAGAATAAAAGCTTTACACTGAAAAAGATAAAAACGGACCATTCAAAACAAAGATCCGGTTCTAAGTCACCGGCAGCTCCTCGAGATGAAACGGACACACCCAAAGAGCGCGCGCTCTGTCACACCGGACCCCGCACGCTTTAACGGCGCCGGTTTACGGAAAATCTGAGAGGCGCTACGGGAGATCAGCTACCTCAACCCTTAAGACATTTTTGTATCATCCATAAGCCAGAAAATGTGCGTGTCATTACATCCCAACAGGTCACACCAACAAGGCGCTCCCAGCTCCGTAACGATGTTGGTACATCATGATTTAACGAGTCAACAGGTTTAGTTTGATTCATCTGTCAGCTTTCTGAGCGCCAAACCTCTGCGTGTTTCTTTAACTGAACCTCCATCCGCCCTGATGCCGCAGAATAGAAGGAGGGAAAACGTCATGCGTTCAAACCGACAACAAACCAAACCGGCCGCCGAACAATCTACGCGCGCGCGCACGACACCACCGAGACGCCATCCGTTCAGAGAACGCGTGCAAACAATGAATAAACCCTGTTTCTGGACAGTAGAACCCTCCACGTTCCACATTTTTTAATATTTCAGTTACAGGCGCCGTCTAAACTCTGGCTCGCCTTCTTAGTTGCACATAGAAGCAGACCAGTCTGTTTACGGCTTAGATTAAAGTGTCTAAAACTATCCGGAAACATCCAGGATGAAGAAACGCGATAACATAGCGTCTGGGAAGCGAACCCACATCCCTATTTTACTTTGATCTCAACTTGAAACCAATTACGTTTTCAGGAACTAGACGCATGCCACAGCGCCGTTAGAGCTAGCTTCGGCTGAGCCTTTTGCCAACAAAGAAGCCGGTGTAGCGGTTCAGCGGCGGGAACCTGTTCTCACCTGTTTTCCTGGATTAATTCCAAAACGTTAAATTCAAAACAAATCCCGCGGAGGATTACAAAATAAAAAAAATGATCTGGTTTGGAATGTGTTAAAAGAATAGTTTCAAAGATTTGACGTAGAGCTCGATCTCCCTCCCTCTCTGGGTAAAACCCACTACTGACAAGAAGGCGCGAAGCCCTCCGATTGGGCGGCCGAGCGTTCAATTTTAACGGATCTCTGCTCTCATTGGTTGATGGTGAAACGTCATCATACTGTGATTGGTTGTTTGGGAGCAGCAAGCGCTTTGTTTACTGGTGTCAAATTACCGTCATTCAAAATGGTTTCAGTGAAAAAGTGTTAACCTCATCACCTCCCTCCGCCCGCAGCCCGTCCGCGAGCTAAAATAGGACAAAGAGGTAGGATAGATTCAGAAAGAAGGACGTCACTGAAAAATATTAAATCACACTAGATCACACATACATATAATTAGTTTCTAAATAATTACACTTATCTTTTCAACATAAATAAAATATTCACAAAATAAATATTTTAAAACTGAGATATAAAATAATAAAGTTAATCTGCATAAGCAGTAGTAATAAAGACGTCCATTTACAACACAGTGAACAATTAAAAGTTAAAATAATATGTTTGGCTTGGAGGACATGTTTTTATCTGGGGGGTCTCCATGATCTGCTGTTCTCTGATGACCTGAAATACTTCAGAAATCTATATTTATGTTTAAAAAGAACCCTATTTAAAATCGAATAAAACCTAACAAGAACCATTCTTTGCGTTACCCCTCTTGGTGCAGTTTTGTGGTGGACTTGAAGCATGAAAGGGTAAAAATGACAGCCAGAAAACCGTTGTCCTCCCAGAGGATTTCTCTGAGACACCGGGACCAGAGAGCCTGTGTCCTGGTAAGAAGGTGTTGGGGAACCTGGAGGGTTTACAGAACATTATGGAGGTGTCTTCATCCAGTGGGTCCGCTCGCTGGTGTTGTCTGGTTCTCTGCCGGAGGCCTTCAGTACCCGTCAAACCTTCAGAACCTTTCAGAACCGTCAAACCTTCAGAACCCTTTAAGCCTTCAGAACTCACAAAGCAGACTTTTGGATGTGAGAGAAACAAAGTTCAGTTCTACAACCTGAACTAGAACCGCACAGATTCTGTTTGTGACGATCTGTGTGTTCAGCCACGGCTGTTTCTGCACATCAAACATATGCAATCTGAACCACCTGATGCATCAGTTCACCACAGAACATCCTCACCTGATGGATGTGAGATGAACACAATGGTAAATGGCGCATACTTACATCGCGCTTTTCTACCTTCTTTGAAGGCCCAAAGCGCTTTCCCGGCACACACACATTCACCCATAAACACACGTTTACCATATACTCAAGTTTGCTTCATAGTACTTTCTGCTGAGGGAGATCATAATTGCAGACATTAGATTTTTATTTTTAAGTGTTTTAAGGATCCTGCTCCGTGCAGGTGCATTATGGGAGTTTGTGTTCTATGTTTTGCTTTTGGGTGTCTGGTGTTGCAGCGTTTAGTGTTGTTGGTTGAACGTTATCACATATAAGTGAGGATCCAGCCGTGAGTTCTTGGAGCCGCTGGTCTGTTCAGGTTCCACCTGAAACGGATGCTTGTGTTTTATTTTGGGTTCTGGGAGGAGCCTGGAGCTTTGCTTTGACGTTTGATGACTGTCTGCATAAAAGCCAAAGAACGACATCACTGAAGGCATCGGAGCTAAATGCATGGCCTGCTGCGTGTTCATAGGAACTACAGACAACTAATCTGTTTGTTTTCTTGTTCATATAATAATCTAAGATAAACCTGATCATTCATCCACAGGACTACAGGAGGAGCTGATGATGTAACGGTGCCTAAATTGACCGTATTTCACCTGTTTAAAAGTGAATAGAAGGAAGTGATTTTTCAAAATTCAAAGTGCCCAATCAAAGCGCCGCTGCCATCTTTCAGCTTCCTCCTCTTTGGTTTCCTGGAACTGCAAGTTTTCTGCTGCAAACCAAACTTCAACGGAAGTGCAGAAGCCGTGCAGGAGCCATTTCTGATCCGCCCACAGAGCACGCCATCATTCACGCCGGACGAGAGGGTGGAGCTCAGGGAGGGTGTTATCATCTGCAGGTTCCCCCACAAATGTTTTTTTTCTGTAACATCACGATCCAACTGTGAGTTTACGGTCACAAAAAAACAGGCTGGCAGCTTTAAAAATGACGTTTGGACAGAAACAACATTCAGCTTCTTGTTTCTAACGTCTGCTGAAAAACGCTCTCCAGAATCATCACTGATGGGGGGCGTCTCTCTGTGAACCTGGTTTTGTCAGAATAAACCTTGTCCAGTTCTCCCCTCAGGTGTAGCTACAGCGCATCCCCTTCCTCCATTGGACCCTCTCCTCCTCACTGACACCACCTCCTGCCCCCCCCCCCCCCCCCCCCCCCGGTCTTCAGCACAGACAACATCTGGAATAACATCTTTTATTTGTTCCAGGAGAACAGTATGCTAGCATGTAAGAAACCATTGCTTAACATGAATACAGTATGTTACAACGCAAAACATGAAGAATCACACCTATGTAGCCACACAGCCCCCCTCCCCCCACCACGTAAGGCTGACAGCGAGACTGCATGGAAGGAGCCTGCCACCGCCATCCCACCTCATCGAAGGTTAAAGAAACAAATCCATAAAAGTCCTTCAGAGGGGAGCAGCACCACAGCCCCCCCCCCTCCCCCCGGAGCTGCAGGGGGGCAGAGCAGCGATGATGCCTTTGTAAGTCTTTGACACGTTAAACGCAGAGCGGGAGCAAGGCACAGACCATGATGAAAACAACATGGAACCAAGGAAGACGAAAAACGACAGGAGGTCTGATGCCACCCACAAGGAACCTTAGTCAGGGGGGGTCCGAGACATGGAGGAACATCACTAGATAAATGGATGGGGGCGCAGCGAGGACATTTGGCGAGGAGAGGATGGTGCACATGACCAGCTTTGCTCAGAACTGGGTTCTCCATCAGCTCGTTTTTCATGCTGCAGGCAGATGATCACATACCCCCCACCCCCAGCAAAGGTGGTGTCTGAACAGGCAGGGTGGTGTAGGGCAACTGCTGAGGACCCCCACCTGCTCCTCCATTTAACAGAGTCCTAATGGTAAACTGGAACCATGAAAGGATGGTTCCACTGCTGGGGCGTGAAAACAGAAGCTGTCAGGAGGAGGAGAGACTATTGGAAAACATAGGAGGGAGAGGAAGCAGAACCCTTCATCCGTCTGCTGAAAAAAAGATGTGATGGAACAGTTCTGTCTGAAACTGAGATATGATGGGACAGTTCTATCTGAAACTGAGATACGATGGAACAGTTCTGTCTGAAAGTGAGATGTGATGGAACAGTTCTGTCTGAAAGTGAGATGTGATGGTACAGTTCTGTCTGAAACTGAGATATGATGGAACAGTTCTGTCTGAAAGTGAGATGTGATGGTACAGTTCTGTCTGAAACTGAGATATGATGGAACAGTTCTGTCTGAAACTGAGATGTGATGGAAATTTTCTGTCTGAAACTGAGACACGATGGAAAAGTTCTATCTGAAACTGAGATACGATGGAACAGTTCTGTCTGAAACTGAGATTCGATGGAACAGTTCTGTCTGAAACTGAGACTCGATGGAACAGTTCTGTCTGCTGAAACTGAGATACGATGGAACAGTTCTGTCTGCTGAAACTGAGATACGATGGAACAGTTCTGTCTGAAACTGAGATGTGATGGAACAGTTCTGTCTGAAAGTGAGATGTGATGGAACAGTTCTGTCTGAAACTGAAATACATTGGAACAGTTCTGTCTAAAAGTGAGATATGATGGAACAGTTCTGTCTGAAACTGAGATGTGATGGAACTGTTCTATTTGAAACTGAGATGTGATGGAACAGTTCTGTCTGAAACTGAGATGTGATTTAACAGTTCTGTCTGAAACTGAGATGTGATTTAACAGTTCTGTCTGAAACTGAGATGTGATGGAACTGTTCTATTTGAAACTGAGATGTGATGGAACAGTTCTGTCTGAAATTGAGATGTGATTTAAAAGTTCTGTCTGAAACTGAGTTATGATGGAACTGTTCTATTTGAAACTGAGATGTGATGGAACAGTTCTGTCTGAAACTGAGATGTGATTTAACAGTTCTGTCTGAAACTGAGATGTGATTTAACAGTTCTGTATAAAACTGAGATGTGATGGAACAGTTCTATTTGAAACTGAGATGTGATGGAACAGTTCTGTCTGAAAGTGAGATGTGATGGAACAGTTCTGTCTGAAACTGAGATGTGATGGAACAGTTCTATTTGAAACTGAGATGTGATGGAACAGTTCTGTCTGAAACTGAGATGTGATGGAACAGTTCTGTCTGAAAGTGAGATGTGATTTAACAGTTCTATCTGAAAGTGAGATGTGATGGAACAGTTCTGTCTGAAACTGAGACACAATGGAACAGTTCTGTCTGAAACTGAGACACAATGGAACAGTTTGTCTGAAACTGAGACACAATGGAACAGTTTGTCTGAAACTGAGATGTGATGGAACAGTTCTGTCTGAAACTGATATAGGCTGGAACATTTCTGTCTGAAAATGAAATGTGATGGAACAGTTCTGTCTGAAACTGAGATGTGATTTAACAGTTCTGTCTGAAACTGAGATGTGATGGAACTGTTTCTATTTGAAACTGAGATGTGATGGAACAGTTCTGTCTGAAATTGAGATGTGATTTAAAAGTTCTGTCTGAAACTGAGTTATGATGGAACTGTTCTATTTGAAACTGAGATGTGATGGAACAGTTCTGTCTGAAACTGAGATGTGATTTAACAGTTCTGTATAAAACTGAGATGTGATGGAACAGTTCTATTTGAAACTGAGATGTGATGGAACAGTTCTGTCTGAAAGTGAGATGTGATGGAACAGTTCTGTCTGAAACTGAGATGTGATGGAACAGTTCTATTTGAAACTGAGATGTGATGGAACAGTTCTGTCTGAAACTGAGATGTGATGGAACAGTTCTGTCTGAAAGTGAGATGTGATTTAACAGTTCTATCTGAAAGTGAGATGTGATGGAACAGTTCTGTCTGAAACTGAGACACAATGGAACAGTTCTGTCTGAAACTGAGACACAATGGAACAGTTTGTCTGAAACTGAGACACAATGGAACAGTTTGTCTGAAACTGAGATGTGATGGAACAGTTCTGTCTGAAACTGATATAGGCTGGAACATTTCTGTCTGAAAATGAAATGTGATGGAACAGTTCTGTCTGAAACTGAGATGTGATTTAACAGTTCTGTCTGAAACTGAGATGTGATGGAACTGTTCTATTTGAAACTGAGATGTGATGGAACAGTTCTGTCTGAAACTGAGATGTGATTTAACAGTTCTGTCTGAAACTGAGATGTGATTTAACAGTTCTGTATAAAACTGAGATGTGATGGAACAGTTCTATTTGAAACTGAGATGTGATGGAACAGTTCTGTCTGAAAGTGAGATGTGATGGAACAGTTCTGTCTGAAACTGAGATGTGATGGAACAGTTCTATTTGAAACTGAGATGTGATGGAACAGTTCTGTCTGAAACTGAGATGTGATGGAACAGTTCTGTCTGAAAGTGAGATGTGATTTAACAGTTCTATCTGAAAGTGAGATGTGATGGAACAGTTCTGTCTGAAACTGAGACACAATGGAACAGTTCTGTCTGAAACTGAGACACAATGGAACAGTTTGTCTGAAACTGAGACACAATGGAACAGTTTGTCTGAAACTGAGATGTGATGGAACAGTTCTGTCTGAAACTGATATAGGCTGGAACATTTCTGTCTGAAAATGAGATGTGATGGAAACAGTTCTGTCTGAAACTGAGATGTGATTTAACAGTTCTGTATAAAACTGAGATGTGATGGAACAGTTCTATTTGAAAACTGAGATGTGATGGAACAGTTCTGTCTGAAACTGAGATGTGATGGAACAGTTCTGTCTGAAACTGAGATGTGATTTAACAGTTCTATCTGAAAGTGAGATGTGATGGAACAGTTCTGTCTGAAACTGAGACACAATGGAACAGTTCTGTCTGAAACTGAGATGTTATGGAACAGTTCTGTCTGAAACTGAGATGTGATGGAACAGTTCTATTTGAAACTGAGATGTGATGGAACAGTTCTGTCTGAAACTGAGATGTGATGGAACAGTTCTGTCTGAAACTGAGATGTGATGGAACAGTTCTGTCTGAAACTGAGATGTGATTTAACAGTTCTGTCTGAAACTGAGATGTGATTTAACAGTTCTGTATAAAACTGAGATGTGATGGAACAGTTCTGTCTGAAACTGATATAGGCTGGAACATTTCTGTCTGAAAATGAAATGTGATGGAACAGTTCTGTCTGAAACTGAGATGTGATTTAACAGTTCTGTCTGAAACTGAGATGTGATGGAACTGTTCTATTTGAAACTGAGATGTGATGGAACAGTTCTGTCTGAAATTGAGATGTGATTTAAAAGTTCTGTCTGAAACTGAGTTATGATGGAACTGTTCTATTTGAAACTGAGATGTGATGGAACAGTTCTGTCTGAAACTGAGATGTGATTTAACAGTTCTGTCTGAAACTGAGATGTGATTTAACAGTTCTGTATAAAACTGAGATGTGATGGAACAGTTCTATTTGAAACTGAGATGTGATGGAACAGTTCTGTCTGAAAGTGAGATGTGATGGAACAGTTCTGTCTGAAACTGAGATGTGATGGAACAGTTCTATTTGAAACTGAGATGTGATGGAACAGTTCTGTCTGAAACTGAGATGTGATGGAACAGTTCTGTCTGAAACTGAGATGTGATTTAACAGTTCTGTCTGAAACTGAGATGTGATTTAACAGTTCTGTCTGAAACTGAGATGTGATGGAACTGTTCTATTTGAAACTGAGATGTGATGGAACAGTTCTGTCTGAAACTGAGATGTGATTTAAAAGTTCTGTCTGAAACTGAGTTATGATGGAACTGTTCTATTTGAAACTGAGATGTGATGGAACAGTTCTGTCTGAAACTGAGATGTGATTTAACAGTTCTGTCTGAAACTGAGATGTGATTTAACAGTTCTGTATAAAACTGAGATGTGATGGAACAGTTCTATTTGAAACTGAGATGTGATGGAACAGTTCTGTCTGAAAGTGAGATGTGATGGAACAGTTCTGTCTGAAACTGAGATGTGATGGAACAGTTCTATTTGAAACTGAGATGTGATGGAACAGTTCTGTCTGAAACTGAGATGTGATGGAACAGTTCTGTCTGAAAGTGAGATGTGATTTAACAGTTCTATCTGAAAGTGAGATGTGATGGAACAGTTCTGTCTGAAACTGAGACACAATGGAACAGTTCTGTCTGAAACTGAGACACAATGGAACAGTTTGTCTGAAACTGAGACACAATGGAACAGTTTGTCTGAAACTGAGATGTGATGGAACAGTTCTGTCTGAAACTGATATAGGCTGGAACATTTCTGTCTGAAAATGAAATGTGATGGAACAGTTCTGTCTGAAACTGAGATGTGATTTAACAGTTCTGTCTGAAACTGAGATGTGATGGAACTGTTCTATTTGAAACTGAGATGTGATGGAACAGTTCTGTCTGAAATTGAGATGTGATTTAAAAGTTCTGTCTGAAACTGAGTTATGATGGAACTGTTCTATTTGAAACTGAGATGTGATGGAACAGTTCTGTCTGAAACTGAGATGTGATTTAACAGTTCTGTATAAAACTGAGATGTGATGGAACAGTTCTATTTGAAACTGAGATGTGATGGAACAGTTCTGTCTGAAAGTGAGATGTGATGGAACAGTTCTGTCTGAAACTGAGATGTGATGGAACAGTTCTATTTGAAACTGAGATGTGATGGAACAGTTCTGTCTGAAACTGAGATGTGATGGAACAGTTCTGTCTGAAAGTGAGATGTGATTTAACAGTTCTATCTGAAAGTGAGATGTGATGGAACAGTTCTGTCTGAAACTGAGACACAATGGAACAGTTCTGTCTGAAACTGAGACACAATGGAACAGTTTGTCTGAAACTGAGACACAATGGAACAGTTTGTCTGAAACTGAGATGTGATGGAACAGTTCTGTCTGAAACTGATATAGGCTGGAACATTTCTGTCTGAAAATGAAATGTGATGGAACAGTTCTGTCTGAAACTGAGATGTGATTTAACAGTTCTGTCTGAAACTGAGATGTGATGGAACTGTTCTATTTGAAACTGAGATGTGATGGAACAGTTCTGTCTGAAACTGAGATGTGATTTAACAGTTCTGTCTGAAACTGAGATGTGATTTAACAGTTCTGTATAAAACTGAGATGTGATGGAACAGTTCTATTTGAAACTGAGATGTGATGGAACAGTTCTGTCTGAAAGTGAGATGTGATGGAACAGTTCTGTCTGAAACTGAGATGTGATGGAACAGTTCTATTTGAAACTGAGATGTGATGGAACAGTTCTGTCTGAAACTGAGATGTGATGGAACAGTTCTGTCTGAAAGTGAGATGTGATTTAACAGTTCTATCTGAAAGTGAGATGTGATGGAACAGTTCTGTCTGAAACTGAGACACAATGGAACAGTTCTGTCTGAAACTGAGACACAATGGAACAGTTTGTCTGAAACTGAGACACAATGGAACAGTTTGTCTGAAACTGAGATGTGATGGAACAGTTCTGTCTGAAACTGATATAGGCTGGAACATTTCTGTCTGAAAATGAGATGTGATGGAACAGTTCTGTCTGAAACTGAGATGTGATTTAACAGTTCTGTATAAAACTGAGATGTGATGGAACAGTTCTATTTGAAACTGAGATGTGATGGAACAGTTCTGTCTGAAACTGAGATGTGATGGAACAGTTCTGTCTGAAACTGAGATGTGATTTAACAGTTCTATCTGAAAGTGAGATGTGATGGAACAGTTCTGTCTGAAACTGAGACACAATGGAACAGTTCTGTCTGAAACTGAGATGTTATGGAACAGTTCTGTCTGAAACTGAGATGTGATGGAACAGTTCTATTTGAAACTGAGATGTGATGGAACAGTTCTGTCTGAAACTGAGATGTGATGGAACAGTTCTGTCTGAAACTGAGATGTGATGGAACAGTTCTGTCTGAAACTGAGATGTGATTTAACAGTTCTGTCTGAAACTGAGATGTGATTTAACAGTTCTGTATAAAACTGAGATGTGATGGAACAGTTCTGTCTGAAACTGATATAGGCTGGAACATTTCTGTCTGAAAATGAAATGTGATGGAACAGTTCTGTCTGAAACTGAGATGTGATTTAACAGTTCTGTCTGAAACTGAGATGTGATGGAACTGTTCTATTTGAAACTGAGATGTGATGGAACAGTTCTGTCTGAAATTGAGATGTGATTTAAAAGTTCTGTCTGAAACTGAGTTATGATGGAACTGTTCTATTTGAAACTGAGATGTGATGGAACAGTTCTGTCTGAAACTGAGATGTGATTTAACAGTTCTGTCTGAAACTGAGATGTGATTTAACAGTTCTGTATAAAACTGAGATGTGATGGAACAGTTCTATTTGAAACTGAGATGTGATGGAACAGTTCTGTCTGAAAGTGAGATGTGATGGAACAGTTCTGTCTGAAACTGAGATGTGATGGAACAGTTCTATTTGAAACTGAGATGTGATGGAACAGTTCTGTCTGAAACTGAGATGTGATGGAACAGTTCTGTCTGAAAGTGAGATGTGATTTAACAGTTCTATCTGAAAGTGAGATGTGATGGAACAGTTCTGTCTGAAACTGAGACACAATGGAACAGTTCTGTCTGAAACTGAGACACAATGGAACAGTTTGTCTGAAACTGAGACACAATGGAACAGTTTGTCTGAAACTGAGATGTGATGGAACAGTTCTGTCTGAAACTGATATAGGCTGGAACATTTCTGTCTGAAAATGAAATGTGATGGAACAGTTCTGTCTGAAACTGAGATGTGATTTAACAGTTCTGTCTGAAACTGAGATGTGATGGAACTGTTCTATTTGAAACTGAGATGTGATGGAACAGTTCTGTCTGAAACTGAGATGTGATTTAACAGTTCTGTCTGAAACTGAGATGTGATTTAACAGTTCTGTATAAAACTGAGATGTGATGGAACAGTTCTATTTGAAACTGAGATGTGATGGAACAGTTCTGTCTGAAAGTGAGATGTGATGGAACAGTTCTGTCTGAAACTGAGATGTGATGGAACAGTTCTATTTGAAACTGAGATGTGATGGAACAGTTCTGTCTGAAACTGAGATGTGATGGAACAGTTCTGTCTGAAAGTGAGATGTGATTTAACAGTTCTATCTGAAAGTGAGATGTGATGGAACAGTTCTGTCTGAAACTGAGACACAATGGAACAGTTCTGTCTGAAACTGAGACACAATGGAACAGTTTGTCTGAAACTGAGACACAATGGAACAGTTTGTCTGAAACTGAGATGTGATGGAACAGTTCTGTCTGAAACTGATATAGGCTGGAACATTTCTGTCTGAAAATGAGATGTGATGGAACAGTTCTGTCTGAAACTGAGATGTGATTTAACAGTTCTGTATAAAACTGAGATGTGATGGAACAGTTCTATTTGAAACTGAGATGTGATGGAACAGTTCTGTCTGAAACTGAGATGTGATGGAACAGTTCTGTCTGAAACTGAGATGTGATTTAACAGTTCTATCTGAAAGTGAGATGTGATGGAACAGTTCTGTCTGAAACTGAGACACAATGGAACAGTTCTGTCTGAAACTGAGATGTTATGGAACAGTTCTGTCTGAAACTGAGATGTGATGGAACAGTTCTATTTGAAACTGAGATGTGATGGAACAGTTCTGTCTGAAACTGAGATGTGATGGAACAGTTCTGTCTGAAACTGAGATGTGATGGAACAGTTCTATTTGAAACTGAGATGTGATTTAACAGTTCTATTTGAAACTGAGATGTGATGGAACAGTTCTGTCTGAAACTGAGATGTGATGGAACAGTTCTGTCTGAAAGTGAAATGTGATTTAACAGTTCTATCTGAAAGTGAGATGTGATGGAACAGTTCTGTCTGAAACTGAGACACAATGGAACAGTTCTGTCTGAAACTGAGACACAATGGAACAGTTTGTCTGAAACTGAGACACAATGGAACAGTTCTGTCTGAAACTGAGACACAATGGAACAGTTTGTCTGAAACTGAGACACAATGGAACAGTTTGTCTGAAACTGAGATGTGATGGAACAGTTCTGTCTGAAACTGATATAGGCTGGAACATTTCTGTCTGAAAATGAGATGTGATGGAACAGTTCTGTCTGAAACTGAGATGTGATGGAACAGTTCTATCTGAAAATGAGATGTGATGGAACAGTTCTGTATGAAACTGAGATGTGATGGAACAGTTCTATTTGAAACTGAGATGTGATGGAACAGTTCTGTCTGAAAGTGAGATGTGATGGAACAGTTCTGTATGAAACTGAGATGTGATGGAACAGTTCTATTTGAAACTGAGATGTGGTGGAACAGTTCTGTCTGAAACTGAGATGTGATGGAACAGTTCTGTCTGAAACTGAGATGTGATGGAACAGTTCTATTTGAAAATGAGATGTGATGGAACAGTTCTGTATGAAACTGAGATGTGATGGAACAGTTCTATTTGAAACTGAGATGTGGTGGAACAGTTCTGTCTGAAACTGAGATGTGATGGAACAGTTCTATTTGAAACTGAGATGTGGTGTAACAGTTCTGTCTGAAACTGAGATGTGATGGAACAGTTCTGTCTGAAAGTGAGATGTGATGGAACAGTTCTGTATGAAACTGAGATGTGATGGAACAGTTCTGTCTGAAACTGAGATGTGATGGAAAATTTCTGTCTGAAACTGAGATATGATGGAACAGTTCTGTTTGAAACTGAGATGTGATGGAAAATTTCTGTCTGAAACTGAGATGTGATGGAACAGTTATGTCTGAAACTGAGATATGATGGAACAGTTCTGTCTGAAACTGAGATGTGATGGAAAATTTCTGTCTGAAACTGAGATATGATGGAACAGTTCTGTCTGAAACTGAGATGTGATGGAACAGTTCTATCTGAAACTAAGATACGACGGAACCAGTTTCTGTCTGAACTGCAGATACGGACTTAGGAACATTTCTGTCTGAACTGGAGACTCTGATGGAACCAGTTCTGTCTGCTGAAACTGAGACTCCGATGGACCATTTCTGCTGCTGAAACTGAGATACTGATGGAAACAGTTCTGTCTGAAACTGAGAGTAAGGAACAGTTCTATCTGAATGATACATGATGGCAACAGTTCTATCTGAAACTGAGATGTGATGGAAAATTTCTGTCTGAAACTGAAATACGATGGAACAGTTCTGTCTAAAAGTGAGATGTGATGGAACAGTTCTATCTGAAACTGAGATTCGATGGAACAGTTCTGTCTATGGTTCTGGTTCCTGCCGTCCTGCAGAGAAGAGAACCAACCACTTTGGAAAATGCTATACGTATTGCTTGTAAAGACACGTAGATCTCTGTCTACAAACACTGTACCCCCCCTCAGGCCTGCACGGTTGGTTGCGGTCATTAACTGTAATTGAGAACTGGACAGCGTGGCCCCGTCCCCCCTGGTGTCCCAAACAGGAAGTTGCTCCAAGAAGCCAAAGTCCCACAGACGTCTATAGATAAATGATTAGCTTTTAGTCATTTATTGGTAAGAAGAACCGCTCTGGGTCTGATATTTTTGTTCCAACATGTTCTTCATACTCCTCTCCCTCCTGATTGGTGAGAGTGGTTCTACTAGAAACTCTGACTCGGATTAATTACTGCTTACTGACGACTTCTGGCTCCAACATGGCAGCATCCATATCACAGAAAAATGGCGTCTGAATGGACTTCATTACAGTGGAGCCGGAAGTAAACCCTTTTCTGGAGGGGGGTCACACTCGATCACTGCAGTTCTCTGACACGGTCTCTGAGGTGGACCAGCATGATGGGGGGGCAGAGGAGTGAGACAGGAGGACAGACAGGAGGAGAAACTGAACACGCTGACATGGCCGTACATTCCCGGACACAGATGTGGTCGTTAGAAACTCTCTTTGAATCGGATCTTTGTGCATTTTAAGGGTAAAATCTGAGGAAGACTAGTCCAACGTGCACGTCAGCCCCTCTCGCACATCCGCACATGCACATGCTACTCCTATGGCATCATGGGAAACATAGATAACCCCGCTCCCAAGCTTCCATTTGTGCAGCTCTGCCTAACAGAAGGCCTGATGGGAAATGACAGGAGTCCAGGGGTTTGCAGGAGCAGAGTTCTGTCTTTGTGGGGCGTCATGTTTGCATAGAGCTCCTCCATCAGCGGAACGTCCTCCGCGGTCCGACATTGTCTCCCGATCTGTCTGTGGTTCCTCTGCTGGCTGATGGGTCGTGGCGTCTTTCTGGTCACATGGATGTTGGGAAGAGCGGCTTTGGGCCCTTCATGCTGTGCTGGACTTCCCCAGCTCCTCCCTGATTGCTGAAAGCACAGACACACGGCGGCCTTGATCACATGACCATAAACAAACGGAAGGCAGACTCACTGTCACTTCTAGTGAAAGATGGAGATGTTGATCATTACCATCAATAAGCTCTTCCTTTAGTTTGGACAGTTCCTTCCTCATTTCATCAAGAATGTCCTACAAGCAACAAACAAGCTCACAGTTAAATGTCCAACATCCACAAAGGCAGTCAGTCAGATGGACAAAGACGTCCAAGAACTTCATTTGCTCCCTTTTGGTCCTTCAGACCAGAATCTGTAAGGATGAGATATTTGTTCCAGAGAATTCCACAGAGACCTGAAGGTAAACAAGCAGAGTCTGGAGCCTTCAAGTTCTACCTGGAAGATGAACCTGAAACCCGTTCCTGAGATGTCAGGGACGGGACGTTAACTCACCTGTTTCAGTCGGTCATAGTCCAGAGCTTCTGCTGGAACGCCATTGGCACTTAAAGATGAAGTGGGCGTTGGCGTGGACTTCAGCCTTTGCAGACAAACACAAAGTCAATCAGCACAACAAGAACCCATAAACATTAAGTCCTCATGGAACCGCGCAGGAACCATGGAGGAGGTCCCAGAACCATACCGTACGAAGCGCATATTCTGTCCGATCAACAGGATTCAAACCTTTTTAGAGGTTCTCAGAAAGAGAACCTTGTAGTAAAAAAGAGCAAGATGGTGCCAGTGTGTGCGGCCTGCCGTCTGCTCCTGCGTTGTGTTTTAATGTTTTTGCTTTTATTGATGATTGTGACACAAAAATCTACCCTGCCTGCTGATGTATGATCGGAAATCGCTACTGGATCTTGGTTTCCTAAGCATAAGTCTCGATTCACAACATTTCTACAGTCAAAAACCCCTGCCGCCTTTTCTAGAAGGAATTCCTGTGTTTCTCCGCCACCCACCGCCTCTCCTTCCCCCTGGGAAAAGACGCCATCGTCACTGCGGAAGACGAGGTGGTAAAATGATCCGCTTAAAAGCTCGTCTGAAACTTTTTGCTGGTCACACCAAGGCTGAATTCAAAGAGAGTCCTTCCTATCGCTCCCTGGAGGCTGGAATCAGCTGGCTGACTCCTGTCATCGGGTTTGACAAGCTACCAAACTCCTATCGGCCCCGCTCGCCCCGCCTGCGCCATAGAGGAGTTAACACCCGCAACCTGCTATCCCTGGACCGGAAAATCCGGGGATCCCAGCACGTTGGACCAGCTGAGGATCAACTCTGCTTCGCGTATTTGAACGCACGGTCCATCTCTAACAAAACTTTTTATCTGAACGACTCCTTCACATCGGAGCGTTTGAACTTCCTTTGCCTGACGGAGACATGGCAGCGGGAGACGGACCACATCCATCTCAATGAACTGTGCCCCCCGGACTGCTCCGTGCTCAGGAAGGGGTGGGGGCGGACTGGCTGTCGTCTACCGGGATATCTCCCCCTGCTCAAAGCTGAGGTCGGATTCTTTCAGCTCATTTGAACTGCAGATCACCAAGGTTGGATCTGACTCGCCGTTTTATTGCATTTTAATTTACCGACCCCCTGGCCCTGTACGGGTATTTTTAGATGAGTTTGCCGAGTTTTTATCAGGTATTATCAATTTTAACTCTGTACTCATAATGGGTGATTTTAATATCCACATTGATGACTCTTCCTGTGCCTCTGCTTCAGAATTATTATTTATAACTGAGTCTTTTAACTTGATTCAACATGTTTCTGTCCCACCCATGACAAAGGACACACTGTGGACCTAGTCTTCTCCCTAGGTCTAGATATTAGGCAGCTTAGAGTTAAAGACAGTCACATCAGTGATCACTGCTGGATTTTCTTTTGTGTGATTTGCCCCCACCCATCTTCACCCACACCTGTTAGAATGCAGCGACGTATTTTAAGCCAGAATGTATCGGATAGATTCACAGATCTGTTTGATGCAAACTCTTTTAGCCATTTTAACGATGTAGATTCTTCTATGCATTATTTTAACGCTCACTGTGAAACTATTTTAAACACAATTGCTCCTGTCAGACAGAGTGTCTCTTCCAAAAAGTCATTTCCTTGGATAAATGCTGAAATTCATTCCTTCGGAAGACTATGCCGAAAAACAGAACGTCTTTGGAAAACAACAAAACTGGAGGTGCACAGACTGCATCTTAAAGAGCTGATCTCCACCCTAAATGACATGATAAAGCTAGCTAGGTCAACATTTTTTCATAAACTTATTTCAATGAACAAAAAACCCCCAAAACTCTTTTTAACACCATATATACTCTTACATCACCCTCCTCCTCTCAACTCCCCAATCTTTCCCAATCTGATTGTAGCACTTTTCTCCAGACCTTCTTGGCTAGGATTTCAGATGTTGGACATACCATCCCTCCTTTAGTCGGTGTTCGGCCACCACCACCCTCTCAATTCTCACAGACTTTTTCTCCAGTCACAGTGGAGGACATCCATTCTCTGCTCAATAAGATCAAGCCCTCATCTTGCCCTCTTGACATAATTGCAACTCCCATTTTTCTCAAAGTGTTTGAGTGTATTGGTGCGACTGTGGTTGACCTTATAAATCTCTCCTTAACGTCTGGATCTGTTCCTTCCTTTCTGAAGCATGCTGTGATAAATGCTGTGCTTAAAAAACCTAACTTGGACCACTCTGATCCAAATAATTTCCGTCCCATTTCAAAACTTCCTTTTATTGCTAAGATCTTGGAGAAGGTTGTAGCGGAGCAACTAAGGTCATTCTTAGAAGACAACAATATTGGTGACGTTTTCCAATCTGGCTTTAAAAAGAACCACTCAACTGAAACAGGTCTTTTAAAAGTTTCCAACGATGTGCTCATGGCGGCAGATTCTGGTCAATACACTGTTCTCATTCTATTAGACCTAAAATCTGCATTTGATACTGTAAACCATGAAATCATGCTTGAACGTCTTCATAACGACTACGGTCTATCTGGTTCTGTCCTAAGCTGGTTTGTCTCCTATTTCAGTGGTAGATCTTATAAAGTCTGTGTTAACTCTCTAACTTCAAAAGCAAAAATCCTGTCTTGTGGCGTTCCCCAAGGTTCTGTATTGGGACCCATTCTGTTCACTCTCTACATGAATCCCCTTGGGAGACTCATCAGCAAATTTTCTAATATTTCTTATCATCTTTACGCTGATGACATTCAACTTTATTTCTCCTTTGGAAAAAATAATTACACTAATCTATCAAATCTACTAGACTGCTTGGCCAGCATTAGAGTTTGGTTAAATGACAACCATGTACTCCTGAACCCTAACAAGACAGAGATAATATTTTTGCTCCTGGTGACAAAATTCCCTCCATCAAAAGACACCTGGGTTCACTGAGCTCTTCTGTCCAGCCCAGTCTCAGGAATCTTGGTGTCTGGTTGGACAAAGCTCTGTCTCTAGACTTTCACTCGAAGTTCTTGGTCAAAAACTGTTTTTACCACCTGAGGAACGTGGCTAAACTGAAGACAATGTTAACCAGATCTGACCTTGAGCTGATCATCCATGCTTTTATCTCCTCTCGTTTGACTATTGTAATTCTCTTTTTACTTGTTTTAACAAAAAGTCTCTTAAACGTCTCCAATTGGTCCAGAACTCTGCTGCAAGGCTTTTAACTGGAACCAATCAGCACTCATGCCCCCCCTCTGCTTTTATCTCTACATTGGCTTCCAGTTACATTTAGAACAGATTTTAAGATTTCGATTTTAGTTTTTAGAGCCTTGCACGGACAAACCCTGAACTATGTTTCTGACCTTTGAACTCCCTACACTTCTGCACGTTCTTTGAGGTCCACTGATAAAAATCTTTTATGTGTTCCAAAAACTCATTTAAAACTAGGGGGGACCTCGCCTTTCAGGCAGTCGCTCCCCGACTTTGGAAAGACCCCCCCTGTCTCTGCGCCAGATTGACTCAGTCGAGTGTTTTAAAGCTCAAGTTAAGACGTTTTTATTTAGGAGAGCTTTTAGCTGACTGTTACATGTGTTTACTTCTGCCTGTTTGTTTGTTTGTTTACTTCTATGCCTGTGTGCGTTTATTGGGTCTCGCTACAGATTTGATATTGTGTTAACATTGTGAAGCACTTTGTGAGTCGCTCTCTGTGAAAAGTGCTACAGAAAGAAAGATTTACTTACTTACAGAGTCAGAGGATCCTCAGCTGTTTAATGATCTTTATTATGATTCAGTCAGAACAAGGAACAGAACCACGAGAACCTCCAGCAAACAGGAATGTTGCCAGAACAACGCAGGTTCCTGCAGAAGAAGTTTGCTGGTTCTACGCCTGAGGAGTACAGGCGTCTGTTTTCAAGCTTATAGTCTTATCTGGGGGTGGGGATGGGGGGTCCTTCAGCAGCTGCTGTGACATGAAGATAATGTTATGTGTGCTGGTGGTGGTGGTGGGGGGGGTTGACTGTAAACTGGGCGTGCCTGGGGATGGGTGGGGGGCAGTAAACGTGCCACTAAGATGGATTTTTTGGAACCGCTAACAGCAGAAAACCTGAGCTTCATCCTGAAATGGCATAGCAGACCGAGCTGCCCCCTGCTGGATGGTCACCTGATCCCAGCCCCCCCTGGAATGGATGAACATTGGACTCCCCAGGCCTGAGTTTGGGTCACCATAGTGATTTTCATGCTAACAGCAACAGCAGAGCCTGAAGAGGGCCCTCAGATTGTGGCTACAGCTGTAGCAGTAGCATCTTGCCCCAGGACCCTCGCTGAATGATTCCCCTCTGGGAATCGAACCCCTGGTTTCCCACCCTGTTCACATTCTGGATTATTCTGTGCAGGTGAGCCGGTACCTTCCGATGACGGGAGACTTGCTGCCGTTCACGGTGTTTGTTCGTTCCCATGGCTTCCTGGGCATGTCTGCAGCGGGGGAGGGGGCATCAGTGAAAATCATGAACTCGGGGGCGTGTGCACATGCACCTGTCACATATAATCATTCCACCCAACACTCACCTGGTGTGCTACATGATGGCACTTTGGGGGTGGAGCTTAAGTCAGCCTCCTCCTGCAGAGCAAACCCACACAGGTGTCAGAGGATTAGAACCAGCAGCTGATCTGCATGAAGGCTCAGAACGCTGAACCTTCTTACAGACCCCCTCCAGCAGAAACTGGGTTTGGTGTTTCTGACGTCTTCTCGAAGACATTTCTAAAGAAGACGACATCTCTGAGGTCGTCATGAATCAGGATCAGATGATGCCGTTTGATAAGATCCTATTTGTTCGTTCATTCGTCTTCTAAGCTGTTTTGTCCCTGTCGGGGTCATGGGGCTGCTGGAGCCTATCCCGGCTGCTCGTGGGCGAAGGCAGGGGACATCCTGGACAGGTCTCCAGTCTATCACAGGGCCACAACCATACTCACATGCACACTCACATGCACACCTATGGGTAATTTAGAGGAACCAATGAACCTATGAAGCATGTTTTTGGACGGTGGAAGCCGGAGAAAACCCACACATGTTTTTAGATTTTGGCTTAAAACTGCATGATCATGATGAAAAGAGGGTTGATGGGAGCCGGACTTTTAGGTTAGAGGGTTCTACTCACCGATCTCTGGTCAGGTTCAGGTGAAGAACCCTTCTCTGCGATTCTTCTTCTATAAAATCAAAACAAATCCTTGGATGTGGTCGTAACAACATTTTTCACTGAAGTTCAGCATCTAGACTTTACAGGAAACAAAAAAGGATCTAAAGGAGGATCAAATGATGAACTAAACGTTGAAGTTCCTTCCTAAAACCATCTAAAGATGAACACCCAAGAATCATGACAATATTAAAGCAAAAGCTGCATAAAAGCAACATAAAAAGCACAAATTTGTCTTAAAATTGTTGGAAGAAAAATCATCATAAGTAGATCTCCCTGTGGGTGATTCTCCAAAGAACATTAAAAATATCAAATCCTAGTAATAAAATATATTTAATTAGCTAATGTGCTTTTGTAAACATGCTAATCCATGTGATTGTTGACGTCTGCTTACCTCCTGGCCAGTAAGGCGCTCATTTCTTCCATAAGTCCTCCTCCTCCTCCTCCTCCTCCTCCAGCCAGGACCCCATTCCCTCTGGCGTCCGACTTGGCCCCCACACCCCCGGATAAGGCAGAAGCCAAAGCTGCTCCTGGATCGTCATTCTGGAGGAGAACCCGAAGAGCGTTCCTTTGTTTCAGATTCAAGGAACATGTTTATCACAACAGCTGTACAGGAGGAACCACCTCTGAGGCTGTGAGAAGACAAAGGGGCTGTGCACGAGTGAGCGCATGAGCACGTGCATGAGCATGTGCACAAGTGAGTGCGTGCATGACAGCCCCCGTGTGATGCTGTTGCACGTCTCCAGAGTCTTTTTCTTTAGGAAATGTAATCAAAGCGAAGGAAACCTGAGAAATGATTAATAATGTTAGTAATGTTCTTCTTGGGTCTCTGGACTGCTGTTCTATTGTAAATATCTTTATATTGTGCTCTAGTTTTGTGTTGTAAATGTCATTGTTGAACCTTTTATCCTGCCTTAGGACAACAGATGACACTCTGGTATATTTATGTTGAAGCAGCTGCTGAAACATTGATTGATATGCTCTGTCCTGATTGAAATACATGAATACAGATCCCTGAAATGATCTGCAGCTTTTCATCCTGCCTTCACATATCGAGGGGGGGGCCTTACCTTCTGCACTTTGCGCAGCTTGGCTCCAGCCAGGGCGGCGGCCAGTCCAGAGAGGGGGCGGTCCTCTGACGAAGAGAACAAGCCAGAGGGGAGAGGGGGGGGTGGCGGTGGCGGGGGGGCTCCAGGAGGAGGAGCTGGACCTGGCAAGAGGGGGGGGGTTCCGCCTGCACACAGTGTCGGTGGAAGTGGAGGAGGAGGGGGTGGAGGATGTTGGCCGGCAGGGGTGGTGGGCGTGGCCGCAGGGGAGGTGGGCGTGGCTGCTGGCATAGAGGCAACAGAAGAATCGGGCGGAGCTGGGGGGGGGGTTGTCACCACCTGTCTGTCTGTCGGGTCTGCTGTTGGGGGGGGGATAAAAGCATTAAAAACATACGTACAGGTACAGTACGTGCACGAGTACATGTGCACGTACAGAAATACTTCAAAAACTGATGAAAGGTCCCAGAGAACCCCATTCCTGACCAACGCCTCCACGACTCCAACGGTCAGATACGACCGTGAACCGCGACCTCACAGGTGCATCAAAACTCCGCCCCCACGATACGTTTCAACCACGAACCGAGCGGACACGAAACTGCTCAAACGCAGCCTGAAGGGAAACTGCTTCATTGATGAGAAGTCACTTCACGCATGGCAGCGGCATTCCAAATATGGTCATGTGGGCGGGGCAAAGTAGTGTTTGTTGGGTACAGCCACCCACCCCATAATGCACTCTGTGTTCCCAGCCCCAACTCTATTTAAGGTTGTTTTGTGACTTTTCAGTGTGGGAGCAGACGGGAGATCGGGCTGCTCCCCGCGGTGCTTTGAGGAACGCCAACATTCCCCTTTCCGCGTTTGGGAACATCATATTTGCTGTAAAAGGATTCTAGTCCACACTCCGATCTTCTTTCATTTTTCTCATGAATCCTCCCTTTCCATAAAGAATGAACAGGTTCTAGAAGGTAACCGAAGAACCCAGTTTAACCTTTATGTTAGCAGGAGGATCAGCTGAGAACGGTTCTCCACACAGAGAACCTGTTAAAGCAGAGGAACGTCTCTGGAATCTGCCCGTCACAGAAGAAGAACGAGGAAGAACATGGAAACCTTTTTTGTTCCGTCTTCCACATTTTGACCATCATCCGTTAATGTCCATCTACGTTTCATCATAGAACCACCAGAACTTCTGCTGGATCATAACTCAAGTGTTCCCCCACAGTCCCAGAGAACTGGATCTTCTTCTCAAACCGGTTCTGTTCTTTGTACAAGTTCCTTTTTCTTCCAGAAAGGTCCGTTCCCAAATACTGAGAAACCAAGAGATCTTCATTGCAACCCAACAAAGACAGGAACCGGTTAGGAGCCGGTCCACTGACCCCAAACTGGTACCAGCTTAGGAAAAGGGGCTGGAAGAATCCGGATGGTAGCATGAGTCCAGAACTTCAGACGAACGCAGACGTATGTATGAAGAGAACTTTAGTGGACCCTTAGTGAAGGGAATTATGGGTAATGATGAAGAACGACCACAGATCAGAGGACAAATGTCAAAATTCATCTTTGTTTTTAAAAAACAAAAATGTTGTAAATGGATCAGAACCAAAACAGACAAAGTTTTACATTTGCAGACTTTTAGATCCCAACCTGTCTGAAAGGAGAACCAGCAGAACGTTAATGAAGCTGCTGACGGTTCAGAGAGGAATCATTCAGGGACAACAGAAAGCAAAAGTTCTGTGGACCAGAACCAGTGAATGTTTTTGCAGCCCAGATCCGACTATTGGATCGGGTCCTTACCGGTTTTCAAAGATGCACCACGATGCCGACAAAGGCGACATCAAAGCACCTGGTTTGGGTAAACGGGCTGAACCATAACTCTGAACTACACTCACTAACAGAGAGAAGCCATAAGAGTCCGGCTTGGACCAGAACAGAACCAGAACAGTATTAGAACAGAGCCATGCTGCAGGGAAAGCTGAGGATTTTAGCTTGTGAACAAATGCCCAGATTGTGAGCAGAACCCAGAACCAAATCAGAACCATGTCACCCAAACAAGGAGCCCCAGTCCAAAAGGTGGCGTGCAGCTGGTTCTGGACGGTCCAAAGCTCGAAGCAGCAGAAAGGCAAAGAGAGGAAAGTCCCGACTGCAGGCTTACCCTGGGGCTGGCAGGATGACCCCCCAGGAGCCGACTGGGGGTCCGGACCTGCAGCCGGGTCGCGCTCCCCCGTCTGGCACTGACCCACGGGGAGCGAGAGGTGCTCAGCAGCAGCAGGGGGCGCTGTGGAGGGAGGGGGCACAGCAGGAGCCTGGCATGACGAGGGGGGGGACGACACTGAGGACGAAGATGGGTGGGGAGCCATGGGGGAGGGAAGGGGAGGAGGTGTGGGTGGGGGAGGTGGAGTGGGGCAGCTGATGCTCAGGGGGGTGTGGTTATATGGGATGGTTACGGGGGAGGGTGCGGGGAACATTGGGGGGCCATTGGGGGATGGCGAGGGGGGCTTTTGACTGAGGGGGGAGGGGGCAGCGATGGGGATGAGGGGCCTGGGGCCGGCGGCCTTACCCGGAGGACTGCTTATCATCACTGGGGGGGACGGGGGCAGAGGGGTGAAGTTGCTGGCTGACCACACCACGGACTTGGGGGGAGTAGAAGGGGTGGGGGCGGGCACCAGGGGAGGGGCTTGCGGAGAAGTCTGCTGGCGCCTGGGAACCGTGGCGTAGTGAGGCAGAACGGGGTGGAAGGCGGAGCTAAGGGAGGTGGCAAAGCGGGAGGCCAAGTGCCTCTGTGGGGGGGTTGGGGGGGTTGAGGAGGACAATGGCCCCCCAGGAGCCGGGTAAGTGGACGGAGAAACGGGTGTGGAGAACGTCCTGCTGTGCTCCTGGGGTGTTGGCGTGCAGAGAGAGCTTTCAAAGGCTGGGGGGGGGGGGGGGGGGCATGAGCAAACAGAGGAAAGGAAAGAGGAGAGAGAGAAGATGAAGCAGGAAAAACAACAGCAGACAGCATGTTCTCTGACGTCCTGTTCTCCCCTGTTCTCCTCTGTTCTTCTGTTATGTTCTCTCATGTTCTCCTCTGTTCTTCTGTCCTGTTCTCCCCTGTTCTCTCATCTTCTTCTGTTATGTTCTCTCATGTTCTCCTCTCTCGGTTTCAGTTTCTGTGAAGAACCCACCACAGATCTCCTGTCTGCTTTACTATTATAATACCCACAAACACTCGGTTCTGCTCGGTTCTCTAACCGGGGGAGTTGTTTGTACCCGGTCCTCCAGATCCGCCCCCATGCTTGGTTCTGGACAGTAGTTAGTCCTCCTGCCTAAAAACAGAGTGGAACTATTTTCTGCAGCAGAAGAAGAACCTCAAATGTTCTCATCTGCTGCAGCCCAGAAACCTGAGAAGTAGTTTTGGGGGTGAAACAGGGGTGTCAGAGGAGGTCCAGACCCGGAGGTCCTGACTAGGAGGTCCAGACTAGGAGTTCAAGACCCAGAGGTCCAGACCTGGAGGTCCAGACCCGGAGGGTCAGACCCGGGGGTTCTTCACATTCAGGGATTTATTTTTTTTGGTGGATCAGACACCTCTTCTAAATTCAGTTCTTCAGCAAATATATTTCATCATCCAGTCCTCAGCATCGGTGCCGACTACAGACCCACTCAGGGAAAGGTTAGAACCCCCCATGTTGTTATCGTGACTGAAAGAACCAGATGTTCTGACCCAGTCTGCAGAACTGCCATCCAATACAGCAGCATAGTGCTGAACAGATAAATTCATGTCTCCAGTTTGGTCTGAAATCATGTTCCAATCCAGAATCCTTCATCTCTCCTGAGGAACCGGATCGCGTTCTTGACACCACCTGGGTTCTGGTGGGGAAGGGGTGCCATATGTCACGAGGAGGTGGTGATGTAAAGTAATCAGACTACCCTCTGATCTCCTACTTCCAGTCACTTCTCGTCTCCTAACTGCATTTGAGTCTGGAGGCCCGTTTTTGCACCACAGGGTCAGCCACAGAACTGGACCCTGATTCTGGACACTCCGTACAATCACAGCAGCAGCCATGATGCTGGAGGTTCTGCTAATGAAGAATCTCCCCAGGAGGTCTGACTGAGTTCAGTGAATCCAGAGTCCACAGAGGACCATTCCCAGAAACGGATCCTACTGCAGCTGAGGGGCGGACCCAGAACCCACCCTGACCCGATTCTGCCGGACCATCCAACCCTCAACCGTCTGCTATCCACAGGACCCGGAACCAGAACCTGTTAGAACCCTTCTGGTCTCGTACACATTACTGCACGTTTGGGTCCAGAACTCACCTGCGTTGGACATGCGCCTCCCTCTCTCCCAGTCCTGCTGTTCTCTGTCCGGCTGCTCCTTCTCCATTACTTCATGCTCGGCACGCTCCCGCTGCTCCTGCTGCTCCTGCTGCTCCCGCTGCTCCCGCTGCTCCTGCTGCTCCCGCTGCTCCTGGCGCTCCCGTGCAAGCCGCTCCTTCTCTGCTTCCATCTCTTTCTCCTGCCGTTCACGCTCCTGCCGCTCCAATATCTCCCTCTCCTGACGCTCCCGTTCTTGGCGCTCCCGTTCCACATCCTTCTGCCACTGCAGCTCCTGCAGCTGCCTGGAAGAGGAGAACGTGTAGGAGAGACGGTTGGTCTTTAAGCTACTCCCCTTAGGGGGCGCCACAGCCATTCCTCTGCCTGCGTCTAACCATCTCCTCTGTATCTTCTCCCTCAGGACCTCCATCCATGAACCTCCTCTTTCCTGGGATCCATCTGCTTTCCTGCACTGATCCCCAGAACATCTGACCGTTTAAATGCTGGAATCCATTTTCAAAATGTTTAACCAGATCAGCTGAATGTCTGATCAAATCAGCTTTCGGAGAGGATTCTAGACGGTTCTGACCGGTCTGGAACCGACGCAGCTTCTCCGATGTGTTGGGACTTTAAATGGGAAAAAAACACGGCGTATTTCTACGTCACACACTGCATGTTTTTCAAAGGTCTTTTCCATCTGCTCCTGATTCCTAACAATTTGAATCCAGAAACACTCAGAAAGACAGTTCTGATCTGTTGTATATCATCCAACAGCAGCCGGTCTCTGCTAAATGCCGCTTCTCACAGGTGTTTGGTACTTTAGACACCGGCCGGGCTCCTCTAAGATTTTATTGGAAGATATATGGCCATATGTTCTTTATCTGTGTCCTCCATATTCAGAAAAATGCTACAAGAACACATGAAAAACATCAAAATACCGTTTTTATCAGCGTGAGCCTTTAACCCTTGTTCTATCCTAGACACTCAAACATTGGGAGTGGGGTCATCTAGACCCACTAGACAGTGGGGTCATCTAGACCCACTAGACAGTGGGGTCATCTAGACCCACTAGACAGAGCTCTGAACCTTTGTTCTTCAATGAGTTGTGATCTTCACTGGTGTCCATGGATGACATGAAATCCTCTCCACCTTTATCCACCTTTGTCATGGTAGGAGAACACCTCAATGGAAGGGGGGGGGGGGTCATAGGATAGCACAAGGGTAATAAAGATAATTTATTAGCTGTGTACATCCAGCTCTGGCCAGTAGAGGGCAGCAGAGGCCAGCAAATGTATAACAGTGAGCTGTGCTTCCCAGCGTGTTTGATTGACTGCAGTTGCTGCTGGAATGTAAGCTGAAGCCATTTGTGAGCCAGAAGCACACAAAGACAACACAAAAGCAGCTCTGACTCACACACACAACCTCACTGCAGTAGTGAGATCACAGCTGCCCGACCCGGGTCCTACAGACCCACCCCTCTGCCTGTTTTCCACATCTCTCTGTACTTCCTGCTGCCAATTACCTGGATCAGGTGTGTCCAGTCAGTCAGAATAAGGAGACACCTGAGTCACCTGAAAATGAAAAGAGCGGTTGACCTCCAGGACTAAGGTTAGACAGCCCAGAATAGGGTGTTTCTGGCACAAGAGTCAAGTAAAGCGGTGGGAGGATCATCATTAGGGCTTTTCTGAAAAATGCTTTTTTTGCAGATAGAAACTCCTCAGCAAGCTGAGACACTTTAGAAACCCAAAAAAAGCTACAACTGGGTCACAGATACACCCCCCCAGAAGAGACCATGAACATCAGCAGCAGGAACGTGACAGACTGACTAAAGGCCCGTACACACCGGGACGAATATTCGCAAGGCGTTATTCGCCAGCGTTTTTCGCCACGTCTTTTGTGTTCACACCCAGGCAATTTTCGCTGACGATGAACCAACTGAACATGCAATTTCCTTCCCTGACATTAGATGGCGCTGAATGTAAAACAGAAATACTCCTGTACACAAGGTGGTTTTCACTCAGAAGAAGAGAGTCAGTATTTACGCGCTTGTCAGAATCAAACAACGAAAACATGAATATTTCAAGCACCAGTAGCTCCAGCTCCAGTTCCAATGATGAAGAAATTATTGTTCTGTTGATGATGAAAGACGCCGGAAAAGACGCCGATTTTGGGTACATCCCATAGTTACGAGAAGAGAAGAACATGGTGAGTTTTATCGACTGGTACAAGAGCTGAAAATCTATCATGAGCGTTTTCGGGGATATTTTAGAATGTCCGTCATTATTTCTTTGCAGCAGTGTAGCCGCTACTTGGCGTCTATCTTCTTTGCTGGTATGTGTGCTCAGAAAGGCAGTGTTGTGTTTGAGCGCCCCCAAGTTGTGTTTTACTGTAACTTCAGAAGCTCCAGACACGTGTGCAAAAGCGCCATTCTCATTGGTCGTATAGTTTTTGACGCGGCGCGTCAAACCAAAAAAACGAACCCGAGGCGTTTTTTAAAAAGTGACGCTTTGACACTCTCATTGGTGCCCTTTGTTTAGTCATGAGGCGTTAAACGTCCCGGTGTGTACGGGCCTTAAACCATTAGTCTACATGACGACAGAAAACAGACTGACGGAGAGGAGCAGGTGGACAGGTAAACAGGCTGTAGTCACCTGGGGCCTCATATCTAAACGTTGCGTACGCACAAAAGAAGGCGTACGCCACTCTCTACGCAATAGTTGAGATTTATAAAAAGCAAACTTGACGGGGAAATGTGCGGTCCTTCATCAAGCTCTGACCCAGGCGTACGCACAAAAACGGGTGAAATGAGAAACGGCGACACCGTCTGCAGATGGAAGAAACACGTGAAAGTGAAAATGACAATACTGCCTCATGAATAACATGAAGACTTCACAAAGCAAGTCTCACAATAACAGCTACATGAACACCCGTTTGATCGATCAGCAGTGAAACAAACAAAATCAAATGAAAATTACAACAGAAATTCAAATGAACACATATTTGCAAAAAGAAAAGTGAAATATGTTCTGCAATATATTGGCATGTTGTGCAATTCATCCTCATAAATAATATAGTTAACAGAACGAAATAATGTACAAAACTGATATTCTCCTCAATGTGTCCGTCTGGAGGAGCAGATATAGTCAAAGTCAAAGTCAAAGTCAGCTTTATTGTCAAATATGCTGCATCCGTAAGACATACAGCACAGATGAAATAGCTTTCCTCTCACCCCACAGTGCAAGCAGCATATAAAATAATAAATAAACCACTTAAAAAATACATTCTTTTAAAAACAATAAAGCCGATAGAGCCGCTGCGTGTGCACGCGCCGCCAGATGTGTGCGAATCAGACAGACAGACAGACAGACAGACAGACAGACAGACAGACAGACGTATTAAGTTGTTTTCATAATAAAACATTTCTTCATAAGCTACAGAATTATGGTATTCATGCATATGCCTTTAGTTTGTTTTATTTTGATAAAACAATGTATGGCGTATGTCTCAACCATTCAGAAAGCAACAAGAAATGACATTTGATGAACAATTTCCCATTTCCACGTGGATTATTACCCACATCTGTAGCTTGTCAGATGCAGTTAAATGGATGGAAATAAAATGCCCCATCACAATGCGTAATGACCACAATGGCTGATCTTGGATCTTAGAAGATGTGGCAAATGGAAGAATTGGGAGTGAACGCATCTTTAGACAGCAAGAAGACTTGCTGGCAAACGAGGACCAGTGGCTTATGAGCCGGTTCCCACTTCCTCCAGCCGTCCTGGTGGAGCTTTTGGGGGGGGTGTCACCCGGTGCATCTGGCGCGTCGCTGCCCCACCCCCCCTCAGTCACCACTCCACTTAAAGGGATTCCCCAATAATTGCTGCCACTCTCTCATCAAGAGGGGTCAGCTCCGGTGTCCCCTGTCCCCCCCCCATGGCAGACACTCTGGCGATGCAGCGCCAGACGTCTTTTTGCCTGGAATTTGATGTCCGACCATTTCTTTTTTATTTCGGCCACGGTCCGAGGTTGTGAGGCTCCAGCATTTACGGCGTCTGCCACCGTTTTCCACTCACGTGCCTTTTTGGCATTAGTAATGCCCACACTGTGCCCTCCAAACAACATTTTTTCCTCTTTTCCACCTCGCCAACGATAACTTCTACTTCACATTGAGTGAAGTTACGTTTTTTTGATTTCCTCTCTGTGTTTGTCATGGTTTCTCAATCAATGAATATTCATTTGTGGGCGTTTCACTGACTATTTATGGGCAACTATGGGCGTGTCATGAAGCCGCAAAAGCTGCTCAGCATTTAGAATTGGTTGTGATTTATTAAGGGAAGGATGCGTAGGATGTGTGTGATCACGGTTTTATAAATCTGAATATTTCTGTGCGTACGCACGTCCTATGTTTCATCCGTACGCCACTTCTGACGCAAATCCTACGCAAAGTTTTAGAAATGAGGCCCCTGGATTTCCGGACGAGCGAAAATGATTACACACAACCTGGAATGACCTCATTTCAGATGCTTTCTCACTCCATCTGCTGCTGACAGAATCATCTCAGGACGCGGTTTATGATGTGATCAGAGCCACAGGTGAGATGAGTCAGCAGGTTCCCATGAGTGTTGGAATGCTGGCAGCGCCTCCTGACACAGAACAGTAAGAACCCTGAGCGTCTGAGCTCCTCCAACTCCATACAGCAGCTCCCTGAAGGAGGAGCAGCGTTTTTGGGGAGTGGGGGGGTTTAGCTACAATCCCCAAATCCAAAATGAGAGATAAGAAGAAAAAAGGAGAAAGTCTCTCTTTTCCACAAACACCCCCCACCCCCGAGAAGATGCCCCAGTTCTCACGCTGCCTCTGAGCTCCATGATGTAATTACTGGAACTGGAGATTGACCTGGATTCTGGGCCCAGAGGACAGACACACTTCTGTGAGGACCTGTGGAACGCGCGGTGGACTGCAAGACCGTCCACAACTGTTCAAGACTGTTCAAGACCGTCCACGACTGTTCAAGACTGTCCACAACTGTTTAACACTGTCAACGACTGTCCACGACTGTTTAAGACTGTCCACGACTGTTTAAGACTGTCCACAACTGTTTAACACTGTCCACGACTGTTTAAGACTGTTTAAGACTGTCCACGACTGTTCAAGACTGTTCACGACTGTTTAACACTGTCAACGACTGTCCACGACTGTTCAAGACTGTTCACGACTGTTTAACACTGTCAACGACTGTCCACGACTGTTCAAGACTGTTCACGACTGTTTAACACTGTCAAAGACTGTTTAAGACTGTTTAAGACTGTCCACGACTGTTCAAGACTGTCCACGACTGTGCAAGACTGTCCACGACTGTTTAAGACTGTCCACGACTGTTTAAGACTGTCCACGACTGTTTACCACTATCAACAACTGTCCACGACTGTTCAAGACTGTCCACGACTGTTTAACAATGTCAACGACTGTCCACGACTGTTTAAGACTGTCCACGACTGTCCACGACTGTCCACGACTGTTTAAGACTGTCCACGACTGTTTAAGACTGTCCACAACTGTTTAACACTGTCCACGACTGTTTAAGACTGTTTAAGACTGTCCACGACTGTTCAAGACTGTCCACGACTGTTCAAGACTGTCCATGACTGTTTAACACTGTCAACGACTGTTTAAGACTGTCCACGACTGTCCACAACTGTTTAAGACTGTCCACGAGTGTTCAAGACTGTCCACGACTGTTCAAGACTGTCCACAACTGTTTAACACTGTCAACGACTGTCCACAACTGTTTAAGACTGTCCACGACTGTTTAAGACTGTCCACAACTGTTTAACACTGTCAACGACTGTCCACGACTGTTCAAGACTGTCCACAACTGTTTAACACTGTCAACGACTGTCCACGACTGTTCAAGACTGTCCACAACTGTTTAACACTGTCAACGACTGTCCACGACTGTTTAAGACTGTCCACGACTGTTCAAGACTGTTCACGACTGTTTAAGACTGTCCACGACTGTTTACCACTATCAACGACTGTCCACGACTGTTCAAGACTGTCCACGACTGTTTAACAATGTCAACGACTGTCCACGACTGTTTAAGACTGTCCACGACTGTCCACGACTGTTCAAGACTGTCCACGACTGTTTAAGACTGTCCACAACTGTTTAAGACTGTCCACAACTGTTTAACACTGTCCACGACTGTCCACGACTGTTCAAGACTGTCCACGACTATTAAAGACTGTCCACGACTGTTTAACACTGTCAACGACTGTTTAAGACTGTCCACGACTGTTCAAGACTGTCCACGACTGTTCAAGACTGGCCACGACTGTTTAACACTGTCAACGACTGTTTAAGACTGTCCACGACTGTTCAAGACTGTTCAAGACTGTCCACGACTGTTCAAGACTGGCCACGACTGTTCAAGACTGTCCACGACTGTTCAAGACTGTTCAAGACCGTCCACGACTGTTCAAGACTGTCCACGACTGTTCAAGACTGTCCACGACTGTTCAAGACTGTTCAAGACCGTCCACGACTGTTCAAGACTGTCCACGACTGTTCAAGACTGTCCACGACTGTTCAAGACCGTCCACGACTGTTCAAGACTGTCCACGACTGTTTAGCACTATCAACGACTGTTTAAGACTGTCCACGACTGTTCAAGACTGGCCACGACTGTTCAAGACTGTCCACGACTGTTCAAGACTGTTCAAGACCGTCCACGACTGTTCAAGACTGTCCACGACTGTTCAAGACTGTCAACGACTGTCCACGACTGTTCAAGACCGTCCACGACTGTTCAAGAGTGTCCACGACTGTTTAGCACTATCAACGACTGTTTAAGACTGTCCACGACTGTTCAAGACTGTTCAAGACTGTCCACGACTGTTCAAGACTGGCCACGACTGTTCAAGACTGTCCACGACTGTTCAAGACTGTTCAAGACCGTCCACGACTGTTCAAGACTGTCCACGACTGTTCAAGACTGTCCACGACTGTCCACGACTGTTCAAGACCGTCCACGACTGTTCAAGACTGTCCACGACTGTTTAGCACTATCAACGACTGTCCACGACTGTTCAAGACTGTCCACGACTGTTTAACACTGAGCTCCATGATGTAATCACTGGAACTGGAGATTGACCTGGATTCTGGGCCCAGAGGACAGACACACTTCTGTGAGGACCTGTGGAACGCGCGGTGGACTGCAAGACCGTCCACGACTGTTCAAGACTGTCCACGACTGTTCAAAACTGTTCAAGACCGTCCACGACTGTTCAAGACTGTCCACAACTGTTCAAGACTGTTCACAACTGTTTAACACTGTCAACGACTGTTCAAGACTGTTCAAGACTGTCCACGACTGTTTAACACTGTCAACGACTGTCCACGACTGTTCAAGACTGTCCACGACTGTTTAACACTATCAACGACTGTCCACGACTGTTCAAGACTGTCCACGACTGTCCACGACTGTTTAAGACTGTCCACGACTGTTTAACACTGAGCTCCATGATGTAATTACTGGAACTGGAGATTGACCTGGATTCTGGGCCCAGAGGACAGACACACTTCTGTGAGGACCTGTGGAACGCGCGGTGGACTGCAAGACCGTCCACGACTGTTCAAGACTGTCCACGACTGTTCAAAACTGTTCAAGACCGTCCACGACTGTTCAAGACTGTCCACAACTGTTCAAGACTGTTCACAACTGTTTAACACTGTCAACGACTGTCCAAGACTGTTCAAGACTGTCCACGACTGTTTAACACTGTCAACGACTGTCCACGACTGTTCAAGACTGTCCACGACTGTTTAACACTATCAACGACTGTCCCGACTGTTCAAGACTGTCCACGACTGTCCACGACTGTTTAAGACTGTCCACGACTGTTTAAGACTGTCCACAACTGTTTAACACTGTCCACGACTGTTTAAGACTGTCCACGACTGTTCAAGACTGTCCACGACTGTTCAAGACTGTCCACGACTGTTCAAGACTGTCCACGATTTTTTAACACTGTCAACGACTGTTTAAGACTGTTCACAACTGTTTAACACTGTCAACGACTGTCCACGACTGTTCAAGAACGTCCACGACTGTTCAAGACTGTCCACGACTGTTCAAGACTGTCCACGACTGTTCAAGACTGGCCACGACTGTTTAACACTGTCAACGACTGTTTAAGACTGTCCACGACTGTTCAAGACTGTTCAAGACTGTCCACGACTGTTCAAGACTGGCCACGACTGTTCAAGACTGTCCACGACTGTTCAAGACTGTTCAAGACCGTCCACGACTGTTCAAGACTGTCCACGACTGTTCAAGACTGTCCACGACTGTTCAAGACTGTTCAAGACCGTCCACGACTGTTCAAGACTGTCCACGACTGTTCAAGACTGTCCACGACTGTTCAAGACCGTCCACGACTGTTCAAGACTGTCCACGACTGTTTAGCACTATCAACGACTGTTTAAGACTGTCCACGACTGTTCAAGACTGGCCACGACTGTTCAAGACTGTCCACGACTGTTCAAGACTGTTCAAGACCGTCCACGACTGTTCAAGACTGTCCACGACTGTTCAAGACTGTCAACGACTGTCCACGACTTTTCAAGACCGTCCACGACTGTTCAAGAGTGTCCACGACTGTTTAGCACTATCAACGACTGTTTAAGACTGTCCACGACTGTTCAAGACTGTTCAAGACTGTCCACGACTGTTCAAGACTGGCCACGACTGTTCAAGACTGTCCACGACTGTTCAAGACTGTTCAAGACCGTCCACGACTGTTCAAGACTGTCCACGACTGTTCAAGACTGTCCACGACTGTCCACGACTGTTCAAGACCGTCCACGACTGTTCAAGACTGTCCACGACTGTTCAAGACTGTCCACGACTGTTTAGCACTATCAACGACTGTCCACGACTGTTCAAGACTGTCCACGACTGTTTAACACTGAGCTCCATGATGTAATCACTGGAACTGGAGATTGACCTGGATTCTGGGCCCAGAGGACAGACACACTTCTGTGAGGACCTGTGGAACGCGCGGTGGACTGCAAGACTGTTCAAGACTGTCCACGACTGTTTAAGATTGTCCACAACTGTTTAACACTGTCAACGACTGTCCACGACTGTTCAAGACTGTCCACAACTGTTTAACACTGTCAACGACTGTCCACGACTGTTCAAGACTGTTTAACACTGTCAACGACTGTCCACGACTGTTCAAGACTGTCCACGACTGTTCAAGACTGTCCACAACTGTTTAACACTGTCAACGACTGTCCACGACTGTTCAAGACTGTCCACGACTGTTTAAGATTGTCCACAACTGTTTAACACTGTCAACGACTGTCCACGACTGTTCAAGACTGTCCACAACTGTTTAACACTGTCAACGACTGTCCACGACTGTCCACGACTGTTCAAGACTGTCCACGACTGTCCACGACTGTTTAAGACTGTCCACAACTGTTTAAGACTGTCCACAACTGTTTAACACTGTCCACGACTGTCCACGACTGTTCAAGACTGTCCACGACTATTAAAGACTGTCCACGACTGTTTAACACTGTCAACGACTGTTTAAGACTGTCCACGACTGTTCAAGACTGTCCACGACTGTTCAAGACTGGCCACGACTGTTTAACACTGTCAACGACTGTTTAAGACTGTCCACGACTGTTCAAGACTGTTCAAAACTGTCCACGACTGTTCAAGACTGGCCACGACTGTTCAAGACTGTCCACGACTGTTCAAGACTGTTCAAGACCGTCCACGACTGTTCAAGACTGTCCACGACTGTTCAAGACTGTCCACGACTGTTCAAGACTGTTCAAGACCGTCCACGACTGTTCAAGACTGTCCACGACTGTTCAAGACTGTCCACGACTGTTCAAGACCGTCCACGACTGTTCAAGACTGTCCACGACTGTTTAGCACTATCAACGACTGTTTAAGACTGTCCACGACTGTTCAAGACTGGCCACGACTGTTCAAGACTGTCCACGACTGTTCAAGACTGTTCAAGACCGTCCACGACTGTTCAAGACTGTCCACGACTGTTCAAGACTGTCAACGACTGTCCACGACTGTTCAAGACCGTCCACGACTGTTCAAGAGTGTCCACGACTGTTTAGCACTATCAACGACTGTTTAAGACTGTCCACGACTGTTCAAGACTGTCCACGACTGTTCAAGACTGGCCACGACTGTTCAAGACTGTCCACGACTGTTCAAGACTGTTCAAGACCGTCCACGACTGTTCAAGACTGTCCACGACTGTTCAAGACTGTCCACGACTGTTCAAGACCGTCCACGACTGTTCAAGACTGTCCACGACTGTTTAGCACTATCAACGACTGTCCACGACTGTTCAAGACTGTCCACGACTGTTTAACACTGAGCTCCATGATGTAATTACTGGAACTGGAGATTGACCTGGATTCTGGGCCCAGAGGACAGACACACTTCTGTGAGGACCTGTGGAACGCGCGGTGGACTGCAAGACCGTCCACGACTGTTCAAGACTGTCCACGACTGTTCAAAACTGTTCAAGACCGTCCACGACTGTTCAAGACTGTCCACAACTGTTCAAGACTGTTCACAACTGTTTAACACTGTCAACGACTGTCCAAGACTGTTCAAGACTGTCCACGACTGTTTAACACTGTCAACGACTGTCCACGACTGTTCAAGACTGTCCACGACTGTTTAACACTATCAACGACTGTCCACGACTGTTCAAGACTGTCCACGACTGTCCACGACTGTTTAAGACTGTCCACGACTGTTTAAGACTGTCCACGACTGTTTAAGACTGTCCACAACTGTTTAACACTGTCCACGACTGTTTAAGACTGTTTAAGACTGTCCACGACTGTTCAAGACTGTCCACGACTGTTCAAGACTGTCCATGACTGTTTAACACTGTCAACGACTGTTTAAGACTGTCCACGACTGTCCACAACTGTTTAAGACTGTCCACGAGTGTTCAAGACTGTCCACGACTGTTCAAGACTGTCCACAACTGTTTAACACTGTCAACGACTGTCCACAACTGTTTAAGACTGTCCACGACTGTTTAAGACTGTCCACAACTGTTTAACACTGTCACGACTGTCCACGACTGTTCAAGACTGTCCACAACTGTTTAACACTGTCAACGACTGTCCACGACTGTTCAAGACTGTCCACAACTGTTTAACACTGTCAACGACTGTCCACGACTGTTTAAGACTGTCCACGACTGTTCAAGACTGTTCACGACTGTTTAAGACTGTCCACGACTGTTTACCACTATCAACGACTGTCCACGACTGTTCAAGACTGTCCACGACTGTTTAACAATGTCAACGACTGTCCACGACTGTTTAAGACTGTCCACGAGTGTCCACGACTGTTCAAGACTGTCCACGACTGTCCACGACTGTTTAAGACTGTCCACAACTGTTTAAGACTGTCCACAACTGTTTAACACTGTCCACGACTGTCCACGACTGTTCAAGACTGTCCACGACTATTAAAGACTGTCAACGACTGTTTAAGACTGTCCACGACTGTTCAAGACTGTCCACGACTGTTCAAGACTGGCCACGACTGTTTAACACTGTCAACGACTGTTTAAGACTGTCCACGACTGTTCAAGACTGTTCAAGACTGTCCACGACTGTTCAAGACTGGCCACGACTGTTCAAGACTGTCCACGACTGTTCAAGACTGTTCAAGACCGTCCACGACTGTTCAAGACTGTCCACGACTGTTCAAGACTGTCCACGACTGTTCAAGACTGTTCAAGACCGTCCACGACTGTTCAAGACTGTCCACGACTGTTCAAGACTGTCCACGACTGTTCAAGACCGTCCACGACTGTTCAAGACCGTCCACGACTGTTCAAGACTGTCCACGACTGTTTAGCACTATCAACGACTGTTTAAGACTGTCCACGACTGTTCAAGACTGGCCACGACTGTTCAAGACTGTCCACGACTGTTCAAGACTGTTCAAGACCGTCCACGACTGTTCAAGACTGTCCACGACTGTTCAAGACTGTCAACGACTGTCCACGACTGTTCAAGACCGTCCACGACTGTTCAAGAGTGTCCACGACTGTTTAGCACTATCAACGACTGTTTAAGACTGTCCACGACTGTTCAAGACTGTTCAAGACTGTCCACGACTGTTCAAGACTGGCCACGACTGTTCAAGACTGTCCACGACTGTTCAAGACCGTCCACGACTGTTCAAGACTGTCCACGACTGTTCAAGACTGTCCACGACTGTCCACGACTGTTCAAGACCGTCCACGACTGTTCAAGACTGTCCACGACTGTTTAGCACTATCAACGACTGTCCACGACTGTTCAAGACTGTCCACGACTGTTTAACACTGAGCTCCATGATGTAATCACTGGAACTGGAGATTGACCTGGATTCTGGGCCCAGAGGACAGACACACTTCTGTGAGGACCTGTGGAACGCGCGGTGGACTGCAAGACCGTCCACGACTGTTCAAGACTGTCCACGACTGTTCAAAACTGTTCAAGACCGTCCACGACTGTTCAAGACTGTCCACAACTGTTCAAGACTGTTCACAACTGTTTAACACTGTCAACGACTGTCCAAGACTGTTCAAGACTGTCCACGACTGTTTAACACTGTCAACGACTGTCCACGACTGTTCAAGACTGTCCACGACTGTTTAACACTATCAACGACTGTCCACGACTGTTCAAGACTGTCCACGACTGTTTAAGACTGTCCACGACTGTTTAAATCTGAGCTCCATGATGTAATTACTGGAACTGGAGATTGACCTGGATTCTGGGCCCAGAGGACAGACACACTTCTGTGAGGACCTGTGGAACGCGCGGTGGACTGCAAGACCGTCCACGACTGTTCAAGACTGTCCACGACTGTTCAAAACTGTTCAAGACCGTCCACGACTGTTCAAGACTGTCCACAACTGTTCAAGACTGTTCACAACTGTTTAACACTGTCAACGACTGTCCAAGACTGTTCAAGACTGTCCACGACTGTTTAACACTGTCAACGACTGTCCACGACTGTTCAAGACTGTCCACGACTGTTTAACACTATCAACGACTGTCCACGACTGTTCAAGACTGTCCACGACTGTCCACGACTGTTTAAGACTGTCCACGACTGTTTAAGACTGTCCACAACTGTTTAACACTGTCCACGACTGTTTAAGACTGTCCACGACTGTTCAAGACTGTCCACGACTGTTCAAGACTGTCCACGACTGTTCAAGACTGCCCACGATTTTTTAACACTGTCAACGACTGTTTAAGACTGTTCACAACTGTTTAACACTGTCAACGACTGTCCACGACTGTTCAAGAACGTCCACGACTGTTCAAGACTGTCCACGACTGTTTAAGATTGTCCACAACTGTTTAACACTGTCAACGACTGTCCACGACTGTTCAAGACTGTCCACAACTGTTTAACACTGTCAACGACTGTTCAAGACTGTTTAACACTGTCAACGACTGTCCACGACTGTTCAAGACTGTCCACGACTGTTCAAGACTGTCCACAACTGTTTAACACTGTCAACGACTGTCCACGACTGTTCAAGACTGTCCACGACTGTTTAAGATTGTCCACAACTGTTTAACACTGTCAACGACTGTCCACGACTGTTCAAGACTGTCCACAACTGTTTAACACTGTCAACGACTGTCCACGACTGTCCACGACTGTTCAAGACTGTCCACGACTGTCCACGACTGTTTAAGACTGTCCACAACTGTTTAAGACTGTCCACAACTGTTTAACACTGTCCACGACTGTTCAAGACTGTCCACGACTATTAAAGACTGTCCACGACTGTTCAAGACTGTCCACGACTGTCCACGACTGTTCAAGACCGTCCACGACTGTTCAAGACTGTCCACGACTGTTTAGCACTATCAACGACTGTCCACGACTGTTCAAGACTGTCCACGACTGTTTAACACTGAGCTCCATGATGTAATTACTGGAACTGGAGATTGACCTGGATTCTGGGCCCAGAGGACAGACACACTTCTGTGAGGACCTGTGGAACGCGCGGTGGACTGCAAGACCATCCACGACTGTTCAAGACTGTCCACGACTGTTCAAAACTGTTCAAGACCGTCCACGACTGTTCAAGACTGTCCACAACTGTTCAAGACTGTTCACAACTGTTTAACACTGTCAACGACTGTCCAAGACTGTTCAAGACTGTCCACGACTGTTTAACACTGTCAACGACTGTCCACGACTGTTCAAGACTGTCCACGACTGTTTAACACTATCAACGACTGTCCACGACTGTTCAAGACTGTCCACGACTGTTTAAGACTGTCCACGACTGTTTAACACTGAGCTCCATGATGTAATTACTGGAACTGGAGATTGACCTGGATTCTGGGCCCAGAGGACAGACACACTTCTGTGAGGACCTGTGGAACGCGCGGTGGACTGCAAGACCGTCCACGACTGTTCAAGACTGTCCACGACTGTTCAAAACTGTTCAAGACCGTCCACAACTGTTCAAGACTGTTCATAACTGTTTAACACTGTCAACGACTGTCCAAGACTGTTCAAGACTGTCCACGACTGTTTAACACTGTCAACGACTGTCCACGACTGTTCAAGACTGTCCACGACTGTTTAACACTATCAACGACTGTCCACGACTGTTCAAGACTGTCCACGACTGTCCACGACTGTTTAAGACTGTCCACGACTGTTTAAGACTGTCCACAACTGTTTAACACTGTCCACGACTGTTTAAGACTGTCCACGACTGTTCAAGACTGTCCACGACTGTTCAAGACTGTCCACGACTGTTCAAGACTGTCCACGATTTTTTAACACTGTCAACGACTGTTTAAGACTGTTCACAACTGTTTAACACTGTCAACGACTGTCCACGACTGTTCAAGAACGTCCACGACTGTTCAAGACTGTCCACGACTGTTTAAGATTGTCCACAACTGTTTAACACTGTCAACGACTGTTCAAGACTGTCCACAACTGTTTAACACTGTCAACGACTGTTCAAGACTGTTTAACACTGTCAACGACTGTCCACGACTGTTCAAGACTGTCCACGACTGTTCAAGACTGTCCACAACTGTTTAACACTGTCAACGACTGTCCACGACTGTTCAAGACTGTCCACGACTGTTTAAGATTGTCCACAACTGTTTAACACTGTCAACGACTGTCCACGACTGTTCAAGACTGTCCACAACTGTTTAACACTGTCAACGACTGTCCACGACTGTCCACGACTGTTCAAGACTGTCCACGACTGTCCACGACTGTTTAAGACTGTCCACAACTGTTTAAGACTGTCCACAACTGTTTAACACTGTCCACGACTGTTCAAGACTGTCCACGACTATTAAAGACTGTCCACGACTGTTTAACACTGTCAACGACTGTTTAAGACTGTCCACGACTGTTCAAGACTGTCCACGACTGTTCAAGACTGGCCACGACTGTTTAACACTGTCAAATACTGTTTAAGACTGTCCACGACTGTTCAAGACTGTTCAAGACTGTCCACGACTGTTCAAGACTGGCCACGACTGTTCAAGACTGTCCACGACTGTTCAAGACTGTTCAAGACCGTCCACGACTGTTCAAGACTGTCCACGACCTGTTCAAGACTGTCCACGACTGTTCAAGACTGTTCATGACCGTCCACGACTGTTCAAGACTGTCCACGACTGTTCAAGACTGTCCACGACTGTTCAAGACCGTCCACGACTGTTCAAGACTGTCCACGACTGTTTAGCACTATCAACGACTGTTTAAGACTGTCCACGACTGTTCAAGACTGGCCACGACTGTTCAAGACTGTCCACGACTGTTCAAGACTGTCAACGACTGTCCACGACTGTTCAAGACCGTCCACGACTGTTCAAGACTGTCCACGACTGTTTAGCACTATGAACGACTGTTTAAGACTGTCCACGACTGTTCAAGACTGTTCAAGACTGTCCACGACTGTTCAAGACTGGCCACGACTGTTCAAGACTGTCCACGACTGTTCAAGACTGTTCAAGACCGTCCACGACTGTTCAAGACTGTCCACGACTGTTCAAGACTGTCCACGACTGTCCACGACTGTTCAAGACCGTCCACGACTGTTCAAGACTGTCCACGACTGTTTAGCACTATCAACGACTGTCCACGACTGTTCAAGACTGTCCACGACTGTTTAACACTGAGCTCCATGATGTAATTACTGGAACTGGAGATTGACCTGGATTCTGGGCCCAGAGGACAGACACACTTCTGTGAGGACCTGTGGAACGCGCGGTGGACTGCAAGACCGTCCACGACTGTTCAAGACTGTCCACGACTGTTCAAAACTGTTCAAGACCGTCCACGACTGTTCAAGACTGTCCACAACTGTTCACAACTGTTTAACACTGTCAACGACTGTCCAAGACTGTTCAAGACTGTCCACGACTGTTTAACACTGTCAACGACTGTCCACGACTGTTCAAGACTGTCCACGACTGTTTAACACTATCAACGACTGTCCACGACTGTTCAAGACTGTCCACGACTGTCCACGACTGTTTAAGACTGTCCACGACTGTTTAACACTGAGCTCCATGATGTAATTACTGGAACTGGAGATTGACCTGGATTCTGGGCCCAGAGGACAGACACACTTCTGTGAGGACCTGTGGAACGCGCGGTGGACTGCAAGACCATCCACGACTGTTCAAGACTGTCCACGACTGTTCAAAACTGTTCAAGACCGTCCACGACTGTTCAAGACTGTCCACAACTGTTCAAGACTGTTCACAACTGTTTAACACTGTCAACGACTGTCCAAGACTGTTCAAGACTGTCCACGACTGTTTAACACTGTCAACGACTGTCCACGACTGTTCAAGACTGTCCACGACTGTTTAACACTATCAACGACTGTCCACGACTGTTCAAGACTGTCCACGACTGTTTAAGACTGTCCACGACTGTTTAAGACTGTCCACAACTGTTTAACACTGTCCACGACTGTTTAAGACTGTCCACGACTGTTCAAGACTGTCCACGACTGTTCAAGACTGTCCACGACTGTTCAAGACTGTCCACGATTTTTTAACACTGTCAACGACTGTTTAAGACTGTTCACAACTGTTTAACACTGTCAACGACTGTCCACGACTGTTCAAGAACGTCCACGACTGTTCAAGACTGTCCACGACTGTTTAAGATTGTCCACAACTGTTTAACACTGTCAACGACTGTCCACGACTGTTCAAGACTGTCCACAACTGTTTAACACTGTCAACGACTGTCCACGACTGTTCAAGACTGTTTAACACTGTCAACGACTGTCCACGACTGTTCAAGACTGTCCACGACTGTTCAAGACTGTCCACAACTGTTTAACACTGTCAACGACTGTCCACGACTGTTCAAGACTGTCCACGACTGTTTAAGATTGTCCACAACTGTTTAACACTGTCAACGACTGTCCACGACTGTTCAAGACTGTCCACAACTGTTTAACACTGTCAACGACTGTCCACGACTGTTCATGACTGTTTAACACTGTCAACGACTGTCCACGACTGTTCAAGACTGTCCACGACTGTTCAAGACTGTCCACAACTGTTTAACACTGTCAACGACTGTCCACGACTGTTCAAGACTGTTCACGACTGTTTAAAACTGTCAACGACTGTCCACGACTGTTCAAGAGTGTCCACGACTGTTTAACACTGTCAACGACTGTCCACAACTGTTCAAGACTGTTTAAGACTGTCTAAAACAGTGTAAGACTGTCCATGAGTGTTTAAAACTGTCCACGACTGTTTAAGATTCTCCACGACTGCTCAAGACTGTTCACAACTGTTCAAGACTGTTTAAGACTGTCCAAAAGAGTTTAAGACTGTCCACGACTGTTTAAGACTGTCCAAAACTGTTTAAGACTGTCCACGATTGTTCAAGACTGTCCACAACTGTTCAAGACTGTGTAAGACTTTCCAAAAGAGTTTAAGACTGTCCACGACTGTATAAGACTGTCCAACACTGTTTAAGACTGTCCACGACTGTTCAAGACTGTTTAAGACTGTTTAAGACTGTCCAAAACTTTTTAAGACTGTCCACAACTGTTTACTATTTTAGTAAATGCTTTACAGTTTTCATTCTTTGCATGACCAAAAGGAATAAAGTTACTACAGAAATCAGACATGCTAAAGCTAATTTCTTTATCAATGCTCTAACTAACTCAAAAGGTAATGCAAAAGAAGTCTGGACACATATTCATAAACTGTTACAACACGTAACATGTGTGAAATAAAATTAAAGAAGGGTCTATCTAATGACCCTTTAAGATAAGATAAGATAAGATATTCCTTTATTAGTCCCACGATGGGGAAATTTCCTTATTGCGGCAGCAGTACAGGAACAGAGAGCAGTATATAATAGAAAAGACTATGGAGTAAGTATAAACACCTATATACACAATATACACACATACATTCCAAAATATTGCACAGGATGATCATATGATCGGTTATTGCACAGGGTAGGCTAAGACAGAGTCGATGATGTTGACCATGTTTGACATGGTTCACTGGGAGCAGCTGAGGTTGTAAAGTCTGATGGAAGAAGGTAGAAACGACCTGCGGTGTCGCTCCTTCAGACACTTGGGATGTCTCAGTCTGACGCTGAAGGAGCTGCACAGTGAGGACACAGACTCATACATGGGGTGGGCGTCGTTCTCCATCAAGGATGATAGCTTAGCTACCATCCTCCTCTCTCCCACCTCCTGTATTGAGTCCAAAGGCAGCCCCAGAACGGAGCTGGCCTTCTTCACCAGCTTCTCCAGTCGCTTCCTGTCCGCTGCCGAGATGCCGCTACACCAGCAGACCGCTCCATAAAAGATGGCTGATGCCACCACAGAGTCGTAAAAGGTCTTTAGGAGTGATCCCTGCACCCCAAAAGACCTCAGTCTCCTCAGCAGATAAAGCCTGCTCTGTCCTTTTTTGTACAGTGCTTCTGTATTGTGTGACCAGTCCAGTTTATTGTTGAGGTGAACACCCAAGTACTTGTCTGAATCCACTCTCTCAATGTCCCTTCCTTGGATGTTCACCGGTGCTAATATAGAGTGAGTGTGCCTGCGGAAGTCCACCACCAGCTCCTTGGTTTTCCCTGCATTAATCTGGAGGTAGTTCCGCTGGCACCAGTCCACAAAGTTCTGAATCAGTTCTCTGTACTCTCTGTCATTGTCATCCGTGATTAGTCCGACAACGGCAGAGTCATCCGAGAACTTCTGCAGGTGACAAGATGCTGAGCTGGACATGAAGTCTGCGGTGTAGACAGTGAACAGGAACGGAGCCAGAACTGTTCCCTGCGGTGCTCCTGTGTTACAGACGATCATAGATATTGCAAATGCTTTCCACACTTTTTTTGTGACCTCTGCCATAACCTTGACACAGACATTGTGTCCTGTTACAATCAAGCCTCAGTAAAAGAACCAACGTTTAATCTAAGTCCAGCATCACAAGAACAAATCGGAAAAATACTTAGTATTTTCAAAAATTCTAAAGCCGAAGATGCATTTGGCCCGAGCACATTGATGATAAAAACTCACAAAGAGTCACTTGTATCTCCTATTACTACCATAATCAACAAAATTAATAAACTCAAGTACTTTTCCAGATCTATGGAAAACATCAGTGATCACACCAATCCTTAAATCTGGAGATCCAACAGAAATAAGCAATTACAGACAGATAAGCATCTTGCCAGTCGTGTCTAAAGTGCTGGAAAAGTGTGTAGCAGAACAACTCACAGGACATCTTAACTATAGTTCTTATAACCTCCATCAAATGCAATTTAGATTTAGAAAGCTTCACTCTACTGAAACAGCGATCTGTTTTCTTCTAGAAAACTTCAAACTAAAGATTGACATAAATGTCTCTTGAAAAGTAATGGTTTTGATTCATTGTATTTAAAACAGAAGTGGGAGTTAGAATTGCAGGCTAACTTGTCAGAGGACAACTGGTATTCAATCTGTCAGCTACAACACACCTCAACAAGTTCCAGACAATGGAGAGAATTCGGGTGGAAAAATATAACAAGGTTCTTTATCAGTCCTCACTTAAAGAGCAAACAGCTGAGGACTCCACAACAATGCTGGAGACTCTGTGGAAGCGCCAATCATTCACAGATCTTCTGGACATGCAGTAAAGTTGTTCCCTTCTGGCAGAGCATCATCAAAACCTTGCAGGAAATACTAGGGTATGAAATACCCGCTGACCCACGAATACTATACCTAGGACTGTTACCAACAGGAGTGATTCAAACAGAGGACAAGTATCTTTTTAAAGTCATGACCATGGCCTGCAAAAAAGCCATAACAAGAAATTGGCTTAAAAGTGAACCACTAAGACTGGATCAATGGACAGAAATTATGGAAGAGATCTGTTCAATTGAAAATAAAAAGACATTTCACTTACGGTTGAAAGCTGAAAATGTTCAACCCCAATGGAGGAAATGGAAGCAATATGCACCCCGCTCAGAACTGAAAGCTCAAAACTAATTTTTGTTTTACCCCACTAGTTCAACTTTGTTTGTTTTGTTTTTTTGAGTTTTATTTGATTTCTTTACTGGATTGTTTTTTTCTCTTTATTTGTTTGTATTTTAAAAGTGCAAAAGGTAAAATAAAGAGTACAAAAACAAACAAATTCAAGATTGACAGAGGAGGAGTTGTAGGAGCTGTGTTCCTTGACCTTAAGGAAGTTTTTGACACAGTCAATAGGGAAATCTTAATTGAAACATTACATCATTTTAATCTTTCACCAAGAACTCTACTCTGGCTGGAATCTTACCTGACATGCAGGAAACAGGAGGTCTGAGTCAATAATACAACATCATCAAGTGGTGAAAATCAGCTAGGGTTACCCCAAGGCTCATCATTATCCCCATTACTGTTCAGTCTTTACATTAATGACCTCCCTAGCTGCTGCCCACCTAATGTGCATTGCCAGCTGTATGCAGATGATGCTGTCATCAATGTTCATGCTAGGGACAGATACCAAGCAGCTCAAGAACTCACATCAGCCATGAACAAGGTCTCAGAACGGCCCCAAAGATCCCAGCTGATTCTCAATGTATCTAAAACCGTGTGCATGTATTTTTCCAAAAGCTCAACTAACCAAGACACCCCCCCCCCCCCCCCGGTATTGATAAATGGAGCAACTATATACAATCAGTCTCTGAGTATAAATGCTTAGGAATAACAATTGACACACAATTAACATTCAAATCACACATCAAAATGGTTGTTAACTCAATTAAATTCAATTTATCAAATTTTAGACACATAAGAAACAACTTAACTCTGGAAGCTGCTAAGCTGTACTATAATGCAATGATTGTTTCACAAATGACCTACTATGACCAGCTGGGCATCAGCATGCACAACCATTCTGAAACCTCTACAAACTGTTCACAAACAAGCTCTAAAAACTTTGGACAAAAAGCCTAAAAGCCACCATCTTTATGAAATACTTCAGAAACACAATCTACTGAGCTTCAATAATATGATTTAACATGCAGATTGCATTCTGGTCTATAAAATCCTTCACAGTCTGGCTCCTCCCCCACTTCAGGACTTTGTCAAAAAAAGACAAAACCAAAGCACCAGAGCAAGTTCAAGAGGCAACTGCATTATTCCTTCCAGAAAAAGCAGCTTTGGACAGACTGTTTGTCCTTTCGAGCCTCTCAACTCCTAACCCTAACCCTAACCTGGAACACAATCCCAGAAAGCACTGGAGGACTCTCCACACTTCCGTCTTTCTCTAAACAATTAAGATCATGGCTGCTGAAAAACCAAACTTGGACTCACAGCAAACTTTAGGGACAATGCCAGAAAACTGTTTGCTAACAAAAGTCAAAAGAAATCATTGGGGGGTGAAAAAGGTGGTCACAGTTGTCATAGTATTGTTCTGATTCTGATTCTGGCAATTTTATTGATGTAGACCAGGGGTCACCAACCATGTGCCCGCGGGCGCCAATGCGCCCCCGAGCGCCCCTTGTGGCGCCCGCAGGAAATGCTCCAAAAAAAACGTTTCTTTTTTTTTTTTTTTTTTTAATTGGAGCAAATATTTAACAAACAATCACGGCATGTCTGTAAATGACAACAATATCAATTCTGAGATAAAGGTAGACAAAAAACAAATATGAAAACAAATATAACTTAAAAAAATAATCATTAAAATTAAGGGTCTATTACAAAAATGTAAATAGATCAAATAAATTACACAATGTCTGTGCATTCTTATGATTCATGTAATGTAAAGATTTAGAAAAGAGGTTGAGATGGTTGAGTAATCCATTAATATGAGGTTTCACCTTTAAAAATTTACAAGTATGAATATAATGCTTTAAAATTACAATTAGTAAATTAATCAGAAAGTCCAGATATTTGTCAATGAATTTTAATCAAATTTTAATTGTATTCCAATTTAAAGGGTTAATGATGATATTTTTGGATTTGAGCCAAATATGAAAAGACGACCAAAACTCTTTTACATGAAAACATTCAAAGAAAAGATGTTCCACAGTTTCTACATCATTTCCACTAAAGACACAAAGATCACTGTCCCAGTTACAGCCAGAATGTAAAAAATGATTGGAAGGGTAAATATCATTTAAAGAGAATGCTCCAAAAATAGCACCGCTCTTATGGCAATCAATCAAAAATGATGTCAGGAGTTCAGCTCTAAGAAAATGACAAAAGAGCAAAGAAAACTGAGTATTTGATTTATTATATCTAATTATTAATATTTCCTGGCTTTATTTGTTCATATTTGCATAATTTTTACAGAATATATTTATTATTCTGAAATAATATTCCTGTCTGTTTTTATTCATACTTGTGTTTAAAAAGTTAAAGTTAAGTTAAAGTTTTAAAGGTTTAAAAGTTTAGCTTTATGTGTTTAATAAATGTTTTTGTTGTTCGGTCGCAACCTAAAGTGTGTTTTGGATTTAGGCCCCCTCTGCAACTGAGTTTGACCCCCCTGTAATACCAGTCTAGGAAATTCATGCATTTTTGTGAGTAAAGTGAGCAAATAGAAAGAGGGCACACAAAAGGATGTCATGAAATTGTGTGTGTGTGTTTTTTTTTTGGGGGGGGGGTTAGCAAACAGGTCCTGTGGCGCCCTTCATACCACTTGGAGCCCATTAAATAGCCCTCAGTGTCAAAAAGGTTGGTGACCCCTGATGTAGACTTTGGGGAACTATGCATTTGAAACCGTTTTAAACGTCATCTGAGTTATGTTAATTTTTGGCCATTTTATTTAATGCAATTTTACGTTACCAATGTACTTTTTTACTTTATTTTACTCACTTTATTTTATCTATAGTCTCTAGGTGGCTGGCGATGGTCAGAACGGGATGGACATTAGCCTAGGCTACAATCCTGCATATGTACAGAGTCTCATTACTTTTAGAGCTCTCTACACTGTTTGGTGTCTGCATTGCCCCTTAAATAAATAAATACAAATACGACAGTTTGAGACTGTCCGGATCCATTTTCCACACATCTTTTTGTGTAGGTAGGTGGGCATTTGCATGTGCATATGAGTGGGTGTGGCCTGTTTGGCAGCACAGACTGTAAATATCCTGACAGTGGAATCTAGTTCTTTCTGCAGCTCCGGCTGCTCTTCTTCTCTGCTTCCAGAGGAATATGAGAGCAAGTGTGAGACACCTGCTGCACCAAGAAGGCTGCGTCTCTTGACGAGAGTTGCCAGGGAAACCGTTGCTAAGCGTGGGTGGAGCACAACCCTGCAAGAACATGCCCGCTCTGGCACTTGTTCCACTGCTGAATGTAAAAGTTGATGAAGATTTAATAACAAAGCAACAAAGTGAGTTTCTCTGTAGAAACCACGAGGAACAACTTTGTTCTAAATTTGACATAAAATATTTTTATATTAAAGAAAGGATTTGTTTGTTTGGTGTTGTTTATGTTTGTTTTTTTTAAGAATTTTAAAGGTTATTGCTTTTATTTGCATAATTTTTGGTTTATTCCTGATTTAGAGGCTGAAAATCATCAAACAAACAAAATTTTTTGAAAAGTTCCACAAAAATCAAACGTGAAACATTTTCTGTGCCTAAAGTCAAGAAGAATAAAAACTTGAATAGTCTGAAACTTGAAGTCTGGACCCCCCCTCAAAACTGACAGAACCAGGAAGCATACCCCCCCTCCGATGACCACAGTGACTGATCCACCGTCTGCCATCCAACGTTATATATATAGACCAATGGGGGGGGGGGGGGGGGATAAGTGAAGGAAGACAAGCAAAACTGGGAGAAAAAGTGTGTGTGTGTGTGTGTGGGGGGGGGGGGGGGTCAGAACTCTCCAGAGCTGCAGGAACACGAGACAAATCCGATACCAACCGGGCCAGATTTAGAACCTGACTCACAGCTAAAGAATGCAGCTTGTGGTGTGTGTGTGTGGGGGGGGGGGGGGGAGACAGACAATGAAGTTCAACCTTTAATGCAGGAGATCTTCCAATATGACCTCACTGAGCCAAAACTGTCTGACCCCCCCACTGCACCCCCCCACTGAGTCGCAACCTGCAGCTCAGAACATCGGGTTTTAAGATTCTTTGGGTTTGGGTTTCTATTGACTCAAACTTAAGGACAACTTTGAATCTTTTCTTTTAAAATGACTCACATTGGTCTAAAGTTATCTATGCTGCTGATCTGAATGGATCCTTTCTGGTGTAAAGTTATCTATGCTGCTGATCTGAATGGATCCTTTCTGGTGTAAAGTTATCTATGCTGCTGATCTGAATGGATCCTTTCTGGTGTAAAGTTATCTATGCTGCTGATCTGAATGGATCCCATCTGGTGTAAAGTTATCTATGCTGCTGATCTGAATGGATCCTTTCTGGTGTAAAGTTATCTATGCTGCTGATCTGAATGGATCCTTTCTGGTGTAAAGTTATCTATGCTGCTGATCTGAATGGATCCTTTCTGGTGTAAAGTTATCTATGCTGCTGATCTGAATGGATCCCATCTGGTGTAGATTTATCTATGGTAAATGGTAAATAGCTTATACTTATAGCGCTTTCTACCCTCTTTCAAAGGCCCAAAGCGCTTTACAGTCACAGTCCCATTCACACATGCACACACACATTCACACACACATTCACACACACATTCACACACTGGCGGCGGCTCCGCTGCTGAACACAGGCGCCAACCTCCCACCAGAGGCAAGGTGGGGTTCAGTGTCTTGCCCAAAGACACTTCGACACATGGGCGTGCAAGGCGGGAATCAAACCCAATCTTACGATCATGAGTCGGCCGCCCCCGAGATATATTTATCTATGTGACTGCTGGTCTTTGGCAGTAACTGTCACTCCATCACACATCACACGTGTTTATCAGAGTCTTTACTGTTCTTCTAATCTGATACCCCCCACCCCCACCCATTGACTGGACGTTTAACACGGGGGTTCTCAAAGATTTTCTGTGGCCCTCAATAACAGAGAGCCAGAGCGGGTTCCTCTGAGGAGAAATGTGCTGGCGAAGAGAAAAAGGAAGAAAAAGAGAAAGTTTGAAGAAATGAGTCTGTAGAAGATCTGGACAGCAACCTCTGGAAAACATCTGGAGGTTCTGGTTAACTGTACCAATGACACCTGGTCATTAACGTCAGTAAAACTACTTTTTCTGTTTATCCATTTTTTTCACCAAAATTGGCCCCCAGCCCCAGCTGGTCCAACACTTGTAAACATCCAACCAATCAGGAGCAGACTACAGTTCTGCCCTCGTTCTTCATTAAAAGGTTGTGTGTGTGTGTGTGGGGGGGGGGGGTCTCTCTGCTGGTCTGATCAAAGCCTGGCAGGAAGTATGCCCTTATATGGAGAAGGTCCTGGACATGTTCAGTCTGGACTCATCACCAAAGCAGAGTGCTACGGATGTGTTTGTTTGCGTTTTTGTCCTGGGGAATAAGATGCCCCCAAAGGGGGCGGAGCCTCTCACCTCTTCTGCAGGTCTAGCTCCTCTTGTGTGGGACCGTTCTGCATGGGGGGGTTCTGTCTGGGCTGGGCAGGGCCTGTAGAGGGTGACAGTTACAGAAATGTCCGGTTAGCAGTTCATCCTCATGTGCTTCTGCTCTCAGAACAATAGTTTAGACAGCTTCTAGCAAGCAGGAGAACTCCGCCCAATGCTCAGGGAGCAAGAGGTGTAGTGTCTGTCCTCAGGATGCATTCGAATCCTGTAGGGCATATGTGTCAAACTGGCCCGGGGGCCAAATGTGGCCTCCAATGTCCTGGCCATCTCCAGGAAATCAGCTCTGTGTTCATCCAAACAGGCCCTGATAAAACATAAGTATACATAAGAACATAAGAAGGACGGTACCGCAATTTAGCTGCAGCTTCAGCTCTGTTTTAGGAAAAGTCCCACCCCTTTAACTGTCTCCACCAATCATTCTTGGAGGTTTAATCACATGTCATCAGTCTGACCAATCAGAAGTGGTTAAAGTCTTCACTTCCTTGTTCTGATTCTGCTCATAAAGTCTCTCAGTTCTAACAGAAATACCAGTCTAAAGCTCGTCTTTAGTGGTGTAGCTTTCCACAGAATCCAGTGTCAGACCGTGGAACAAGAGAACAAAACCATGAAGCTCTGAAAAGAGAGTCTGTCTGCATCACTACATCTCCCATGATGCACTGGGTTAAAGTGACAGCATCTCAGCGTACAATGAGTCTTCCTTGTCGAATGTCTTGAAACAACAACGAACACACATCAAACAGTTTTTCAAATCTTCTAACTTAACTTTTATTCCATCTTTTAGAAAAAAACAGCCGCAACTTCCAGCTTTTTCTGCCACAATTATCACAAAAATGCATGTGAGATCATGGAGGGACTGGAGATCAATACAGACTATAGAGTTTCCCTTTTTTTTTTTTTTTTAGATGCTGGTGTGCCGCGGGATTTTTGTCAAGGTTAAAGTGTGCCATGGCTCAGGAAAGGTTGAAAAACACTGAGCTAAAGTAACAAGCAAACATGTTTTCTGTGAATCTGCAATTTTCACTTTATAAAAGTTATAATAAATACATAATAAGTTATTTGACATTAAGGAGTAGTTACATTTATTTTCCATTACATTTAGTTACATGTATAAGTTACTATCTGGCCCTTTGAGGACAGCCGCTATGCTGATGTGGCCCTCAGTGAAAATGAGTCTGACCCCCCTGCAGTAGGGTTTTGAGGAGGGGGGGTGGAACAAAAAACTAATTGCAAGGGATTTAGAACCTGAGGAGTTCACTCATGACAGGAACGTCTCACTTTGATCTTCTGAGCCCCCCCACCCCCCCCTCCAGAACAACCTTAAGGAGTCTGTTTGAAACTTGCCAACTGCCGGTGAGGCAAACACTAAAGGTTCACAGCGTGACACCCCCGGTCATCATCATGTCCTCTGACCCCCTGTCCTGTCCCGTTCCCACAGGAAGTATCCCTGTCCTGTCCTGCTCCCACAGGAAGTATCCCTGTCCTGTCCTGCTCTCACAGGAAGTATCCCTGTCCTGTTCTGCTCCCACAGGAAGTATCCCTGTCCTGCTCCCACAGGAAGTATCCCTGTCCTGTTCTGCTCCCACAGGAAGTATCCCTGTCCCGTTCCCACAGGAAGTATCCCTGTCCTGCTCCCACAGGAAGTAACCCTGTCCCGTTCCCACAGGAAGTATCCCTGTCCTGCTCCCACAGGAAGTATCCCTGTCCTGTTCTGCTCCCACAGGAAGTATCCCTGTCCTGTTCTGCTCCCACAGGAAGTATCCCTGTCCCGTTCCCACAGAAAGTAACCCTGTCCCGTTCCCACAGAAAGTATATGTGTCCTGCTCCCACAGAAAGTAACCCTGTCCCGTTTCCACAGGAAGTATCTCTGTCCTGCTCCCACAGGAAGTAACCCTGTCCTGCTCCCACAGGAAGTATCCCTGTCCTGTCCTGCTCCCACAGGAAGTATCCCTGTCCTGTCCCGTTCCCACAGGAAGTAACCTTGTCCCGTTCCCACAGGAAGTATCCCTGTCCCGTTCCCACAGGAAGTATCCCTATCCTGCTCCCACAGGAAGTATGAGGTAGTATCAGGTGAGGCTTTCATCGGGTTATAATTTGCCATCGATATAGGATCACTGCATTTTAGAATAAAGCGGGAAACCATGTCTAGGAACACTAATGGCTTCTGGGTAGTGTAGTTATATCTTAATTTGAGTAACATTGTAGGCATACTAGCAGAAAGCTACAAAAGGGTTCCGCCTTTAATTTTTATGTTGTTGTTTTCATTGGTTGTAATGATGAGAATTCTGGCTCTTCTTAGAGATCCGGCTCTTTTGGATCGGCTCACTAAAAAGAACCGGCTCTATCGGATCGGCTCACTAAAAAGAACCGGCTCTATCGGATTGGCTTACTAAAAAGAACCGGCTCTTTTGGATCGGCTCACTAAAAAGAACCGGCTCTATCGGATCGGCTCACTAAAAAGAACCGGCTCTTTTGGATCGGCTCACTAAAAAGAACCGGCTCTATCGGATCGGCTCACTAAAAAGAACCGGCTCTTTTGGATCGGCTCACTAAAAAGAACCGGCTCTATCGGATCGGCTCACTAAAAAGAACCGGCTCTTTTGGATCGGCTCACTAAAAAGAACCGGCTCTTTTGGATCGGCTCACTAAAAAGAACCGGCTCTATCGGCTCCCAAATGGCTCTTTAGGTTGTTTTGTTGCTTTACTATCAACAACAATATAGAGGATGCACAAAATGAATAACTAATGTAAAAAATGTGTTTTTCTTTATATAAGTGTGTTTATATGTTGTTATTTATTCCTTCCAGATAAAACATACAAAAAATGATTAAAAACAGAATCAGCTATTTACTAGTATAATACAGTTGGTATTATTTACAATTCAATTTTTTACTCTATAGATTTTTAGTTTCTTCCTTTTGAACAAATTTGAAGTGAAGCAACACAAATAACTGCGACCACAACACAAAATACAAATTAAAATGGGCAAAACCAAGAAAAAAACACTTCTTCAGAACAAAGGTTGGCATTTAGAAATGCGGTTTTGGAGAAGGTTCTCCGAGTTCTCCGGGGTACAGGTCGTTGTGGAGCCTAAAGGTTCAAATATTTTCCTGCAGAATCTTCCTTTGTGTTATAAAAATGGTTCTGGATTTTTCCTCTTGTCCCGCTGTCACTCATTTACTTTTGTCTTGTTGTAGTTTGTTGTTGTTGCTCTGTTCATGTGCTGCTGCGCGTGCAACGACCCCGCCCCCGCTCAGGGCAAACCATAGGCGCGAGTACATATTGGCGAATCACGTGAAGGATATGAAACCGTCCCGGGCAGAGACGACTACCATTCCACAGGAACCCTGTGACCCATGGGAACGCCCCCCAAAGTATAAATCTGTAGTGTGTATCTGAAACAATTTAAGATGATAGACCCCCCTCCCACCCCACAGCATTAGTGAGAAGAGAGCAACATGTCTTCAACCCCCCCATCAACTGAATCAATCACGGGAGAAAATCTGGAGAACCTAAAGTCAGACAGAAAGGAACTGTCTCCTCAGAGATCTTCCAGCACTGAGACCACCCGGCTGAACTTTGACCCCCGCCCCCCTCCTCCTGGGTATCTGGGCAACAACAGCAGACGGAAAACCAGAGATCAGGCATGCTCCATCACCAGTCAGACCACCCGGAAACCTGCGCTCAGAATAGTTTCTGATCTACCCAGCAACACGTGGGGGCTCACTTGGCTGTTCCTGGGGGGGTGCTTTGGCCCTGGGGGGGTGAGCTGTCAGAGCCTGCCCGGTTGCTTTTCTGTCTGCATCTCTCCCCATTCAATTCAATTCAATTTTATTTGTATAGCCCAAAATCACAATAACAGTCGTCTCGATGGGCTTCAAAGTAAAACGTGAACTCAAAGGGATCACGACATTCCTTCCTCCGGCCTCCCCGGTCCGCTGCTTGTCCTTATGGACTAAAGCATTCTGTCAGAAAACTGTTTTTATGTCTCCATCTTTTCTGTTTGGAACTAAAATAGAAAAACACTCTCTGCCCATATTCTCTTGTTCTCTGATCTACCCCCCCCCTCACACACACACACCACCACCACCATTCCTGGGGTGTCAGGGATCTGAGAACTTGATCTTCCGCTGTAATTGCCACAACTCTTCTTAAAAATGGGTACCATCACACTTCTCTCCATTCCTCAGACATCTTCTCACCAGATCCTGATGAACAACCCAGTCAAACACTCCACTGCCATCTCTCCTTGACACTTCCATACCTGCACAGGTAGACCACCCCCGTCCTTAATCACCCTAACCTGCTGCACATTCTTCTAATCTCCACCATGATAGAACAACCTGATTCCTGCTCCTGAGCTTCTAGCTACCGCTCCACCTGGTCTCCTGGACACAGTACGTCTAGCTTCCTCCTCTGCATCGCGTCCACTAACGCTCTTCCTCTTCCTGTCGTACTTCCAACATCTATTTTGTTACGGGCAATTTAAAAAATAACTAAATGGAGTTTTTGTGTAATGGCGCATTTTTGGCTCCCCAGAGTTTCCGTAACACACATACTCATTCTACAACACCTATATAGTTAGTTAATTAGTTAGATAGTTAGTTGTTACTGTTATTTGTTAACGTTTATATCTTGTGGGACACAAAAAATCGGACTTCTCCAGTACCGATAGCAGAACCGTTGAGTTCAGATCTTACGGATACTGCGGTCTTGAAGAAAGTTGCCCCGGGGCTCAGTACCCATCTCTAGGAAAGGGGCATGGTGGAGAACAATCACCGAAGTGGTCGCTTTGCATAAAGAAATGGTACCCATGGAGAAGACAGGGTTTATTAATTGAATTTAAATCTGAGAGCTCAGATATGAGCTGTATGGTTAATCTTTTAGAAAATGGTTTTACTCTCAAGGTGAATGTTTGTCTCCTTTTCGAGACAAAGTGAGACTTAAAACACAGCTGGGACTTTGATTTCAAGAGTGTGTTCATTTATTTATTATTTATTTATTACATTTGTCTTGCGTTTGATCAAATGAAAGCAAAATCTGCTTTAAGTTGTCGGCCGTTTGAACTTATTGCTTTCATTAAGTGTGTGGTGGTGGTGGTGGTGGTGGGGGGGGGGGGGATCGGAAATCGAATTAAAAAAAATAAAATCAGAGATTCCCTCAAATAAAACTTTTCAGTCCTGCACCGATCTACAGTCATGGACTGATCTACAGTCCTGGACTGATCTACAGCCCTGGACCGATCTACAGTTCTGGACTGATCTACAGTCATGGACCGATCTACAGCCCTGGATTGATCTACAGCTCTGGATTGATCTACAGCTCTGGACCGATCTACAGTCATGGACTGATCTACAGTCCTGGACTGATCTACAGCCTTGGACTGATCTACAGCCCTGAACTGATCTACAGCCCTGGACCGATCTACAGTTCTGGACCGATCTACAGCTCTGGACCGATCTACAGTTCTGGACCGATCTACAGTTCTGGACCGATCTACAGTCGTGGACCGATCCACAGTTCTGGACTGATCTACAGCTTTGGACCGATCTACAGTCCTGGACCGATCTACAGTCCTGGACCGATCTACAGCTTTGGACCGATCTACAGTCCTGGACCGATCTACAGTCCTGGACCGATCTACAGTCCTGGACCGATCTACAGTCATGGACTGATCTACAGCCCTGGACCGATCTACAGTTCTGGTCCAATCTACAGTCCTGGACCGATCTACAGCCCTGGACTGATCTACAGTCATGGACCAATCTACAGTCCTGGACTGATCTACAGTTCTGGACCGATCTACAGCCCTGGACTGATCTACAGTCATGGACCAATCTACAGTCCTGGACTGATCTACAGTTCTGGACCGATCTACAGCCCTGGACCAATCTACAGTAATGGACTGATCTACAGCCCTGGACCGATCTACAGTTCTGGACTGATCTACAGTCATGGACCGATCTACAGTTCAGGACTGATTTACAGTCTTGGACCGATCTACAGCCCTGGACCGATCTACAGTTCTGTACTGATCTACAGCCCTGGACCGATCTACAGTCCTGGACCGATCTACAGCCCTGGACTGATATACAGTTCTGGACCGATCTATAGCCCTGGACCGATCTACAGTTCTGGACCGATCTACAGCCCTGGACCGATCCACAGTTCTGGACTGATCTACAGCCCTGGACTTATCTACAGTTCTGGACCGATCTACAGTCCGGGACCGATCTACAGCCTTGGACTGATATACAGTCTTGGATCGATCTACAGCCCTGAACTGATCTACAGCCCTGGACCAATCTACAGTTCTGGACTGATCTACAGCCCTGGACCGATCTACAGTTCTGGACCGATCTACAGCCCTGGACTGATATACAGTTCTGGACCGATCTACAGCCCTGGACCGATCTACAGTCATGGACTGATCTACAGCCCTGGACCAATCTACAGTTCTGGACCGATCTACAGTCCTGGACCGGTCTACAGTCATGGACTGATCTACAGCCCTGGACCGATCTACAGCCCTTGACCGATCTACAGTTCTGGACCGATCTACAGTTCTGAGCCGATCTACAGTTCTGGACCGATCTACACTCATGGACCGATCTACAACCCTGGACCGATCTAAAGTTCTGGACTGATCTACAGTTCTGGACTGATCTACAGTTCTGGACCGATCTACAGTTCTGGACCGATCTACAACCGTTGACCGATCTACAGTCCTGGACAGATCTACAGTCCTGGACCGATCTACAGCCTTGGACCGATCTACAGTAATGGACTGATCTACAGTCATCGACCGATCTACAGCCCTGGACTGATCTACAGTCCTAGACCGATCTACAGTCATGGACTGATCTACAGCCCTGGACCGATCTACAGTTCTGGACTGATCCACAGTCATGGACCGATCTACAGCCGTGGACCGATCTACAGTTCTGGACCGATCTACAGCCCTGGACCGATCTACAGTCCTGGACCGATCTACAGCCCTGAGCCGATCTACAGTTCTGGACCGATCTACAGCCCCGGACCGATCTACAGCCCTGGACCGATCTACAGTCCTGGACCGATCTACAGTTCTGGACCGATCTACAGTCCTGGACCGATCTACAGTTCTGGACCGATCTACAGCCCTGGACTGATCTACAGCCCTGGACCGATCTACAGTCCTGGACCGATCTACAGCCCTGGACCGATCTACAGCCCTGGACTGATCTACAGTCATGGACCGATCTACAGCCCTGAACTGATCTACAGCCCTGAACTGATCTACAGCCCTGGACCGATCTACAGTTCTGGACCGATCTACAGTTCTGGACCGATCTACAGCCCTGGACTGATATACAGTTCTGGACCGATCTACAGCCCTGGACCGATCTACAGTCATGGACTGATCTACAGCCCTGGACCAATCTACAGTTCTGGACCGATCTACAACCCTGGACCGATCTACAGTCATGGACTGATCTACAGCCCTGGACCGATCTACAGCCCTGGACCGATCTACAGTTCTGGACCGATCTACAGTCCTGGACCGATCTACAGTCATGGACCGATCTACAGCCCTGGACCGATCTACAGCCCTGGACCGATCTACAGCTCTGGACGGATCTACAGTCCTGGACCGATCTACAGCCTTGGACTGATCTACAGCCCTGAACTGATCTACAGCCCTGGACCGATCTACAGTTCTGGACCGATCTACAGTTCTGGACCGATCTACAGTCATGGACTGATCTACAACCCTGGACCGATCTAAAGTTCTGGACTGATCTACAGTTCTGGACTGATCTACAGTTCTGGACCGATCTACAGTTCTGGACCGATCTACAGTCATGGACCGATCTACAGCTCTGGACCGATCTACAGTCCTGGACCGATCTACAGCCTTGGACTGATCTACAGCCCTGAACTAATCTACAGCCCTGGACCGATCTAAAGTTCTGGACCGATCTACAGTTCTGGACCGATCTACAGTTCTGGACCGATCTACAGTCATGGACCGATCTACAACCCTGGACCGATCTAAAGTTCTGGACTGATCTACAGTTCTGGACTGATCTACAGTTCTGGACCGATCTACAGTTCTGGACTGATCTACAGCCGTGGACCGATCTACAGTCCTGGACCGATCTACAGTCCTGGACCGATCTACAGCCTTGGACCGATCTACAGTCATGGACTGATCTACAGTCATCGACCGATCTACAGCCCTGGACTGATCTACAGTCCTAGACCGATCTACAGTCATGGACTGATCTACAGCCCTGGACCGATCTACAGTTCTGGACTGATCTACAGTCATGGACCGATCTACAGCCCTGGACCGATCTACAGTTCTGGACCGATCTACAGCCCTGGACCGATCTACAGTCCTGGACCGATCTACAGCCCTGGGCCGATCTACAGTTCTGGACCGATCTACAGTTCTGGACCGATCTACAGTCCTGGACCGATCTACAGTTCTGGACCGATCTACAACCGTTGACCGATCTACAGTCCTGGACAGATCTACAGTCCTGGACCGATCTACAGCCTTGGACCGATCTACAGTAATGGACTGATCTACAGTCATCGACCGATCTACAGCCCTGGACTGATCTACAGTCCTAGACCGATCTACAGTCATGGACCGATCTACAACCCTGGACCGATCTAAAGTTCTGGACTGATCTACAGTTCTGGACTGATCTACAGTTCTGGACCGATCTACAGTTCTGGACCGATCTACAACCGTTGACCGATCTACAGTCCTGGACAGATCTACAGTCCTGGACCGATCTACAGCCTTGGACCGATCTACAGTAATGGACTGATCTACAGTCATGGACCGATCTACAGCCGTGGACCGATCTACAGTTCTGGACCGATCTACAGCCCTGGACCGATCTACAGTCCTGGACCGATCTACAGCCCTGAGCCGATCTACAGTTCTGGACCGATCTACAGCCCCGGACCGATCTACAGCCCTGGACCGATCTACAGTCCTGGACCGATCTACAGTTCTGGACCGATCTACAGTCCTGGACCGATCTACAGTTCTGGACCGATCTACAGCCCTGGACTGATCTACAGCCCTGGACCGATCTACAGTCCTGGACCGATCTACAGCCCTGGACCGATCTACAGCCCTGGACTGATCTACAGTCATGGACCGATCTACAGCCCTGGACCGATCTACAGTTCTGGACCAATCTACAGTCTTGGATCGATCTACAGCCCTGAACTGATCTACAGCCCTGAACTGATCTACAGCCCTGGACCGATCTACAGTTCTGGACCGATCTACAGTTCTGGACCGATCTACAGCCCTGGACTGATATACAGTTCTGGACCGATCTACAGCCCTGGACCGATCTACAGTCATGGACTGATCTACAGCCCTGGACCAATCTACAGTTCTGGACCGATCTACAGTCCTGGACCGATCTACAGTCATGGACTGATCTACAGCCCTGGACCGATCTACAGCCCTGGACCGATCTACAGTTCTGGACCGATCTACAGTCCTGGACCGATCTACAGTCATGGACCGATCTACAGCCCTGGACCGATCTACAGCCCTGGACCGATCTACAGCTCTGGACGGATCTACAGTCCTGGACCGATCTACAGCCTTGGACTGATCTACAGCCCTGAACTGATCTACAGCCCTGGACCGATCTACAGTTCTGGACCGATCTACAGTTCTGGACCGATCTACAGTCATGGACTGATCTACAACCCTGGACCGATCTAAAGTTCTGGACTGATCTACAGTTCTGGACTGATCTACAGTTCTGGACCGATCTACAGTTCTGGACCGATCTACAGTCATGGACCGATCTACAGCTCTGGACCGATCTACAGTCCTGGACCGATCTACAGCCTTGGACTGATCTACAGCCCTGAACTAATCTACAGCCCTGGACCGATCTAAAGTTCTGGACCGATCTACAGTTCTGGACCGATCTACAGTTCTGGACCGATCTACAGTCATGGACCGATCTACAACCCTGGACCGATCTAAAGTTCTGGACTGATCTACAGTTCTGGACTGATCTACAGTTCTGGACCGATCTACAGTTCTGGACCGATCTACAGCCGTGGACCGATCTACAGTCCTGGACCGATCTACAGTCCTGGACCGATCTACAGCCTTGGACCGATCTACAGTCATGGACTGATCTACAGTCATCGACCGATCTACAGCCCTGGACTGATCTACAGTCCTAGACCGATCTACAGTCATGGACTGATCTACAGCCCTGGACCGATCTACAGTTCTGGACTGATCTACAGTCATGGACCGATCTACAGCCCTGGACCGATCTACAGCCCTGGGCCGATCTACAGTTCTGGACCGATCTACAGTTCTGGACCGATCTACAGTCCTGGACCGATCTACAGCCCTGGACCGATCTACAGCCCTGGACCGATCTACAGTCATGGACTGATCTACAGTCATGGACCGATCTACAGTTCTGGACCGATCTACAGTTTTGGACCGATCTACAGCCCTGGACCGATCTACAGCCCTGGACCGATCTTTATTAAAGGATGTAGTCGCAGTCAAAGACTAGCTGCAGACACTCCTGCAGGTGTGTAGGATGGAGTACCTGTGCAGTGTCTCACCTGCAGGGAGCATCTGTCTCACTGTCGTTTAGTTGCAGAAGCTTAAACCTTTTTTTTTTGGGGGGGGGGGGGGGGCAGAGTAAAACATACTGCACTGTGATGATTGATGACCTCCATTTTAAATCTTCTGACAGCGTATCAGGAAGATGGATTCATGGTCTGCGACAGACTGAAAGTATTCACCCCCCCCCGCACACACACAAGTTTTTACAGTCCACCTGTGGCTTCCCACTACAGACACTTCGTCTGAACGGCAAAAACCAACTGACAAGATCAAAGGTGATCCAATGCTGAAGTACTGGACCCCCCCACATCATAGTAGGTCAAAGGATTTTAAGACACATGTCTGAACTTCTCAAACATTCAGATCCTCCAATTTTGTTTCAGCATTTGTCGGCACAGACAAATGTGAGACAGAAGAGGAGAAGGAGAGGAGGATTGGTGGAGAAGCAGCAGATGGAGGAGGGAAGACTGCTGGGATCACAGCGTTTGACAAACTTCTATTGGCAGCTGAGGATTGTGGGAAAACCTCAGCTTAGCTGATCCTGACATTGAAACCTCAGAAAAGACTACAAACTTCAAACAGTCAGAGTTAGCCCCCAACAGGCTCAACCGTTAGGACCTGGGGGGTCATAAACCTGTTAACCTGATGGGGTGGTAAAGCAGCACCGTACCTGCCTCCTGGGAATTCAGCACCTCCAGTGCGTGCATCATGGCGCTGGCGAATACGTTGGCGTCCTCCTTGCTGCCGAAGTTCAGGCCGTAGACCTGTCGAGCGTCTCTCCACTGGTGGAAGGTCTGTGTGGCCTGGTTGTACTTTAACCCCTTGGGAATGGCGCAGTTGATGACCACCTGGAGAAGGTCCAGCAGACGTTCAGAAGATCAACAGGAAACCCCCAAAAACAGCTGTTTTCTCGCACATGCTCAGTCTGTCGCCTGCTGAGCAACCAGCAGGTCTGCAGCCTCTGTGTCTCATTGAAGGGAATCAGACGGATCACAGTGCTTGATCATCCCAGATCAATAACCTTCCAGTGTTTGGAACAAGTTAAACCTTCATGCAGCCGCCAGACGTCTATGTTACGCTCCTCCATAGACAAACACACGCGGGGGGGGGCAAAGTCTCTCTACTGCGTTGGAACCACGACACCACCGCTAAGTCAAAAGACTTCATGAAGATCCTCCTCTTTAAAAACAAACGTCTCCCTACAGAGGGATGCAGTGGTAAAAGCCCCCCTGGACCCATTGGCTCTTTTCTGGGGTGGGGGAGATTCTCTAATGAATACCAGCAATGTAAGGGAGATGTGGACGACGCAGAGGCGTGACCGCTGTGACGCAAAGGCCCGACGCGCAGCGCCTTGATGGCGTTACCCTGCAGAGACCGCGGTCACTTCACAGATATGAGGTCATCACTAGTACCGTAATCCGTTGGGAACTCCGGTGAAGCAATCGTTTATAGATGTCTGGTGTCGCGGCTATAAAAGACTTCCATTTGTCTTTTATTGAAAGGAGGCGGAGCTTGTTTGAGATGAATCCACATGTGACTGAACTGAACAAAATGAAAACTTCAGGATTATACAGTCAAATATGACGTCAGAGCTGACCTTTAAACGCTCAAACCCCGTTCAATCACAGCAGCCCCCCCATTACAGAGTCCGGGTCTGTTGGAAAATCTCTGTAAATGATGGATTTTGAGGGACCCCCCCCCCCCCCCCCCCCCCAATCCAACAGAGGCTTTTATCACAATTACAGTAAAATAATCTGTCTTTACTGTATTCATTTGGACTCTTTCGGATTAGATTGGTCTCATACTAGAATAAAAATAAATTCTTAGGACAACCTGTCCTTTCTGGAGAGATCTAGATTATCTAGATCTGGAATGATAAGAACATTTCAGATAAAACAGAATTAAGAAAACTTTGTTTTGTGTCAGTCATGAGAAACTGAGTTGGCTGTGATGGTAGAGCTCCCTGTCATGTTACCTGCACAGGTAAGCTCACCTTTGGAGCCAGGAACCAGTGTAGGAGCTCATTCTGCCAACAGTCCAGCAGTTTCAACAATGATGCTTTACTGAGGAGAACCCGTTTGTTTAAGATAACTGCAGTTTTTGACGATGAACGCGTTGATTTATAATGAAAGTGTTTTTTTACGAAGAACGTGATTTTTTTACGATCATTACGGTTTTTGTAATGAATGTGGTTATTCACGATGACCGCCTTTTTTCACGGTGGTTTCGTTGTCATGACAGCACCAGTCCATCTCTATTGTGGTTGTTAGCTGGAGACTAGTACAAACTACTGACATGGAAAGAAGTGTGGGTTGGGGGAGTGGTCTAAGTGACAGCATAGTTTCACGCTATCCAAACATTGCCCCCCCCCCTCCCCCCCTGGCGGGATGGAAATGTGTCTAAGTGTAGTGTGCGTATGTGTGTATGTGTGAGAGAGTGTCTGCAACAGGTGGCAGAAACAGTGTGTGGCCCCGCCCACTCACCTGGTGATCCTGAATCTTGCGCCCCACCACGCGGAAGGCGTTGTTCCCGGTGTGGTGGTAAATGTGGACCCTGCTGAAGCCGGTGGAGCCGCCCGCTGGGACCCACTTCTTGTTGGCGTCATCGTACACCATGACAGCGGCTCGCGCCTGGCAGATGCTCTGTTCACTGCGGGAGCAGACAGGACGCCATGGCACACGGGGATGCATTTCATTTCCAGAAAGTCCAGCAGCAGAGACGGACGCCACCCTGTAGGGTTGGGCGTCATACCGAGTCGTCTATGACTGGATTTACTGTTTATGACGGCCACACGGAGCGAAGCGTGTCCCAAAAACATCAACAAGGTTTCATTTCTGAGAGGAACCAGTGGGAGGGACAAGCCTGGCTCCACTTACTGGCTCCACTTCCTGGCTCCACATGGAGCCTAGTTCCACGCGGAACATGCGTGTTGCGAGTCACACATGTGAAGTGGAACATGCGTGTTTGGAGCCACGCATGTGAAGTGTGAAGTGAGGTTGAGCTGATTGGACCAGACTCTGGTCCGTATGGCAGACCCCCCCTCCCCCATTCACAGACATAGTATTGCCCCCCCATCCCTCCTGAACATTTAAGGTTAGCTGGAGGGATTTCCTGCTCCATGCATGAGTCCACATCTGTACACGTCATCCTGCAGATCCTCCTCTGTGGCATCGCTTCTGGAGGAATTTCTCCTCCTGACCATAAGGACACGCGTCGCCTCCATCTTTGTTTTGGTCGCACGACTAAGCAGGAAAGAAAAAAACGGACTGACCCAGAAACTGCTGCAGAACCAAAGACGCTCCAGGTTTTCATCTTCAACTTGGCCATGACTCGAATCTACTGTTCACCTGGATCCTACCCAGCATGCATTGCTGCAAACCTAGCTCTATTGGCTGTGAGAACAGGATGAGAGCGATCAACCAAACGAGACGGACTTTGGAATCAAACCAACGGTCTGCGTGTTGGGAGTTCGCTAACTACAGAAACTAAACCAATAAAAAGGAGTTGACCATCAGCCATCCCACCAATCCCTGCTCTGCCCCATGCAGACTGAGTGGACACCCCCAGAGTGGGCTTCTTTTCTGGGGCGGAGGCACCGATGCAGATGTTTACGTACCGATGAACTTCCATCCTGGAGGCTGAGGAACATCTCTGTTCAGGTTGGAGTGGAAGCTTCCGAATGGATCTGATCCACACAACCTGTCGAAGTAATCCAGGCGGCCCCCCCAGACGCTGCGCCCCCACAGCCTTCTCCCCTGCTCCTCAGCTCTCTCTGATCTGGGTTTGCTGTGCACTTCCTACCAATGGCGTCTCCTCCTCCTCACCCCGGTCAGGACGCCAGCCGCCCTCTGGTACATCCAGGCTCTCCTCAGAGCTCCTGGGTCACGGTTCCTCCCCCCCCCTCCTCCATGCAGACCCCGTCAATCAGTTACTGAGGAGGCCATCAGGAGAGTCCTGCAGCTTTGGCTCAGACCGGAGCCAACTATGAACCGTCCTGCTTCTTCAGCGCCGTGGCAACAGCACGGGTATCCAGGCAACAGGCTCCTGCTGCCGCAGCCTCTCCTACCCGCTCTGCGCGGCTGCTGGGGGGGAAATCGCTGCGTAGGGATGAATGCAGGAGGGTCTGTGGTGGGGGGTAATCCTTTTCTTTTACGGCTCTCCGTCTTTTCTTTGCCTCATTTTATCTATCCGCGTCCTCCTCCACCTCCTCCTCTCTGCTTTTATCTGTGGAACTCTCCGCCCACGGCGGTTCCTTCACAATTCCACATCCGCCCACCACAAACGGCTCTCACACTCCACCAAAAATAAAAGCTGCAAAAGGCTGCTGGTGGGCGGGGGCATCAAATGCACCTGATTTGTGTCAAATAATAACGGAAAATGTCTGGTCAGACAGTCTGCTGCCCCCCTCCCCAAGGACAGAGAGGACAGAGTGTTAATGTAGCGCTCTGATATTTTCAGGTGTTTCCTCTGAGGGTTTGTGGACTTCCAAGGAGGAAGACTCCATCATCTGCTGGGGATGAAGATCAGAAAATCCTCATCACAGATGAAAACGCATCAGAAAAAGCAACTGAAGCAGGTCTAATGGAGCAGTAAAAACTGTCTGTGTTAGTTGAAAGCTTCCACTTTTATTTTGGAGGGTTATAACAGGAAATGGCTTTACAGATATACAGTAAACAAACGTGTTGGTTCAAATATTTCTGAGTTTGTTTATTTTTTAAGTTCTAAAAAAGAAAAAAAGGTCAACTTTCAGCCCAAAAACCAAAAAAATGGAATTTCACGACCGCCGTCACGACCGCCGTCACGACGGCCGTCCCGACCGCCGTCCCGACAGCCGTCCCGACCGCCGTCACGACCGCCGTCACGACCGCCGTCCCGACCGCCGTCACGACCGCCGTCACGACCGCCGTCACGACCGCCGTCACGACCGCCGTCCCGACCGCCGTCACTTCAGCCAATTCAGTCGCCATTTTTCCGCCACACGGGCGCTGGTGCTTGGACAGTCGACAGTGATTGGTCCGAGTTGGTCTGAGTCATGTGTCTATGGCAACTCCTGTTGCCAATCATGAGTAAAGTTGTTGGAAGTACAGACCCCTTCCAGTGTGGGAGGCACGGGAGAATAATTGGAGGTGGGGGCAGCGGGCACCTCATGCTTTTACTGCCACGTCTGATTGGTCGGTTAAGAACTACAGACTAAGATCCTCAAAAAATGAGGATTATCAAGACGATGTGTAAAAGTATCAGATCCAGAGCTGCTCCTCTGACCAATAGAACACCTGAAGAACAGCTGAGAGAAGTCTTGGAGCCAGCAGCTACTTCCTGTCTGGAGAGCTGGAGGGGGGGGGGGGGGGCATCCATGGCTTCAGGTAACAATATAAACACGGTAAACATACTTTGATTTTCCCAGAATAAAGTGGTCCAAACCGGGCCGTTCTGATCTTAGATTCTTTTAAAGAAGGATTTCATTTTTCTCGGTTGGGTGTTTTCCTGCGTCTTCTGCTAACGGTCAGTTCCAGAACCGACAGAAGGACCGCCGTGTCCAGCTGAGACGGGAAGAGCGTGAGGAGAAACCGCGGTGAGACCAGCGTCCTCCCACCACTCCTGCTCCACCTGCCCTCCACCCTTCCAGTTGAACAGACTGCCACGTTCTGATCCAGAAGGCAGATTTCTGCGGTACCAGCGGATCGGTGCAGCTGTCAAACAGAGCCCCCCCCACATGAACAGAACCAGAACCAGAACAGGAGGTGGAACTCACGAGTCTCGAGTCATCCTGAAAAGCAAACGTCTGCAGACTTTCAGTTCTTCAACCGCCCCCCTCCTTCAAAGACTGAGCTGCTTACTGACTGACTGGATATATGGGGGTGGGGGCTGAGACAGACAGCAACAGGAAGGAGTCACCCACCTGACCACCACAGCTGTTGGGGAGCCCCCCCCCAAACTTCCTGGAGCCTGAGCTAAAAACAGAAGGGGAATGGTGGTGGTGGTGATGGGGGGGGGGGGTTGTCTCTCTTCCATGGCCCAGAATAGACCCTGGGATCTGAACATGGGGGGGGGGGGTCTGTCAGCTGAAACTCAGCATTTTATTCAGAAGCTCTGACCCCCCCCTGCTGACAAACAGCATTTGTAATAAATGTCTGCACCAATTTAAAACAGAACCCCCCCTGCAGGTCTGAGTTCTGGTTCTGGTTACTGATCTGGAACCGCGTTTCTGTGGAACGTCCAGAAAATGTTTTGAATCGGTCAACTGCCTGATGAATTGGAGCATTATGGGTACTGTAGTCAGGAGCCTGGTGGAGTGATGCCATTGAATGAGACCTGGACTCACTGACTCCTCCCCCCGGCGCTCCAAACTGGAAGTACTGTTACTCAGTCGTTCTATTGGTCAGAAGAACCGTTCTGGATCTGATACTTTTTTTAAACAGCTTCTTGATAATCCTCTTTTTTATAAACCGACCAATCAGATCCCTCGGTAAAAGTAGGCGGAGCCTGCTAGCCCCCACATCCAACGTTCAAAATGTTTGACAGACTTCGTGTAGCCCGCTGTAAAGTCCTGTAAAGTCGAAGGGGTGTGGCCTTCCAGCAGGCTCACTTCTAATTGGCGAGAGTGGTTTCTATAGAAACCGACTTGGACCAATCACTGCGTGCCGAGGACTTCTGGCTCCAACATGGCGATGTTGTATTGTGAACAAATGGCGAGTGAGTTGACTTCATTTGGTTGCAGCCAGAAGTAAACCATTTTGTAGGGAGGGGGGGCAGTTCTCTGACACAACAGTGACGGCTGCTGCGTTTCAACATGACAAAGCCATAAACAGGCTGCTCCTGAACAATGTTGTCAATAAAGTTTTATTTGTCGTACAATTCCTTCTGCAAAGGAGAACTTTAAAAAACAACAAAGTTTCCCATCAACCCATCTGACAGCACCTGCTGCCTCCTGGCCCCTCTAAGCATTGTGGGTAGTGTAGTCATGGAGACGATCTGACTGTTTAGTTTTGCGTGTCAGAAGCACATTGGAGTCAAACTGCTATGAAACCCTAAAAACGCTTAGCAGTGACCTTTAACCTTTAACCCAGCTTCACGCCTACAGACAATCGTCTGTCCATCACATGACCTCCTGCTTCTCCTCCATCTCATTCTGCTCGTCTTCCTCTGAGAGGACTTGATCGGTGTTGGATGTGAGGAAGATCTGGAGGAAAACCGTGGTCTTCCTCTTCCTTCATCTGTTTGTTCACAGCTCCTCCCATGTTGGATCCTCTACCACAAAACAAACTCTGATTGGACGAAGGAGGGCCTGGCCCCCATCACTATGGTTCCACCTCAGATTCACCTGACAGTATCTGAACCTGACACCCCCCACCCCCACCCCCCACCTGCCATCAGATCCTGCTTTCTTTTCTCTGACATGTCCAAGGTCTGTCCATCCTGACGGAAAATTTGACTTTACCGATTTTCTGCTAAAGTTGAGCCCAGCTACAGGGGGGTGTCATCTTCGGGGGGGGGGGTCCTGTCCCCTGCAGAGCTCCTGCTTTTCCACATGCAGCACAGAGGAGCAGCAGACGTCCCGTCAGGCTGAGAGCTGCTGACAGAAGCATCTGCAGGAATGCTTCCCAGAGCAGGATTACAGCGCGTTACATAAGGACCCGGTTAACAAAACCAAATCTCTTCCAGACTCGGTTCTCAGTGTTAGGTAACATCCCACTGAAAAGAGCTGCCCCCCCCCACAGGTTCCTTAGTGGAAAACTTTGTGGCCTCAGAAAAAGATTCCCAGACTCACAAAGTCCAGAGTTACAGGCAGCAGCTTCTCTCTGCTGGATGTACAGAACGGACTGCAGCCCCCCCCAGGTTTATTAACCAACAGGAGTTGATCACACACCCACCTCGCTTAACATGCCCCCCCTGCACACTCCCCTATCTGGGTCAAAGCCTGGTGAGGGTCTGAGCATGCTCAGATTTTTCTGCTGAACCTGAAAGAGATGAAGGCTGCAAAACATGACCCCCCCCTCCAGGAGCCACGCACCGCCGTGACCTTCAGTGACCTCTGATGAAGAGCGCTCCTATTACATCCATGTGTGTGTGCATGAGTGTGCATGTGTGCACGTTGTCCTCGCTGCAGCAGGTTCAGCTCTGTTTACACAAAAACAAGCTGCTTTCAGCAAAAACATCACTTCCTCCAGTTTAAATATGGCGAGCAGACGCAGAGCGCCACTCTAGCTAGCCCGCCGCGCTAACGCCGCTCAAAGTCTGCGAAGACGATGGATCCAAATCTGCCAGGAGGAGTCGAAAGGTGTAGCTGTGGAGCAAGATGCAGCAGAAAACACCCCCCCCCCCCCCCCCCCCCGAGGCCCCTCCCGAATGTTGTGGACCTAGAATGGAGCCTTGGGGCACTCCCCGGGTGGGAGGAGCAGCTCCTGAGAAGGCTTGGTCCAGATAAACGGAGACAGTCCAATCTGAACAGAACCAGAACCAATTTAGAGCGGAACCTCTGACACCACTGAGGTCTGGAAGAACCAGAACAGAGCAGCATCCAGAAGATCCTAGAGAGTTTGACGTCAAAGACAAAACCAGAAACTGCAGAAGCAGCTGATGATCCAAACGATGAAGATGAAGATGAAGAAGAGCTGGAGAACCTGCTGTTCTAGGTTCTGGATCAGGACTCACAGCAAAGAAAGGGTAACAGCACTGTGAAGGTGTCAGCGCACGTGTTCTCACGTGTCACCAGGTGACACGCAGGCCACATTAACCCCCCCCCGCTCCCCCCGCATACACACAATAGAACTTTATCTACGTGGAACCGCACGCCGACCGGACCGCCATGAATTATTGAGACAGAACACAGACGCACAACGTCCCTCACAACTCAACAACTCACCAGTCAGGATGGAGTGTTTGATATATGCTTACATGCATATGCATGACTGTGTGTGCATGTGTGTGTGTGTGCATGTGTGTGTGCATGTGTGCATGAGTGTGTGTGCATGAGTGTGTGTGCATGAGTGTGTGTGTGTGCCTGTGTGTGTATGAGTGTGTGTGTGTGCCTGTGTGTGTGTGCATGTGTGTGTGTGCGTGTGTGTGTGCATGAGTGTGTGTGTGCATGAGTGTGTGTGCATGAGTGTGTGTGTGTGTGCATGTGTGTGTGTGCGTGCATGTGTGTGTGCGTGCGTGTGTGTGCATGTGTGTGTGCATGAGTGTGTGTGTGCATGAGTGTGTGTGTGTGTGCATGAGTGTGTGTGTCTGTGCATGTGTGTGTTCATGTTTGTGCACGTGTTTGTGTGCATGTGTGTGTGTGCATGAGTGTGTGTGTGTGTGTGCATGAGTGTGTGTGTGTGCGTGCATGAGTGTGTGTGTGTGTGCATGAGTGTGTGCGCGTGTGTGTGTGCATGAGTGTGTGTGTGTGTGCGTGCGTGTGTGCATGAGTGTGTGTGTCTGTGCATGAGTGTGTGTGTGTGCGTGTGTGTGTCAGGAGGACAGTGTCCTCTTTGTTTCCTCTCTCTTCATTCCTGTCAGCTGTCTCTCTGAAGGTCACATGACCTCCTGCTCCTCCCCCAAAAATGGAGATTCATTGAGTCTGTGGGGTTCTGTCCCCCCTCCCTCTCTAGTCAGCCCTGTCCTCCTCAGATGTTAGATCAGCAGAACTTTATCAACCCCCCCTCCTCCATTCAGGAATGTTCCTCAGGTGGGGGGGCTTCTACCGACCAGGACACTGAACTGCCATGGGGTCACGCGCACAACTCCACTGCAGTGCACGTGCTGAGTTCAAGTGCTTGGTGGAAAACACTTTTTTGAGGAGGGGTGGGGGGCTGTCAGTCCCAGTGATGGTGAAGACCCCCCCCCCCCCCCCCCCAGAAAATGATGAACAGAAACGTTTGATCCCAGTTTTTTCTTCACCTCTGACCTCTGACCGTCCATGATACAGGGAGGGGGGGTCGCTGCTTTTAAAAGAGAAGTTTCGTGCACGTGGGTTTCTGGCGTCCGGAGTTCCAGCGTGCTCGCGGTGGCTCGTGCACGCGCCTCTTACCTCATTTTGGGAGTCGTTGTCCGTCCTGGGGGAGCGGGTCAGAGGGGCTCCGCCGCAGTTTGACCCCAAAGTTCGCGGTCCGGGGACTGGAGTACCGGAGGGAGCGCGCGCGCGCTGAGTCCCGAAAAGAAAAGAAAAAAAAAGAAAAATGTTGGACGTCCGGGGGGGGTCCGCTCCTACATGGTTCGAGACCGCGGAGCTCCGCGGATGACTCACAGGGAAAGTCTGACCCGCAGCTCTTGACGCACCGACGGCGTGACGCGCAGCTGCGGCGCGTGCTGCGTTCAGGCGCTCCGGAAATTCCTGATCCCACCCCCACGAAAAACACCCCTCTCCATCTGGATCTAGAGCATGTAGAACATGTCAGAGGTTCGTGTTTAGCTTCTGTTTTGGCGGGATTTCTGTAAAAGAAACGGGTCTCAGATGTGTTCCCGTTCTAGAATGTGTGGTTCTATGACGGAGGTCTACATTCTGATGTTCTGATGCATATTTGGAAATATTTGTCTCTGTGATAAAACTTTGCGTTTTATGAGTTTTGCTGATTTCTTCTCCGTGAGAAGGTCCTTGTTCGAATCCCAGGTTTGGTACCACCGGTTCATGAACCTGGTTTGACACCGGTTCGGTCCCGGGTGCAGAAGGCACTGAGGCTGCAGGACAGGAAGCTGAGGGTCCTGCAGGCACCCAAGGGGGCTGAGATTTTGAGATTAAAGCTCCTAAACGGGACCCTGAAAATAAAGAAAAGACCATAAAACTGAAGCGTTTTAGAGACAATCGGTGCTGCTGGTTCCGAACCGGACTCAGCTTCTGCTGTGCAAAGGGTTCGGATGGTCCAATGCAGAGAAGAGCCTCCAGGAAGCAGATGAAGAAAAGCAGCAGAGAGGGGGCCTGTTTGGGGCTGCTAACACACGCACGCACACGCGCGCGCGCGTACACTGTGGTATCAACAAACAGTGGGGAATCCAACAAACGGGCCAAATGACCTTCTGCTGAGATCCAACAGATATACATTGGAGGGGGGGCAACTGACTCAGATGATGAATGACCCCCCCCCCCCACACACACTCACAAAAGACAGGATTATCCAAAAAACGTCTCCTGATGAAGAAGAGCGGGAGAAAAGGAGTCTTCCTCTGCTTTTTCCTCCGTGACACGTGAGCGCCCTCTGGTGTCCAAACGAAGAACTTCGAACCTTAAACTCTAATGCAGAACATTCGATACTGAAGGTTTTACGTTTAGCTGAATGTTTATGTAAATATAACACAAATAAAAAATTACCTCAATGTTCAAATTATGAGGAACATATATTTTACCAGTTTATTTTCTATTTCAAAGTCTCATTTCAATTTATTTTTAAACCGAAATAAACATAAACAAGACAGTGTGCTTAAAAACACTGCATTCTGCTCAGCACCTCTGCAGAAGTGACACTTTGTATTTATTGATCCGTCCATCAGTCACATCTTGTAGATTCATTTGAATGCATGTAAACTTTTAGTTTGTTCTAAACTTTCCTCCAATTTAAATAAAAAATAAAATCCATATTTATATGGCCCTATAACCTTTGCCTCAACTAATACTTCCGGGTGTCTATTTTCAGTGTTTTCAAAGTAAAAGCCTAAGTTGGCCTGAAGGTTTTAAACCACAGCGTTTGGCAAGGCAACTTTATTTGTATAGCACAATTCGTACACAAAGTAATTGAAGGTGCTTCACAAAACAGAAAAATGCATTAAAATCACAAAACATCATAGAAATAATCAACGTAAAATTTACTTTAAAAGAAAAATGTGAAAATTGATTTAAAAAGAAAGAAAGGACAGAAAAGTGCAGATAGGACCTTTCAGTCATATACACGGCTAAACAGAAATGTTTTCAGTCTAGATTTGAACATGAACACAGAAGAGGCCTGTCTTACGGCTTCAGGGAGGCTGTTCCAGATTTTAGCTGCAGAATATTGAAACGCTGATTCCCCTTGTTTAGTTCTGACTCTGGGAATCAACAGGAGGCCGGACCCTGAGGTCCTCAGAGTACCAGATGGTTCATATGGCACTAACATGTCAGAGATGTACTTTGGTGCGTGGCCATGGAGAGACTTGTACACAAGCAGAGCTGCTTTGAAGTCTATTCTTTGAGGTTTGGGTGACATTTTCCCCAACCAACCAGCACGATAAACGTCCAGAGCACTGAACACTGGTTAGATTTAAATCTATTAAAAGCAGATCTTTAAAATGTGTCTTTTTTTTTACCTTTCCCTGTTTTGTTTTGAAAAGACGAAGCGGAAGTTTCCGCCTTCTCTTTCCTGCTGTCCTCGCGCTGATGCGGTGTTCGTGGTAACCAGTCATTTCAGATCCAGTCTTCATCTCACTGGCAGTCATCGAAATGCCGGTCTTCCAGACTTGGGACGAGTTTGCTCGCGCCGCAGAGAAACTGTATTTAACGGATCCTATGAAGGTGAGCCGCGCACATGAACGCGCGTTAGCATGCTAATGCTAGCATGGCGGGGTCTAACGCTGAGTGTCTGCAGGTCCGAGTGGTCCTGAAATACCGCCACTGTGACGGAAGCCTCTGCATCAAAGTCACCGACAACGCCGTGGTAGGTTTCCGGGGTGGGGGGTCTGGATTCATCGATCCGGTCTCTGTAGACCTGATCCAGGTGTGCTGTGGTGTGGACGGCCACGGGGGCGCGCACGGCTCCTTCTAAAACGCCATCTGTTTAGTTCCCTTAAAACCCTCGAAACATAAGTTCACGTGCCTAAAGAAGAAAGGCATTTTACCTGACACGCGCGTGGGAAGAAGTCTGCTGGAAACAGAAACAGGCACGTGCGACAATCATACCGCTAAGTCCCTGAACAGGTAGCGGCACACCTGTCTTACTTTCAGCCTTTAAACTGCAGGGAAACCTGAGGAGAAAAGCTGGTTTGTGCTTCGAAAACGGACGACGTGACGTTAATTATTCAACCAGATGCAGAAGTGCACCTGTTTGGTTCAAGTCCTTCATCCCAGCAGGGTTAGGGTTAGGGGTTAGGGTTTCTGGCAAATTCTTATTTCAGACTTTTATTTTGAAACAGAAACGCCGCTAATGACGGAATGAGTGTTCCGGAAGTGAGAAAGACGCGGTTGGGACGTAAACTTCCAGCCGCTGACGTTCTCCTGGAGCTTCCGGACCTCCTCTCAGCACAGCAGACGGGTCGGGTCATCCGGGTCCAAAGCCCGGCTCTGTTCTGGGATCCTGGTTCCAGTTCTGAACGGAACCGGGATTCCAGAACAGTGGTTCTGTGATCAGGAGCAGATGTGGCACTAAGCTCCAGCAGAACCCATTGCTGGACGCTAACGCTAGAAAGGGTTGGGGGCGGAGCCAGAAACGTCCTGTCAGCCTCAGTCCCTGTGAGCCCCTCCCACTACAGGAGAACAGCTGCTGTCTGTTGTCATGACAACAGCTGCGGTTTGTCCGGGTTCCAGCAGAACGCTGGCACGTGAACTCGCCACCGTCTGCGGCGTTCTCCCCATCACCTGTTGTCTCCGCCTCCAGTGTCTCCAGTACAAGACGGACCAGGCCCAGGACGTCAAGAAGATCGAGAAGCTGCACGGGAAGCTGATGAGACTCATGGTTTCCAAGGAGACGCACAGCGGCGCCATGGAGACGGACTGATGCTGCAGACGCTCTGTGATGGGGGGGTCAGGGGAGGGGTTATATTTATATCATGTCTTTGTTTGTCTGACAGCGGGGGTCTGACTGAAACGTTTGCCCCCCCAGGCCTTTTCTGAGACTCTTTTGTGTATTAAAGCTTCTTTTCCAGCTGCTCCTCTGCCTCCTGCTTCCTCAGAGCCCTGGTGGTTGTTGCTGTCAGGACTGTCATGAAGGTGGCGCTCTGCGCCCCCGTCATCACGGCTCTGTCGTTCCCCCCCCCTACCCCCATAAAACGATGGCGTGCAGGTCGGATGCCACGCTCCCTGGGTTCAAACGGCAGATGTAACGGTCATTTCTGAGTCCACTGTCTTCTCAAGATGAAACGTTGTGGGTTTATAAAAAATACATTTTTTTGTTCAGACGCAATGCATTGTGGTCTATATTGCCAGATCTAGTGAGCATCCATGCACTCTGGATTCTAGAATGGTAGATTCTGACGGCGCCACAAAGGGAAGGAATTCAGACACAGATGTTCTGATGTTCTGGAGAGCAGGAACATCTGTGAGGAGAACATCTGATGTTTGGAACCAGAACAGCCTCAAATAGAACCGGGCCTCACCTCCAGAACTCTGGACTGTTTCCATTCAAATGAGGTCTGAGAAAGGAACTGGCTCCGCCCCCTTGGCAGTCACAAGACATCATGACAGCTACCCAGTTTATCAAGACTACATATCCCACAATCCCTGGAGACTTTCAAAGATTTTCCCTTACAGCATTACTTTATTAAATATTAAACAAATGATTAATCACTTATTGAAAATGGTTACATTGATGGATGTTTAATGATATTACTTCACTTGCTCCATAAATTGATTCAAAAATCTTTCCTAATGTAACATAATTTTGCAGATATTTTTTACTTTTGATACTTGATGAAAGTTTACTATGAAAATCTCTGAAACAGTGTTGTGTCTATTTTACTGATGTAGTATTATGTTCTAATCATATGAATGACTTTTATTAGTAACATAATCTGCATATATTTTAGATAACTGATCTGCATTTGCCATGTTGATTTCTAAAATAGTTATTTTTTTTACATAATTAAGTAATTCATCTTTGTCATGTGCTTTATTGATACCTTATGATTCTAAATTCTGTCTGATAAAAGTATGGAACCGGGATATTGATAAATCATGTAATAAAATGGTTATAGTATAACGGGGTGGGATTATATAAGTTCACTTCCTTCCACTCCCTTTCAATCAATATTTATTAATATGTCTAATTATCCTAAGTTTGATTAGTTACTGTATGAATGTATAACTGATGATTGTATTGCTTTTGTGTATTGTTTCTACTTGATTGCTTGAAATAAACCATTTCAAATCTAAAATTTCAAATAAATAAAAAGATGCTCGTCAAGGAGAAAGTGGGCGGGGCGTGTACGTGCGCTTTCAGGCTCGCTGGGGGGAGGGGGAGGCATTTTAGTACAGGACTGCAGCGCCCCGCGGTCCGTGCTGGTCCGGTTCTGGTCCAGGTAAGGGTCCCAAACCTCTATTGTAGCGGATCCGGATTGTGCGTTCACGGTACCGCTCGGAGATCACGTGGAAATATGTTGAAGTGAAAACCGCTAAACTGAAGTGTTGCTTAAGCTTTAAGGTATGTTTAAGTTAGTTTAAGTTAAAGGAGAAGATGTTTATGGTTTGAGTGTCTGAATCTCACATGAATCCAGATTATAGTTGATTCTGTTGGACTTCAATGACGTCATGCCGCTGAATGTTCTGAGTTTACTGACCAGCCGAGTATTTCTGATCACAGCTGAACTTTCCAGAGACTCAGCAGAGGACGGACAGGTGAGTTTGGACCTCAGGTGTTTGTTTCTGGACAGTCAGGACAATAAAACAAAATCTAGGAATGGATCAACAACTTATTTGGTTAAACGGATCAGAAGCAGAACCGCAGTTTTGTTAGGATTTATGTTATGAAAACAGATGATTGATAATCTGATCAGGAATGTGAAATTCTACATTTTGTCTGCTGTTTTTCAATCATTATATTTAAACTTGCAAGAGGAAATAAAAACTAAAATCTGTTTCTGATGATCTGAATGCAGCTGGGATTTCCGACGGTTCCTGAAATACACACCGTTCGCTGCTCTAATCTCAAACACGGGATTCCTTTTGCTCAGAGACCAGATTGCCTCCTGCGATCCTGCCAGCTGGCCTCAAACGCACCACTGATGCGTTTGGGTTCAAACTCCTGCTTTGTGCTCATAATCGGACTAATGTGTTGATCCGATCAGCCGCGTGGCGGACACAGATCAGCAGAAAACGGAAAATCACTTCAAGACATGGAAAGGTCCTTTCTGCTGAGTCACTGCTGACGTCACATGTCCGCATGACTCATCAGAAATAACGCTCTTTCTTCATCGAAGCGTGAAAGTGGAGAGAAAATAAATTCAGTAACAAAACAGTAAACATTTGTTGTGAGGTCGGGGGGGGGGACCCCTCCCTCCCAGCATCACCCCCAATTTCTAGCAGGATGGAGGGAGGAGGGAGGGAGAGGGGGAGGGAGGGAGCGCCCTCTGCTGCTGGAAACTGGACACGCATGTCAGAAGTTTTGAATGAAGATACTCCCCCTCATGAGGAGCAGAAGACGGTTCTCTGGGTGGGGGTGTCAGGAGAATGTTAGGGAGGACTTGTGGGGGAGGCTGTCATCGTCTTTTCTCCTCCACACAGTCAGACATGCTGGCAGAGCTGCTGGTTGCCGTGGTGACAGGTGGACTGGTCCTCTTCCTGGTTCAGAGGAGCAGGAACCCGGTTCTGAAGGCAGAAGACGGCTGGTGGGGGCCCGGAGTGGCCCCCGATGCAGAGGAGGATGTGTCCTTACGTCCTTTTGAAGTCAGGACGAGTGAAGAAGAGCTGGAGGTCAGAGCTGCAGGGTGCCATGGAGGAGGTGATGAAGACTACAGCTGCTCATCTTCTTCCTCTCTGTCTGGTCATCAGGACCTCTACAGCAGGATGGACCGGACCCGTCCGGTTCCGTCTGTAGAGGACAGTCGGTTCCACTACGGCTTCAACTCCCAGCACCTCCAGGACGTGGTCTCCTACTGGAGGAAGGACTTTGACTGGAGGAGACAAGTCCACGGGCTGAACCGCTACCCTCACTTCAGGACCAGGATTGAAGGTGAGGCTGGAGGAGGTGCAGACGCCTCCTCAGAGCTCCTCTCACCATGGGCTCCTCCTTCCAGGCATTGACGTGCATTATGTGCACGTGAAGCCCAGTAGGGCGGCAGAAGGAGCGCCGGCACTTCCTATCATCCTGGTCCACGGCTGGCCCAGCTCCTTTTACGAGTTCTACAGGCTGATCCCGCTGCTGACGGAACCGGAGAACCCGGAGGAGCCGGTCTTCCAGGTGGTGTGTCCGTCCATCCCGGGCTACGGCTTCTCTGAGGCGCCGCACAAGAGAGGCGAGTGTTCAGAGCCGCTGGTGCTGGGGAGGGCGGTGTTTGTGTGTTTGTATGAACACCCGTCTGCTCCCAGCAGGCCTTTTCCTGCACGTCTATTGCTGTGCATGTCTGTCTGTCTGCAGGGTTCGATTCCGTCTGTGCAGCAAACGTCTTCCAGAAGCTGATGAAGCGTCTGGGCTTCCAAAAGTTCTATGCTCATGGGGGGGACTGGGGGTGGCAGATCACCACCAACATGGCTCAGCTGGACCCCGGGTGAGACCATCTGTCATAACAAGGGGTGGGGGGTCAGCTGGACCCCGGCTGGGACCATCTGTCATAATGAGGGGTGGGGGGTCAGCTGGACCCCGGGTGGGACCATCTGTCATAACAAGGGGTGGGGGGTCAGCTGGACCCCGGGTGGGACCATCTGTCATAATGAGGGGTCAGCTGGACCCCGGGTGAGACCATCTGTCATAACAAGGGGTGGGGGGTCAGCTGGACCCCGGGTGGGACCATCTGTCATAATGAGGGGTCAGCTGGACCCCGGGTGAGACCATCTGTCATAATGAGGGGTCAGCTGGACCCCGGGTGAGACCATCTGTCTTAACAAGGGGTGGGGGGTCAGCTGGACCCCGGGTGGGACCATCTGTCATAACAAGGGGTGGGGGGTCAGCTGGACCCCGGGTGAGACCATCTGTCATAACAAGGGGTGGGGGGTCAGCTGGACCCTGGGTGGGACCATCTGTCATAGCGAAGGGTGGGGCGTCAGCTGGACCCCGGGTGAGACCATCTGTCATAGCAAGGGGTGGGGGGTCAGCTGGACCCCGGGTGGGACCATCTGTCATAACAAGGGGTGGGGGGTCAGCTGGACCCCGGCTGGGACCATCTGTCATAATGAGGGGTGGGGGGTCAGCTGGACCCCGGGTGGGACCATCTGTCATAACAAGGGGTGGGGGGTCAGCTGGACCCCGGGTGGGACCATCTATCATAATGAGGGGTCAGCTGGACCCCGGGTGAGACCATCTGTCATAACAAGGGGTGGGGGGTCAGCTGGACCCCGGGTGGGACCATCTGTCATAATGAGGGGTCAGCTGGACCCCGGGTGAGACCATCTGTCATAATGAGGGGTGGGGGGTCAGCTGGACCCCGGGTGGGACCATCTGTCATAACAAGGGGTGGGGGGTCAGCTGGACCCCGGGTGGGACCATCTGTCATAATGAGGGGTGGGGGGTCAGCTGGACCCCGGGTGGGACCATCTGTCATAATGAGGGGTCAGCTGGACCCGGGTGAGACCATCTGTCATAATGAGGGGTGGGGGGTCAGCTGGACCCCGGGTGGGACCATCTGTCATAATGAGGGGTCAGCTGGACCCCGGGTGAGACCATCTGTCATAATGAGGGGTCAGCTGGACCCCGGGTGAGACCATCTGTCATAACAAGGGTGGGGGGTCAGCTGGACCCCGGGTGGGACCATCTGTCATAATGAGGGGTCAGCTGGACCCCGGGTGAGACCATCTGTCATAATGAGGGGTCAGCTGGACCCCGGGTGAGACCATCTGTCATAACAAGGGTGGGGGGTCAGCTGGACCCCGGGTGAGACCATCTGTCATAACAAGGGGTGGGGGGTCAGCTGGACCCCGGGTGGGACCATCTGTCATAATGAGGGGTGGGGGGTCAGCTGGACCCTGGGTGGGACCACCTGTCATAATGAGGGGTCAGCTGGACCCCGGGTGAGACCATCTGTCATAATGAGGGGTGGGGGGGTCAGCTGGACCCCGGGTGAGACCATCTGTCATAATGAGGGGTGGAGGGTCAGCTGGACCCCAGGTGGGACCACCTGTCATAATGAGGGGTCAGCTGGACCCTGGGTGAGACCACCTGTCATAATGAGGGGTCAGCCATGGGGCTATTTTCTGCTGCCGCAGTTCCCTCTGTGGTATTTTCTGGGCGTGTCGTTGGCGTGGTCATGTGCAGCAGCTAAAGTAAACATCTTCTTTTGACACCTCCCCCCCAGGAGTGTCAGAGGCCTTCATTTGAGCTTCGCCCCTCCGTCTAAACCCGGGCTGCTCGTGGCTCTGTCCCTCATGTTTGGCCGACTCTTCCCGACGCTCTTCGGCTTCACGGAGGCCGACCGGCGGCTGCTGTATCCGTGCACGGAGAAGCTGCTGCTGGAGTCCATGAAGGAGTCTGGATACCTGCACATCCAGGCCACCAAACCGGACACTGCCGGTAAGAACCGGACCGGGACGGGGGCAGAGCAGTGATCCGGCGCTCCAGAAAGTAATCAACCAACAGTCAGGAGCTCAAAAGACGCGAGGGGAGTCTCAGACTCTGTCCTGAACCCAGAACTTTAGCTGCAGATGAGTCCAGATGTTCTGGAATCTGGTTCTTCTCCACAAACACAAATCCACCGATCCGTTACTCCTCACTCAACTGATCAACCAATCAGAAGCTTCTCCTGTCAGCAGCCAATCAGGTGGCAGATTTTGCTTCTGGAGGTTGAATTTCCCTAATAAGGACCCGTGGGGGGGCTTGACAGTGAAAGGCTGTCTTCTTTTTTGGAGGGGGAGGGCGCTCCTTAACTGAATCTGTTTGCTTGTGTTGAGCTGTGAGAAGTCCGGTTCTCCTTCCTGTCATTGAAAGATCATCATCATCTCTTCATGGTCATTTGCCCCCCGCCCCACCCAAAACCCCAAACCCCCCACCAGGTCGCGCACTGAACGACTCTCCAGTGGGTCTGGCCGCCTACATCCTGGAAAAGTTCTCCACATGGACGAACCAGAACTTCAGGGACCTGGAGGATGGAGGCCTGAGCAGGTGACCCCCACCCCCCTTTAGAACAGCGTCTTTAGAACAGAGTTCTCACGTGTGGATGATGCTGCAGGAAGTTCTCCCTGGACGACCTGCTGACCAACGTGATGATCTACTGGACGTCTGGATGCATCACCTCCTCCATGAGGTTCTACAAGGAAAACTTTGGCAAAGGTCTGGACCAGCCCCATTCCAGGTGAGTGACGGCGTTTAGTCCAGATCCTTCAATTCTCCTCTTCTGCAGGTTTCAGTGGTGTGTGTGTGGAAGGGGGGGCTCAAACTTTGATTCCTCACTAATTCCTGCTTGTCCCAACAGGATCCCGGTCAACGTTCCCACCGGTTTCGCCTGCTTCCCCAATGACGTGATGCACTCCCCGAAGCTGTGGGTCAAACAGAAGTACAGGAACCTGATCCGCTACACCCCCATGCCCCGGGGGGGGCACTTTGCTGCCATGGAGGAGCCCCAGCTGATGGCGGAGGACATCCAGGAGTTCATAAAGACCGTCGAGAAAATGATCAAGCAGTAGGGGGAGGGGGGGTTAGAATGGAGGTGGGGGTAAATAGACCTTTTAATCATGATTTTTAATTTATGCAAACACCCCCCAAAAAAAAAATCACTGATAGATCACGAACGCTGCAGGAACGCTGGTTTGTCTTGGTTTCTATTCCAGCTTCATTCTGAGGTTTCCATGGTTACTGTCAGAAGAACCCAGACTTGGAATCCTTCCGGTGACCCATCGGTTCTTCTCAGATTGTTGGTCTGCAGCGCTGGGGTGAATCTTGATCACATACTGACCCTAAAAGCTGGATTTTAGCTCCGGAATAATCTGTAATGAATGTGATGAACATCAACTTGCTTCTGGAATCCAGTCAAACGGATCATCAGTGGTGAAGTTTAGTACCAATAAACTTGTGGGTTAGTTTGTGACTTTTTGTGTGTTTTTGTCATTTTTTATGTTTATTTGGGCTCATTTTAAAAAGACATTTCATCATAATATAAAATTGGCATAAAAGACTACAACTGATCTATGATCTACGACTGATCTACCGCTGATCTATGACCGATCTATGATCAGTCTAACTCCACCAGGTCATCAGGACTGGAGGTCACCTGGAGGAACCAGAACCTTCGTCATTTTCAGACACTGATTTACGAAGGGAACATATCTGAGAACCAAATCCATGAACACGGACGGATGAATTCGCATGAACCCTCAAACCCTTTGTGTGAGGTAGAACCGGACCAAAACCACACAGTTCCTCCAGAACCAGCGGCTCCATTTTGAAGAACATTCTCCTCTCTAGTAGCCTTCACCCAGACATCACTTGATGTTACAACGGCGTGTTACCCAGGACCACCATGACTCTGCTGGTGTTAGGATTATCCCTTGTGCTATCCTATGGCGTCAAGATGACCCCCCCCCCCTTCCATTGAGGTGTTCTCCTACCATGACAAAGGTGGATAAAGGTGGAGAGGATTTCATGTAATCCATGGACACCAGTGAAGATCACAAATCATTGAAGAACAAAGGTTCAGAGCTCTGTCTAGTGGGTCTAGATGACCCCTATCCCGATGTTAAAGTGCCTAGGATAGAACAAGGGTTAATCATCTCCACCGACGATGGAGGCGGAGCACAGTCCACCAGACGGTGTACAGATTCCAGCCCGCTATGTCCTAGATCAAGTCCATTCTGACGGTGGGTTCAGACAGACAGACGTTACCCAGTGGAAGAATGGAGTGGGAACATAAAACTAGAAAAAAGCTCTAATAGTAACTGTAACTTTAACAGGAACTGTAAATGTAAAAGGAACAGAAAATGTAACTGTAAATGGACAAAAGCATCTGCAAAGCACAGAAAACCGTGCAGAAAAATCAGAGACATTTGTAAGTTCTGGTCCAATTCTGATCTGAATTCAGCTTCATGACCTCAAACAGTTGCTGAATCTGGAAAACTGGAATCATGACTCCAGGGTGGACTGGAAGTAAATTCAGACTCTGGAGGAAGATGGGACCTTTCCACAGGCCAGCGGATCAAGCAGCTTCTCCAGAGTAATAGAATCTTTCAGAGTTCAATTTTTTGATCAGAACTATTTCACCGTTAAACGTTGAAGACACTAAACTTTAACGTCTTCAAAACCAAAATGGAACCAGAACCATTCTGTAAAATGGACTGATGAGACAAAAACATTCCTTCCCCATGAAATGTTCAATGTCGCGGTGCCCTGCGCCTTCCACTTCCTTGTCCAGCTGTTTGCAGAGCTCCGAGTTTCCCAAGGCCCCCGAGTGCCCTGGATCAAGACCCCCTCCTTGAGATGCACTCCCCCAGGCCTGACTGCCTCTCTGCTCTTCTTGGCAAACAAACAGTCAGGGGAGGATGGGGATGACCAGGCGGCTGAGATAAGGACCACATGAAGTTCCCCACATTACCTCACCCAATTAGGAAACAAGTAGAGAGATGCTGGGGGGCGTGGCCACTGACTGGGCAGCGGATCCTCTGAACTTCACGCTGCTCTGCAGAGGAACATCCGTGGAATCGAACAGGTCGGTCATCTATGGCTGCATGAGATCAGCTTCATGTCTTCTCCTTCCCGAAAAGCTCCAATCAGAGCACCAGTTCCTCGGGATCTGACGGCTTCAGCAGCACCAGCGTCCATGAATCCTCTGGAGAACCTGGTGTCGGGGGGGATGAACCACAGGCTGGAGTCCAGCTCCACAGCAGGACAGCAGATGAACCCCCACCCTGCAGCCGACAGCCCAACACCTCCACTCCGACACCGGCAGAATGTCCGCAGCAACAGAAAGTGGGTAGGTTCAGACAGAGCTGCTGCAGCTGTTTGGAAACAGGTGTGAGAAGGTGACCGGACGGTCCTGCAGAGCAGACGTGTCCAGGTGTGTCTTCAGGTGTTTACAGGTCTTTTCTTAGCAGGTGGAGTCTGTCTGTGGGTCTGGACTCGCCTCGGTGCTCCGGGGCCAGCACTCCCCAGAGAATGCAGCTCGAGAGCGAAGCCGTGTACGAAACCTGAGGCAGGCCTTCCACAGCCTGCAGGTACATGCACGTGCACATGAACAGCTTTATACCCACAGTTCTCCCTGATGCCTCATGCCCCCCCTCCAAAATTCATCCAGGCCGCTCTGCCTTCAGTCCCACCCGACACCAAGCTGTCCAAATTGGATGTTCTGGTTCTGGCAACCAACTACATAGCTTACCTGACAGAGACACTGGACCAAGGAGGAACACCAGCAGAGCAAGCTCCGCCCCCCAGACATGGAGGATACCTGCATCCTGTAAAGGTGAGAACCTGACCTCCCTACAGGGAAGAAAGCAGCCCGTCCTCAGGAGGCCAGAATTATTCCACATGGATAAGACATAATTCAAATGACTTTGCGGAAAAAAAATTATTCTAAAGATAAAATGTTCCTTATGAGGTAAAAGACACATAAGAGCATTGTTGATATGAGTGTCAACGTTATAGACGTTCACGATGTTGACGTGAACATTGTTGACGTGAACATTGTTGACGTGAACATTGTTGATATGAGCGTTGTTGACGTGAACATTGTTGACGTGAACATTGTTGACGTGAACATTGTTGACGTGAACGTTGTTGACGTGAACATTGTTGACGTGAACATTGTTGACGTGAACATTGTTGACGTGAACGTTGTTGACGTGAACGTTGTTGACGTGAACGTTGTAGACGTGAACATTGTTGACGTGAACGTTGTTGACGTGAACGTTGTTGACGTGAGCGTTGTTGACGTGAGCGTTGTTGACGTGAACATTGTTGACATGAACGTTGTTGACATGAACATTGTTGACGTGAACATTGTTGACGTGAGCGTTGTTGACGTGAACATTGTTGACATGAACGTTGTTGACATGAACATTGTTGATATGAACGTTGTTGACGTGAGCGTTGTTAACGTGAACGTTGTTGACGTGAACGTTGTTGACGTGAGCGTTGTTGACGTGAACATTGTTGACGTGAACATTGTTGACGTGAGCGTTGTTGACATGAACGTTGTTGACGTGAACGTTGTTGACGTGAACGTTGTTGACGTGAGCATTGTTGACGTGAGCGTTGTTGACGTGAACGTTGTTGACGTGAACATTGTTGACGTGAACGTTGTTGACGTGAACGTTGTTTACATGAACATTGTTGACGTGAACATTGTTGACGTGAGCGTTGTTGACGTGAGCGTTGTTGACGTGAACATTGTTGACGTGAGCGTTGTTAACGTGAACGTTGTTGACGTGAGCGTTGTTGACGTGAACGTTGTTGACATGAGCGTTGTTGACGTGAACATTGTTGACGTGAATGTTGTTGACGTGAGCATTGTTGACGTGAACGTTGTTTACGTGAACGTTGTTGACATGAGCGTTGTTGACGTGAACATTGTTGACGTGAACGTTGTTTACGTGAGCGTTGTTGACGTGAACGTTGTTGACGTTAACGTTGTTGACGTGAACGTTGTTGACATGAGCGTTGTTGACGTGAACATTGTTGACGTGAACGTTGTTGACGTGAACATTGTTGACATGAACGTTGTTGACGTGAGCGTTGTTGACGTGAACGTTGTTGACGTGAGCGTTGTTGACGTGAGCGTTGTTGACGTGAACGTTGTTGACGTGAACGTTGTTGACGTGAACATTGTTGACGTGAGCGTTGTTGACGTGAGCGTTGTTGACGTGAACATTGTTGACGTGAACGTTGTTGACGTGAACATTGTTGACGTGAACGTTGTTGACGTGAACATTGTTGACGTGAACGTTGTTGACGTGAGCGTTGTTGACGTGAACGTTGTTGACGTGAACGTTGTTGACGTGAACATTGTTGACGTGAACGTTGTTGACGTGAACATTGTTGACATGAACGTTGTTGACGTGAGCGTTGTTGACGTGAACGTTGTTTACGTGAGCGTTGTTGACGTGAGCGTTGTTGACGTGAACGTTGTTGACGTGAACATTGTTGACGTGAACGTTGTTGACGTGAACGTTGTTTACATGAACATTGTTGACGTGAACATTGTTGACGTGAACATTGTTGACGTGAACGTTGTTGACATGAACGTTGTTGACGTGAGCGTTGTTGACGTGAACGTTGTTTACGTGAGCGTTGTTGACGTGAGCGTTGTTGACGTGAACGTTGTTGACGTGAACGTTGTTGACGTGAACATTGTTGACGTGAACGTTGTTGACGTGAACGTTGTTTACATGAACATTGTTGACATGAACATTGTTGACATGAACATTGTTGACGTGAACATTGTTGACATGAACATTGTTGACATGAACGTTGTTGACATGAACATTGTTGACGTGAACATTGTTGACGTGAACATTGTTGACGTGAACATTGTTGACGTGAACGTTGTTGACGTGAACATTGTTGACGTGAACATTGTTGACGTGAACATTGTTGACATGAACATTGTTGACGTGAACATTGTTGACGTGAACGTTGTTGACGTGAACATTGTTGACATGAACGTTGTTGACGTGAACATTGTTGACGTGAACATTGTTGACGTGAACATTGTTGACATGAACATTGTTGACGTGAACATTGTTGACGTGAACGTTGTTGACGTGAACATTGTTGACATGAACGTTGTTGACGTGAACGTTGTTGACGTGAACGTTGTTGACGTGAGCGTTGTTGACGTGAGCGTTGTTGACGTGAACATTGTTGACGTGAACGTTGTTGACGTGAGCATTGTTGACGTGAACGTTGTTTACGTGAGCGTTGTTGACGTGAACGTTGTTGACGTGAACGTTGTTGACGTGAGCGTTGTTGACGTGAACGTTGTTGACGTGAACGTTGTTGACGTGAACGTTGTTGACGTGAACGTTGTTGACGTGAACATTGTTGACATGAACGTTGTTTACGTGAGCGTTGTTGACGTGAACGTTGTTGACGTGAACGTTGTTGACGTGAGCGTTGTTGACGTGAGCGTTGTTGACGTGAACATTGTTGACGTGAACGTTGTTGACGTGAACATTGTTGACATGAACGTTGTTGACGTGAGCGTTGTTGACGTGAGCGTTGTTGACGTGAACATTGTTGACGTGAACGTTGTTGACGTGAACATTGTTGACGTGAACGTTGTTGACGTGAACATTGTTGACATGAACGTTGTTGACGTGAGCGTTGTTGACGTGAACGTTGTTTACGTGAGCGTTGTTGACGTGAACGTTGTTGACGTGAACGTTGTTGACGTGAGCGTTGTTGACGTGAGCGTTGTTGACGTGAACATTGTTGACGTGAACGTTGTTGACGTGAGCATTGTTGACGTGAACGTTGTTTACGTGAGCGTTGTTGACGTGAACGTTGTTGACGTGAACGTTGTTGACGTGAGCGTTGTTGACGTGAACATTGTTGACGTGAGCATTGTTGACGTGAGCATTGTTGACGTGAACGTTGTTGACGTGAGCATTGTTGACGTGAGCATTGTTGACGTGAACGTTGTTTACGTGAGCGTTGTTGACGTGAACGTTGTTGACGTGAGCGTTGTTGACGTGAACATTGTTGACGTGAACGTTGTTGACGTGAACATTGTTGACGTGAACATTGTTGACATGAACATTGTTGACGTGAGCATTGTTGACGTGAGCATTGTTGACGTGAACGTTGTTTACGTGAGCATTGTTGACGTGAACGTTGTTGACGTGAGCGTTGTTGACATGAACGTTGTTGACGTGAGCGTTGTTGACGTAACAGAGAACAAAGATGATCTTCAGCCTGCAGAACCAGAGAAATCCGGCTGCTGATGAGTTCAGCAAGTAAAGGCTTAGACACCAGGAAAGTTGAGAGAACTGCAGTTCCATCAGGTGGCATTTGTGGCGCTGCTCTCTGGACCAAACCTCTGACCACAACAAAAGAAAGCAGGAAACGTCCTGTGATTTCTCTGAACGTCATCTATGAAGATTAATATAAATGTCAAAAGTGCTGGAAGTTCAAGTAACCAAGTCCAGAGGGTTGGGTCAAGAAGAGCTTTTGTTGTTACGGGTTGGTTGATGCTCCGCCCCATGAAGGCAGTAGCTGAAGGAACAACAAACAAACATTTCTTTAATGGCAATCTTTTAAAACAGCAATTTCTTGAAGCCACAGTAGTGAAATGTCGTCTCTGTCTGCAGAAGTGGCCCATGCGTTCCCTGCTTTACTGTGGCTCCATTGGAGAGCTGCTGTCAGCCAATCAGAAGCCTCAGAGTGGGCAGGATGGGACACGCCCCCTGCCTGTGTTCACAGATGCAGGGAAGCCATGAAGGAAGACGCTCAACTTCACCCCGACTCTTATCTGACAGCAGAGGACAGCATTCAGGCAGGATTTAGGACGGTCTGGTTCTGATCCAAATCTGCTGACCCACAGCAGAACCAACTCAGATTCTGGGAGCTGCTGAAGGCGAACGCTGATCCAAGAGGACTTTTTTGGTAATGAAACCTTGATCTGTTGCAACCACTGAGCTTTCTCTGTGATAAATGTTTGCTTTCAGAACCTGAAGCTCTGCCTGGAGACCCCCCAGCTGCAGAACCCCTAAGCTGCAGAACGCCCCCCCCCCCAGCTGCAGCTGTGCAGTTACAGCATGCGCAGCTGATCACAGAACCGGTTCTGTCAGAGCGAGCTGCAGACTGATGAGCAGCAGCGTCTGCTCCGTCTGACTAATAACGCCACAAATCACGGCGAGCAAGAACGGCGTGTAACCCATTATAAGGATTTATGGGGGGGGGCACCTGCTTGGTTCCCAGCAGAACATAAATTCAGTGTGTGTGTGTCTGTGTGTGTATGTGCTTGTATGTGTGTGTATCTGTCTGTGTGTGTGGTTGTGTGTGTCTGTGTGCGTGTCTGTCTGTGTGTGTGTGTCTGTGTGCGTGTCTGTGTGGTTGTGTGTGTGTGTGTGTGTGTGTGTCTGTGTGTGTGGTTGTGTGTGTCTGTCTGCGTGTCTGTGTGGTTGTGTGTGTGTGTGTCTGTGTGTGTGGTTGTGTGTCTGTGTGTGTGTGCTCTCTCTTACGTCTCTGCTTTCAAACCAAAATGCTTTGAACTGTTGTGTCTCGTTTCTGTTCACGCTCCTCAAACTAATAAAGTTCTCTGAAACGTTTGTCCTTCCTGTATGCCCTTATTAGGACAATCAAAGCCTTTGAGGCTCATTTCTGTTTAATTAAAGAAATGGAACACATTCAGACTGAAGAGAACAAAGTTCCTGATGGATCCTCTCTGGAAAGAGTTCTGATGGTTCTGTCGTTTGGACGCACAGATGTTCTAAATGCTCCACTGAAAAACGTAGACTGGATCAACAGAACCGAACAAAGCATGTTTAGCAGACCGGGTTCATGGACAGCAGCAGAGTTCCTTTAGGACAGAGGTTCCCAAAGCTTTTGTAGCAGAGGGCCAAATTAGGAACTCGGCTTCAGGCTGGGGGCCAATTTTGGTGAAAGAAAATGGATAAACAGAAAAAGTAGTTTTACTGACGTTAATGACCAGGTGTCATTGGTACGGTTAAGCAGAACCTCCAGATGTTTTCCAGAGGTTGCTGTCCAGATCTTCTACTCGTCCAGTATTTGTGTCGTTTGACTCATTTCTTCAAACTTTCTCTTTTGTTCTGGTGTCAGCTCCTTTCAGCATACGTTCTTTTCCAAACCCCCCCGTCACTGAAGGGTTTGTTACGCCGGGCCACTTCCAGAACTTCCAGAACCACAGCGTAGCTGTCCCAGCTTCACTGGTGGAGTCATTTCTGTGAGCATCTGCTGCAGCACAGCCTCCTGGGAGCTGTTAGCTCATCGCTGTGCTGCTCAGCGGTGAATGGGTCTAGTTTCTATCATTTGTAACGTAGTGACGGTTTCACATCAGGATCAGGACTCCACTTAGCTTGAAGGAGCCTTTTCTCCTCAGAGGAACCCGCTCTGGCTCTCTATTATTCAGGGAGAACCCAGATGACGTCTCCACTAGCACCTCAACAGATGTTCTGGTTCTGATCCGGCTTCATGTTTCTATCTCACATACAAACTTCATGGATGAAGCTCTGCATCGTCTCACCAAACACGCCTTAGGAAATCCTAAGAAAAGGAGTGCCCCCCGCCCCCCAGCACGGCTAAATGTTAAATCATTTCCATTAAGCCAGCATCACCCCCCCCCCCCACCCCCCCACGTTGCCGGCGTGTACCTGGATCCAACCCGCAGGAGTGGCGCCTCCTCCCGTTCCAGAGGAGTCGTGTCTGTGGCGGGCCTCCAAACAAAACATGGGGGGGGTCTCAGCGTTCAAGGCTGCTGCTATAAATCTGTCCTGGGGGGTCAGAGCAGGACTCTGCTTGATTCTGTTTTGGTCGACAGTTCTGAAGAACGACAAAGAGCAAAGATGGAGGAGCCGGAACCAGAACCAGAACCAAAACCCATCTGTGATGATCTTGTCAGCGTTCAGATTCCAACATCCCCCCCAGCTTCCCTGTGTGTGTGTGTGGGGGGGGGGGGTTCAGCATCCTAAACACACTCATGACCTCCAGCTGCTCTTTGATCTGACGAATCGCCTCGTCTGATTGGATGAAGGACATGAATCCACTCAATGATCTTCAGCTGTTTTATTGCAAAAACAAGTTTCCATCAAACAAACATCAGAACCGTCATCCCTCTGACCCACAAAGGCCCCTCCCACATCCCCCCGTCCAATCACAGCAGCCGCTCGTCTCCGGGCTGGGAGGAACCGGTTCCAGCATGAAGGCACGTGGAAGCAGAGAAGCCCGAGCTTCAGTGCTTCAGCTTCTGGGATGAAGAACAGCCAGAATTCTTGTGGATCATAAATAAATATTGTTCCAAACAATATTTATTCTTGGAGAAATTACTAAGTGCCACGGAAACGCAAAGGCCACAACCGTCTACGGCTACGGTGGACGCCAAAGTCCCATCACAGTTTCAGGCGGTCCAGCAGGGGGCAGAACTGTGCTTTGGTGCAGTGGTCCCCAACCTCTCTGTCACCGCGGACCGGTACAACGCAAGGCACGTTTACCGGGGGGGGGGGGGGGGGCTAGACAGATTTAACGTGGACCGGGGGGGGTATTTTCTCTTTAGTAATGATAATAACAATAATAATTATAATTTTCCCCTTGTCAAAGCAACTTTCTAAAGAAGTTTGTTTTTTGCTCATTTTGGTTGTTTGGTTTCATTTTAGTGGGGTTTATCACCTGATGTTTGGTGTCGCGACTTTGACGTGCGTTAAGTGTGACAGATGTAACAAAGTGAATCCGGTCACTTTTCAAAATAAAACGTTTTTGTCGGAAAAAATAAAAATAAAATGGAAATTATTTTTTCTTTCTGTGCGTCCCGGTGCAAAAATTTCCCGCAGCCTGGAACCGCTCCGCGGCCCGGTGGTTGGGGACCACTGCTTTGGTGGAGCTCATTAACGGACCCCCTCCTCTGAGCTCGGTGAAGGCATCTGTCAGGAACACTTCAAGTAATTTCAGGTGGGTGGAGCCATGATGGCGGTCATGGCTCCTGCATATAGAAGAGCTGGTCTCACCACAACGTACAAAAATATACACAGACGTGACGGAACGCATGACTTGAGGATGCTTCTATATGCTTTGGACGGGCTGCAGGTGGAACCCTGACATGAAGGAAGGAGGTACGATGAGGAGGTGAAGGGTGAGATGATAACACCATGATGAAGATCAGAGCAACATGCTGCAGGAATGAGGCCAAGAATTCTGACTCCAGTGATCCAGAATGAGCATCATCCCAGCCTGACATCATGAAGATACGAGGAACCAGGAGGAACCAGGAGGGACCAGGAAGAGGAACGATCCCCCACCACAGGACTGGTCACTCCAGCCAATGAGACGAGTTTCTGCTGGAAGTGAGCCATTACAGCCGCTCCTCCCCCTCCATCTGAAGCTCCTCCCCCTCAGTAAAAGCTCCTCCCCCTCACTAAACAGAGGGCCGGGATTACCTGAATTAACGTAATCTAATCTGACCTAACTAGTCCTCTGACCCGATTAGTGTTGGTTAGTCTGAATCAAACATCTCCCTCATCAACTACCTGATTGGTGTGTGTGGGTCGAATTAGTGCATGTGGCTGAGCGCGCATGATCACGTGCTCTCAGCACCAGACATGGCAGTGGGCGTGGTCACAGCGCCGTCTCCACCACGGCGTGCAGGCTCATCTGGCAGGAAGGCTCCTTGGGCCTGCTGACCCCCGCCTCCCTGTGCTCCCCGTCACTTCCCACATTCACGTGCGCTCCGTCTGTCTTCACGTGCGCTCCATCGGCGCCCAGCTTTTTCTCCTCCAGAACCATGACCTCCCCGTCTCTTTGGGCCCTGCGGTACGGCTGCACGCTGTCCTCTGCAGGCTGCGAGGAGCAAAGACACGGGTGAGAAGGAGCGTCTGTCAGGAGGAGCGTCTGTCAGAACCATCAGTGAGGAGGAGCATCAGTGAGGAGGAGCGTCAGTGAGGAGAAGCGTCTTTCAGGAGGAGAGTCTGTGAGGAAAAACGTCCTCAGAAGAGCTTCTGTGAGGAGGAGCGTCTGTCAGGAGGAGCGTCTGTCAGGAGGAGCGTCAGTGAGGAGGAGCGTCTGTGAGGAGGAGCGTCTGTGAGGAGGAGCGTCTGTGAGGAGGAGCGTCTGTGAGCAGGAGCGTCTGTCAGAAGGAGCGTAAGTGAAGAGGAGCGTCAGTCAGGAGGAGCGTCTGTCAGGAGGAGCGTCTGTCAGGAGGAGCGTCAGTGAGGAGGAGCGTCTGTGAGGAGGAGCGTCTGTGAGGAGGAGCGTCTGTGAGGAGGAGCGTCTGTGAGAAGGAGCGTCTGTCAGAAGGAGCGTAAGTGAAGAGGAGCATCAGTCAGGAGGAGCGTCTGTCAGGAGGAGCGTCAGTCAGGAGGAGCGTCAGTCAGGAGGAGCGTCTGTCAGGAGGAGCGTCTGTCAGGAGGAGCGTCTGTCAGGAGGAGCTTCAGTGAGGAGGAGCGTCTGTCAGGAGGAGCGTCTGTCAGGAGGAGCGTCAGTCAGGAGGAGCGTCTGTCAGGAGGAGCGTCTGTCAGGAGGAGCGTCTGTCAGGAGGAGCGTCAGTGAGGAGGAGCGTCTGTGAGGAGGAGCGTCTGTGAGGAGGAGCGTCTGTGAGAAGGAGCGTCTGTTAGAAGGAGCGTCAGTCAGGAGGAGCGTCAGTCAGGAGGAGCGTCAGTCAGGAGGAGCGTCAGTCAGGAGGAGCGTCAGTCAGGAGGAGCATCAGTGAGGAGGAGCGTCATTTAGGAGGAGCGTCTGTCAGGAGGAGCGACTGTCAGGAGGAGCGTCAGTGAAGAGGAGCGTCAGTCAGGAGTAGCGTCAGTCAGGAGGAGCGTCAGTCAGGAGGAGCGTCAGTCAGGAGGAGCATCAGTGAGGAGGAGCGTCAGTCAGGAGGAGCGTCTGTCAGGAGGAGCGTCTGTCAGGAGGAGCGTCTGTCAGGAGGAGCGTCAGTCAGGAGGAGCGTCAGTCAGGAGGAGCATCAGTGAGGAGGAGCGTCAGTCAGGAGGAGCGTCTGTCAGGAGGAGCGCCTGTCAGGAGGAGCGTCTGTCAGGAGGAGCGTCTGTCAGGAGGAGCCTCTTTCAGGAGGAGCGTCTGTCAGGAGGAGCGTCTGTGAGGAGGAGCGTCTGTGAGGAGGAGCGTCTGTGAGCAGGAGCGTCAGTGAGGAGGAGCGTAAGTGAATAGGAGCGTCTGTCAGGAGGAGCGCCTGTCAGGAGGAGCGTCTGTCAGGAGGAGCGTCTGTCAGGAGGAGCCTCTTTCAGGAGGAGCGTCTGTCAGGAGGAGCGTCTGTGAGGAGGAGCGTCAGTCAGGAGGAGCGTCAGTCAGGAGGAGCATCAGTGAGGAGGAGCGTCAGTCAGGAGGAGCGTCTGTCAGGAGGAGCGCCTGTCAGGAGGAGCGTCTGTCAGGAGGAGCGTCTGTCAGGAGGAGCGTCTGTCAGGAGGAGCCTCTTTCAGGAGGAGCGTCTGTCAGGAGGAGCGTCTGTGAGGAGGAGCGTCTGTGAGGAGGAGCGTCTGTCAGGAGGAGCGTCTGTGAGCAGGAGCGTCAGTGAGGAGGAGCGTAAGTGAAGAGGAGCGTCTGTCAGGAAGAGCGCCTGTCAGGAGGAGCGTCTGTCAGGAGGAGCGTCTGTCAGGAGGAGCCTCTTTCAGGAGGAGCGTCTGTCAGGAGGAGCGTCTGTGAGGAGGAGCGTCTGTGAGGAGGAGCGTCTGTCAGGAGGAGCGTCTGTGAGCAGGAGCGTCAGTGAGGAGGAGCGTAAGTGAAGAGGAGCGTCTGTCAGGAGGAGCGCCTGTCAGGAGGAGCGTCTGTCAGGAGGAGCGTCTGTCAGGAGGAGCCTCTTTCAGGAGGAGCGTCTGTCAGGAGGAGCGTCTGTGAGGAGGAGCGTCTGTGAGGAGGAGCGTCTGTCAGGAGGACCATCAGTGAGGAGGAGCATCAGTGAGGAGAAGCGTCTTTCAGGAGGAGAGTCTGTGAGGAAAAACGTCCTCAGAAGAGCTTCTGTCAGGAGGAGCGTCTGTCAGGAGGAGCGTCTGTCAGGAGGAGCATCAGTCAGGAGGAGCGTCAGTCAGGAGGAGCGTCTGTCAGGAGGAGCGTCTGTGAGCAGGAGCGTCTGTGAGCAGGAGCGTCTGTGAGGAGGAGCGTCTGTCAGAAGGAGCGTAAGTGAAGAGGAGCGTCAGTCAGGAGGAGCGTCAGTCAGGAGGAGCATCAGTGAGGAGGAGCGTCATTTAGGAGGAGCGTCTGTCAGGAGGAGCGCCTGTCAGGAGGAGCGTCAGTGAAGAGGAGCGTCTGTCAGGAGGAGCATCTGTCAGGAGAAGCTTCTGTCAGGAGGAGCCTCTGTCAGGAGGAGCTTCTGTCAGGAGGAGCGTCAGTGAGCAGGAGCGTCAGTGAGGAGGAGCGTCTGTGAGGAGGAGCGTCTGTGAGGAGGAGCGTCTGTGAGGAGGAGCGTCTGTGAGAAGGAGCGTCTGTCAGAAGGAGCGTAAGTGAAGAGGAGCGTCAGTCAGGAGGAGCGTCAGTCAGGAGGAGCATCAGTGAGGAGGAGCGTCATTTAGGAGGAGCGTCAGTCAGGAGGAGCATCAGTGAGGAGGAGCGTCATTTAGGAGGAGCATCTGTCAGGAGAAGCTTCTGTCAGGAGGAGCTTCTGTCAGGAGGAGCGTCTGTCAGGAGGAGCATCAGTCAGGAGGAGCGTCAGTCAGGAGGAGCGTCTGTCAGGAGGAGCGTCTGTGAGCAGGAGCGTCTGTGAGCAGGAGCGTCTGTGAGGAGGAGCGTCTGTCAGAAGGAGCGTAAGTGAAGAGGAGCGTCAGTCAGGAGGAGCGTCAGTCAGGAGGAGCATCAGTGAGGAGGAGCGTCATTTAGGAGGAGCGTCTGTCAGGAGGAGCGCCTGTCAGGAGGAGCGTCAGTGAAGAGGAGCGTCTGTCAGGAGGAGCATCTGTCAGGAGAAGCTTCTGTCAGGAGGAGCCTCTGTCAGGAGGAGCTTCTGTCAGGAGGAGCGTCAGTGAGCAGGAGCGTCAGTGAGGAGGAGCGTCTGTGAGGAGGAGCGTCTGTGAGGAGGAGCGTCTGTGAGGAGGAGCGTCTGTGAGAAGGAGCGTCTGTCAGAAGGAGCGTAAGTGAAGAGGAGCGTCAGTCAGGAGGAGCGTCAGTCAGGAGGAGCATCAGTGAGGAGGAGCGTCATTTAGGAGGAGCGTCAGTCAGGAGGAGCATCAGTGAGGAGGAGCGTCATTTAGGAGGAGCATCTGTCAGGAGAAGCTTCTGTCAGGAGGAGCTTCTGTCAGGAGGAGCTTCTGTCAGGAGGAGCGTCAGTGAGGAGGAGCATCAGTGAGGAGGAGCATCAGTGAGGAGGAGCGTCAGTGAGGAGGAGACCCGCTCACCCTCTGACCCAGGGGGGTCACGCAGCACAGCTTCTCCCTGTAGCGCTCCGGCAGGAAGAACAGCAGCGTTCCCAGGACCGGGAAGACGGTTCCCGGGGTCAGCTCCTTCTCCTTCATCGGTCCTGATGAGGAGCAGAACGCCGCTTTTCATTTGTTTGAGGGGAACTCCACGAGGAAGAGGAGGACATCTCTGTCAGGGGGAGGAGCCTCTGAGCTCACCTGTCAGCAGGCTGACAACCAGACCCACCAGCACCACGGTGGCGGAGTTGTGGGCGCTGTACCACATGTAGGACAGCGAGTAGAGCGCGTGCACGCCGCTGGGCCTGGGGGAGGATGAAGGTCAGTCAGCTGGCTCTCTGGGGGGGTGGGTTCTTCTTCTGGGGGTTACCTGATGCTGCTGCTGTGCAACAGGGTGGCTGCAGTACCGCCCACCTCCAACAGGGGCAGGGAGGTGGCGTTGAGGGGCGGGGCCGGGGGGGTGGAGGACATGCGCATCACGAAGCTGCCGATCCCGATCCAGAACGCCATGGCCAGGCCCGCCAGCAACCCCACCACAGCCCCCTGAAACCAGGGGGGGGCACACATGAGGATCCACAGCAGAGCTGCACCCACCCCAAAGTAACTACAGCAAAGTAATCGAGTACTCAGAGTATTTACCACAGGATTTGCCCAGGGGAAAAACATCCCCAGGCAGAAGAGTCCCAGCAGAGGCCCCCCCACCATCCCGAAGATGCTGAAGGCCGCCTGCAGTCACACAGAGGTCAGAGGAGCATGCACACGCGTGTCACTGAGGGAGGGGGGCGCTCACCTGCAGCACGGAGCCCATTCTGGAGGCGATGTAAGCCATGGCCAAACACACCAGGCCGTAAACCAGAGCTGGGGGGGGACACCGTTAGAGCACTCCTGTTCAAGTCTGACAGGACGGAGTAACGCTCTACCACAGCCCGGGGGGTGCTGCTCTTACCCAGTCCCTTGGACAGCAGGGTGGCCCTGGTCTCAGTCATGGCGGGAAAGTGAGGCTTGATGAGGTCCTCCATGGTTACTGTTGCTAAGGAGTTGAATGCTGACGAGATGGTGCTGGGGGGGGTCAGGATATATGAACCAATCAGGATGAAGCACTGATAAACGCTGCACTGATTGGAGCGTTGGAGCCATGAACAAAGACCACGCCTCCAGCTAAAGACCTTCGAGCGTTTAGCAATGACCTAAAGGATTTCTGACTGTGACCTTCAGCATCTGCAGGCACAACTCAAAGGAGAGAAACTTGAACATGATTTAGAAAGTCTGCTGTGGGGTTAGCACCCCCCCCCCCCCCCCCCCCCGAAAAACGGCGTGTGACCTCTGACCTGAGCGCTCCGCTGAAAAGACAGGCCACGAAGAGGCCGGAGAGGCCGGGCAGTTCCCTGAACACGTCCATGACGAAGTACAGCACCATCTGCACACACAGAGACAGGCTGAGTGCCCGTGAGCGCGCACGAGCATCTGTGAGCGCGCACGGGTGTGCAGAGTGCCCGTGAGCGCGCACGAGCATCTGTGAGCACGCACGAGTGTGCAGAGTGCCCGTGAGCGCGCACGTGCATCTGTGAGCGCGCACGGGTGTGCAGAGTGCCCGTGAGCGCGCACGAGCATCTGTGAGCACGCACGAGTGTGCAGAGTGCCCGTGAGCGCGCACGTGCATCTGTGAGCGCGCACGGGTGTGCAGAGTGCCCGTGAGCGTGCACGAGCATCTGTGAGCGCGCACGGGTGTGCAGAGTGCCCGTGAGCGCGAACGAGCATCTGTGAGCGCGCACGGGTGTGCAGAGTGACCGTGAGCGCGCACGAGCATCTGTGAGCGCGCACGGGTGTGCAGAGTGCCCGTGAGCGCGCACGAGCATCTGTGAGCACACACGAGCATGCAGAGTGCCCGTGAGCGCGCACGAGCATCTGTGAGCACGCACGAGCATGCAGAGCGCCCGGGGCTCACCTGGTCGGTGGTCTGCACGAAGCCCTGGTCCAGGGGGCTGTCCTCGCCGTAGCGAGCGAACATGACCAGACCCATCAGGCAGCCCAGACACAGCACCACCTGCTGGCAGGGGAACACCACGTAGCAGGACCTGGGGGGGTCACACTCTGAGTGCTGCTCTTATGCTGACAGTGGGACGTTCAGGACGCGGACGCTCACATGATGGCCTCCTTCTCGGAGCGCGAGCTCAGGTACCTCTGCACCTGCGCCTGGTTGACCCCATACAGAGCTAGCATGAGGAAGACTCCGCCCACCCCCAGCGTCCAGAAGGTGTGTCGCTGCAGAGGATCTGGGTTCAGGCTGCAGACGCACAAACCCGTCACAATCACCCAGTGACCCGCCCCACGCCCCCCCAGGGATGCTTGGCACTCACTCGAGCCCGGAGATGCGGCTGCCGTTCATCGCCTTCCGCCACACCTCTGCCATGCCCCCCGCCTGACTGGCCCCCACCACGATGACCGCCAGCTGGCCCGCAAACATCACCACCGTCTGGAAGACGTCTGTCCAGATCACGGCCTTCAGCCCCCCCTGAAAGACGACAGCAGCAAGGTCACTCCAAAGCCCCTGACGGAGCGGCACCCCCCCCCCCTTCTTACCAGAGCTGTGTACAGAGTACACACCAGCCCCATGGCGAGCACCGCCCCCCAGAGGTCAAACCCTGTCACTGCAAGACACAAGCAAACCCCCCCTCACTGTAAAACTCCTGAAGGCATGCCCCTCCCCTCATCAGGAGGAGCAGACGAGTTTACCTGCATTGAGCGCCAGCGCCGGAGCGTACAGCACCACCCCCATGTAAACGACCTGCGGGGGGAGGGCAGAGACATGCTGCTGCAATCAGAGACTCCATGACACAACTAGACCCCCCCACAGACACACAGAGGGAGGCAGATACCATCTGGAAGATGAAGGTCACGGTCCCGCACACGCGCACCGTCTTGTTGAAGCGCAGCTCCAGATACTGTCAGACAAAACAAACAGCCGTCCAGAATCAGGTCCGGATCCCATCTCCATGAGAGCCCCAACCCGGCCAGAGCGTCAGAACCTCGTAGGCGCTGGACAGCCGCAGCCTGTAGAAGACCGGGATGAACACGTGGGCTGGGATGAGCAGACCCAGGAAGTAGGAGCAGCCCAGGAACCAGTACTGCGTGCCGAAGGCGTAGACCTCCGACGGGGCGCCCAGGATGGCCACGGCCGACTGGAAGGTGGCGAGCAGCGACAGGGACACGGGCAGGCAGCTCATGGAGCGATCCGCCATCAGGAACTCCTTCAACACACAGAGAGGCGTCACGTACGCCGCCTCCATCGGGGTCACGGCCAAAGCCGCCGAAGCCCACCTGCGTCGTGCGCTGGCGGCCCCCGGAGAAGGCGTAAAACAGGCCGATGCCGGCCGACGCCACCAGCAGCAGAGCGAAGATGACATAGTCCTCCTTGGCGAACTTCATCTGCGCCACGGCTGCCATGACGACTCAGCTGATCACAGAGTCAGACGCTCATCCATGGAGTGTCCTGCTGGAACACCAGGGACACGGATACGGTCCAGAGACCCTGCCATTTTCAGGTACCAGCTTTGATTTGACATTTCACGGTTAGGATTTTTAAGTGATGAACATCTGATTTTTGAGGTGGTGTCTGGAAATAAGAACGTACTGGAACATCTCCAGCTGGATAAATGAAGGTACATCTATAATTAAGTTATTCTCTTGAATGTAAATTCTGATATTACAGTTATGATTATTTAGAATTTGGTTTAAACTCAGAATTTTGTGGTAACCATTTCCACCTTGTTTTGCAATAAATCCTCATTTTCTGAGTTTGTTTCCAGACAAACTCACAGCTTTTCTAGCTGGAATCCATCTGCTTTGGAGGTAAAGTAGTGAGACACGAGCGTCAGGCGTGAGAACGTACCTCTGTGTCCTGCAGGAAGATCTGGACGCCTGCAGTCTTTCTGAGAAACAGGAGAAACTTGAGCCAACATTTGTTCAGAAACGGTTGATGATGCGGACCCGTGGGTCTGAATCCCGCTGCTTGAACAGTGAGGCTATTGGGACTCTAGAGCTTTTCTCCCTGATGCTGAGAGCCGCTCCTGACGGTTCCCCGGGACTGCAGAGGAACCCGCTGGGCTCCATCTGACACTGCAAACATGAAGAACGGCCTTTTCCCGAGCCGCACAGATCCGGTCTGAGGTGGACATTCCTTCCTTCAGAGGTTATGAAAGCTGAGGAATCATTTGCAGAGAGGGTCAGGAGCTCTGGAGCTGCTCCGGGGTGAGATAACCTCGCCTGGCTGAACTGTGGACTCCGACCTGCTTACATTGGAGTCGGGCTAACGGAACAGAGCCGAACGGCGTGCCGGGCGAGGGTGCAGCTCAGAGATGGTCATAAACCTTCTGTCAACGTGGTAAAGACGAAGAACACGCATGAACACTCCTCCTCTCTGGAGCAGTTAGGCAGAAAACTTGATTTAAAGGGAACATATTTAGATGAACTTTGTGCAGACCCAGCTGTCAGGAACATGTCAGAGCTGCTTTGATCAAAGACCAGAGCCTTAAATCCCACAATCATTTATCCGCTTAGGATCCAAACTCTGTGAGAAAATGACCCTTCCCCAAGAGATTCCTTCCAAAAAGACATTTCTGCTCTCCTGTCTGCAGCCTTGTGACGTCTGAGAGCAGAAACCTCACCTTCAGGACACCTTTTTATCCCTAACTGTTCTTGAAGTTGTCCCGTTTGATAACCTGGGTTTGTTCTGTGACGTTCTTCAGAACTTCAGCAGTGAGACAGAACGAAAATCAAGGTCCAAAGTCTGGCTAGAACACTCCAGAACCTTCAATTGATTTTTACACAGCCACTCCTTGGTTGCCATAGCAATGTGTTTGGGATCCTTATCCTGCCAGGAGATCCAGAAGGACGACGATCCGATCCTAAAGTGGATCCAGATCATCTTCATCCAAACGTCCAGCAGTAAATGGCGTTAACTTATATAGCACTTTTCTACCTACAAGGTTCTACAGTCACACACATTCACACACTGGTGGCGGCGCCGCTGCCAAACACAGGCGCCTGCCCACCACCAGAGGCAAGGTGGGGTTCAGTGTCTTGCCCAAGGACACTTCGACTCATGGGCGTGCAAGGCGGGAATCGAACATGCAGTATTACAATCAGGGGTCGACCGCCCTACCGCTGCACCGCGGCCGCCCAAAGTGAGACTCAGACAGAAATTCCTGCTCCTGAACAGTGACGTTTTCCAGATTATATACATATACTGGTTTAACCAGGAGGACGTTTTGAACTCTGCGGGACTTGAAACCATTATAACGTTGTGTGTTACCATGGTAACCTGTGTTACTGTGGTCCCAGATCTATTCAGACCATTGACCAGTTCTTCCATGTAGTTCTGAGCCGGTTCCTCTCCGTTCTCCAGATCATTTGTTCCACCCGGTGAGATCTTGCATGGATCTCCAGGAGGAGGGAGATGGTCAGGGATCTTCTTTTTTTTTTTCCTTTCTTTCATTTTCCAACACTTGCTGAAACATATTCTACACGTGTCTCTGTCCACTATCCCAGACACCTGGCTGGGATGCTCCATGTATGCTTCCCTGTCAACAGCTTCCACCCTGCAGTTAAGTGCTGGATTTGGGATGGAACCCTCCATGCATGGTGAGGAGCTTTCGTGTCTTAACATCCGTGGTCTGTACCTCTTCCTTTGGCCATCTTATTGTTCCTGCAGGGTATCTGATAACTGGCAGTGCATAGCTGTTTATTGCCCGGGTCTTCTTTTTGCCATTGAGTAGGCTTCTCAGGACTTGCCTTACTCATTGGAGGTATTTAGCTGTACTGTAGATCCTGGTGGTGTGGATCAGGGAGTCAATGTCACGCTCGCTCTTAGCATATAGCTTGATGTCATCCATGTAGAGGAGGTGACTGATGTTGGCCCCATTTCAGAGTCGGTATCCATAGCCAGTCTTGATTATTTGGCTGAGGGGGTTCAGACCTATGCAGAACAGCAGTGGGGACAGAGCATCACCTTGGTATATCCCATATTTGATGGACACTTGTGCAAGTGGTTTCCCATTGGCTTCAAGGGTGGTTTTCCACAGCTTCATTGAGTTTCCTATGAAGGCTCTTAGAGTCCTGTTGATGTTGTACAGCTCCAAGCATTCAGTGATCCATGTGTGTGGCATTGAGTCATAGGCCTTCTTGTAATCAATCCAGGCTGTCGTTGGTGTTTGGCTCTTCTGGTATCTCTACCAGATCTTTAGTGGCTGAGTAACTCAGTAGATAAGGCAAAAAGGAGACCAGTGATCGATTCCCGGGGGCATAAAAAGCAAATAAAATCCTCCTAGGGCGTTTATGTGTGCATGTATGTGCCAGCTCATACCATGAGACAGTGAAACCCGTGTCATGCTGGCAGAACATGGTCTGCATCTGGTGAACCCAAGCAGCTCGATGGGCCACTGGAACCAGGCGAGCTACCAGAAGCATGTCTGTATATCATGGTTGGCAAAACTATTCACCCCATTCTAATGGCATGTATACGGATTGAAAAGGTACTTTTACTCTCTGTGGGTGTTTTCCCACCAGTTTTTGGGGGGGGGGAAGGTCTGTGTCTGCTGTCATGTACAAAGCTGGCCGTGCAGGAGGCGGGACCCCGCGTAGACCAGCTCTCTACTGTTACAGCTTTGTTCTTAAACATCCAATAAAAACACTCATCTGCTTCATCCAGAGAGAGGAAGGACACTTGATAACGCAATAACAAGGTTAAAGCATACACAATATTTACCCAGAATCCACTGCGGTTCTACATTTTACTTATTTGAACAAACTGAAGTTTTCTTCACTGAAAGACGTGTTTACAGGATAAAATAGATTCTTGTTGTTAGAACTCTGACTACAGTTTAGTTTGAGAGACGAATGTTTGTTTTTATTGGAAATCTTAGCTTTCATGGAAGCTGACCCTAACCAAACATTAACACGGGGGGGTTAGACTGTTATAGCAGTCGATAAAGTCTGCTTGAAGATGTTAGTGATGAAGGAACTCTGATCTACACTGACTTTAGAGAACCGTCAGCTTTAAAGTTCAGGAGACCTGGTATCCTAGCAACAGAACAACAACAAGGGTCCGTTATGTAAGCTCCTCTAAAGCCCACTGTGATGGTTACTGATCATGACAGCAGAGCCGCCACATGTTGCAGGGTACACACACACACACACACACACACACACACACACACCAGGGGGGTATTCCAGAAAGCAGGTTCTGCTAGCTCCCACGGTAAGTTTGAGGCTAAGGTAGTTGATAACCTCAGCTCTCGGTTCCAGAAATGGAGGTTTGTCTTAGGGTATGTCCAGTTGCCATAGCAACTCATGCTCTGAACATAACCTGGTCCGGAGCAGGTTTAGTTGAAGGTTAGTTTGTTTTCAGAGAGGTGCAGCAGCATGGCGTGTCCATTTGAAGATGATTTAGTGGATGAAGAAGCTCAGATAATACTTTTTCCACCGTGAGAGGCTGATAAGACCATATATGGATGTTTAAAGAGAAACTTTTTACTTTGATCTAACTTCATTATTTGCTTCAGTTAAAAGAAATCATTTTTTAGTTAAATCAGTTTAAAATAACACGTAGTTATCAGACAGTTATTTTACTTTCATTCACATTAATTCAATTAAGTAGGTGTAACTTTGGTGCTGCTGTTAGATCGGCACCGCAAGGGATTGTGGGATACCATTCCCTTTGCCTGTCTGGATGGATTTGGGTTTAAGTGTGGGTTTTTGACCAAATGTGTTTAGTTGTTTAGCTGTTTTACTGTGTTTTGTGTAGTTATTTTGTCCTACTGTGCTTAAGTCTCTGAACCATGAGGAAGAGGAGGATGAGGAGTTTATATAGCACCCCTATTGTCAGGTAACTGTAATGATGATGTTGGAGTAATGGTAAATGTATGTATGCCTTTTGTGAATATTGCTTCTTTCTTTTTATTGTTACTAAAATGAGTTTATCTGCGGTCTTAAACTCAGACATATGAGAATTCAAGAATTACAATAGATGAAGATGGAAAAAAGATGTAATTGAATTGGAGTAATTATGACATTTAGTTAAATAAATAAGTAAATTAGAGTTGTATTAACAATTATTGAGTTTTATAGACGTAAGAAATTAGGTTGAATAAATTTCACTCAATTACTTGTTACCAATAGAATTAATTCATTTAAGTTGGATAATTTATATATTTATGCGTCACAATGAAAATAAAAATAGGATCAGAAACTGGTGCGTTTACTTTGTTCTTTTTCTCCAAGCAGAAACTCTTTCTTTTGCTGATGATGCAGTCATGTTACTCTTTTCATGGTCTTATAATCTTCATTCGCCGTCATTAATCTCAGACTCCGTCTCACTGAAGTATAGCGTCTCTTTTTTTCTCCACGCGTTTCCATGGTGACTCTGGAAATCAGTGATCCATTGAGAATGTCTTTATGTACATGACGTGCACGTGCATTAACCCAGGGTTACTGGGTAATTATACTAACTCATATCTGGTCTTTTGGAACCGACATACCCAGAGTAAGCAAGTTCAGGAGGATTTCAGCCAGAGTTCAGGCTTAAAGTCAGGGTAGTTTAGACGGGCCTTCTGGAATACCCCCCTGCACACACATAAACACAAACACACACACACATAAACACACGCACAAACACACACATAAACACATAAAAACACACACATAAAAACACACATAAACACACACACACACACACATAAAAACACACAAACACACACACACATAAAAACACACACAAACACACACACACACACAAACACACACACACACATAAAAACACACACAAACACACACATAAACACACACACATAAACACATAAACACAAACACACACACACATAAACACACGCACAAACACACACCCACAAACACACAAACACACACACACACATAAAAACACACACAAACACACACATAAACACACATACATAAACACATAAACACACACACACAAACACACACACACACACACATAAACACACACATAAACACACACACATAAACACACACACACACATAAACACAAACACACACCCACACATAAAAACACACACAAACACACACCCAAACAAACACACACATAAACACACACACATAAACACACACACAAACACACACACACACACACAAACACACACACACACATAAAAACACACACAAACACACACACAAACACACACATAAACACATAAACACACACACACACATAAACACACACACATAAACACATAAACACACACACACAAACACACACACACACACACATAAAACACACACAAACACACACACACCCACAAACACACAAACACACACACAAACACACACATAAACACACATACATAAACACATAAACACACACACACAAACACACACACACACACACACACAAACACACACATAAACACACACACATAAACACACACATAAACACACACACATAAACACACACACACACATAAACACACACACACACATAAAAACACACACAAACACACACACAAACAAACACACACATAAACACACACATAAACACACACACAAACACACACACACATAAACACACACAAAAACACACACACAAACACACACATAAACACATAAACACACACATAAACACATAAACACACACACACAAACACACACACACATAAAAACACACACAAACACACACACACACACACAAACACACACATAAACACACACACACAAACACACACATAAACACACACACAAACACACACAAACAGACAAACACACACATAAACACACACACAAACACACACAAACAGACAAACACACACATAAAGACACACACATAAACACACACATAAACACACACTCAAACACACACACACACACGCACACGGCCCTGCAGGGCAGTTTGGACCTGCTGGTGTGGACACACAGATCCTCATCTTCTCACTGCGGTCAGAGTCTCGGGGAGACGTGACGGCTGGACCTCCACACCGTCTCATAAGAACAGGCAGAACCTTTTCAGAACCACAGCTCTGGCTGCTGCTGTCCAGCTAACATGAACAGTTTACCATAAAGACTGAAGAACATCCAGAAGGTTACAGCAGCCGATGAAAACGATGATTCATCCTCTGTCTAGAACCAGAGCATCACGAAGAACACGTATGACCATTTACATGACAACAAAGCACCACCGCCTGCCGCTCGGACCCCTTCAGAACCACAGCAGAACCACAGCTGATCTGCTGTCAGATTGAGGTGTTTATTTAATTAGTTCTTTATTTTTAGCACATCATTGATCATAGAGGAGGCCTCCATGAGCCTCGGGGGGTGGGGGGCCAAGGACAGAGATATGAGGCCACCAAAACACTGGATTAGTTCAGATTAGCTTTTTAACAGAACCAATGCCATAAAAGCCGTGCTAATCTAGTGTGCAGCTCCTCTCGGGAACATCTCGGAGCAGACTGACCGACTGAAGGAGACGCGGGGGATCGAACCTTCACCTTTCACACGTCTGGTTGATAGACCCAAGCATGACTCAGCAAATGTCATCCGCTCGTTCCAGTTTATGAAATCTGTCAGGTCTGCACGTCTTCTTCTGTCTTTGAGGGAGTTCTAGTGGTCCGGCTATTCCGTGATTCCCTGACAGTTAAAGAATAACCGGAACGACCGAGAACCACAGATCGTAAAAACATTTTTGCCGCCTCAGCTGCTGTTGGTCCATTATTGATTGATTGACAGTTTACAAGAGGAAGTTTGATTTTTTTACACCTGTTGTCAATGTGAGTTCTGTGGTAAAAGTGAAATAAAATCCAGAATCTTTGGCTGAAGATCTGGAGTTTTTCACCGGCAACTCGTTTCAGAACTTCCACAGTTTTTACTAAAAAACACGCCAACCGTTTTTACCAGCACACACGTTCCGACCTGGCTCACTGGTCTGGTGAGTTCTGGTCCAACAAAACGACCTGGCAGAAATAAATCTGTGTCGTCTGCATAGAAATACATTCACTTCCACAGACAGAGATGATGTAAAGACTGAAGAAAGGGGACCCTAATACTGATGCACCTGAAGTGACTTACATATGATCCACATCAACTCACAGCCGCATGAGAGAAAAGAACATGAGTTTAGTTAGAAGAACCTCCTGATCCACCAGATCAAAGGCTTTCCTGAGGTCCAGAAACAGCACTGTCCAGCACCACCCACATCCAGAACCGCCTCTGTAGACTGTACAAAGAGACGCACGTCTCCATCTCAGTCCAACTTTGGTTCCACAGCCAGTTTGTTCTGTTTGTTCTATATTGTTTTTCATATTAAGTAAGAACCGGTCCAAGTGAAGGTCTAAAGAAGTTCCAGAACCAGATTTAGACTGGACGAACTCTGGTCACGTCTTTAGGGAAGTGTCCTGTTGAAACCCAATGCTGCTCAGCGGAACCAGGGAAGAGGGAACCATGGAGTCCACAGGGGTTCTTCAGAGGGTTCTAGAAACTTTATGACGTGTATGTCTGTGGGAGGCTTGTTGTGGTCAAGAACCACGACTGTGAATAAAGACCCACACAAGTACACAACATACAAGAAATACGCATGAATGTTATCACACGCACACGCACTCATCTGATGCACGCGGCACACACAATGACAAACGGAATCACACACTAAATTCACTTACCAGTACACACACACGCACGCACAAACGGACCCAAACACGCGCGCAACCACGCACGTACGGACACAAACACTAGGCTAAAATCCTGGAGACCTTCATGAGCATTTGAATTTCACCGTGTGACGTCAGCCAACGCCGCCCCCACATTCATACATGACCAGCCCGCCTTTGAAGTGTTTCACCTGCAGCCCGAATCCGTGATGACGACGATCCGTTAACCAACATCTGCCCCACAGCAGCGGGCTGCCCGTCTCCGCCGAGGGTCCCTGAACGCCACGCGCCTCTCACCGCTGGAAACTGAACGCTGGATCCAGGGCCGGTAAACAGGTGTCAGCCGCTACGACACAGCCGCGGCTCTTGACGGCTTAACCCGCGAGGACGACATGCGGCGGTAAGACGTCCAACGAATGTATGAAGTAACCGGAACTGCGCCGCGTGGCTCCGCTGTCCAATCAGCGCGGAGAGCGTTCATCGCCGCGTGCCGCGCCTCGAACCAATGATGGCGCTGCTGTCGTCCCTCCGACCCTCCCTCGAGCCCCCCTCCCGGAACAGGGCTTCTACCTGGGTCCCGCATTCAAAACTTCCAGTCATCTAGACGGTCTCTGTTGTTCCAACATCTTATAAAATCCTTCCAGGTCACACTTTTACACAAAAGAAGAAATAAGCAACTTAAGATCGCAGTTTATTAAATATCCACTTCTTCCTAAATACAAAGACATCCATTTTAAAATAATGAATGCAGTCTATCCATGCTAGGAGCCGTTCCACAAACGCTTTCTGTGACATAACCATAGAAACACTCATCTGTTCTTTGAATGTATATATATATATACTAACAGCTTCTGGGGTTTTGGTTCTCCTCAAAGTTTCCTTTTCCGATTTCTATTCAATCGTAAAAGCACATTATATTATTTGGAGTATTTTCTGGTGATAATCTATTTGATTTGACATTCAATACTTTATTCACATCTGGGAACTGTTTCATTCAGAAGAGCAGATTTTCAAAAACCAAAAAACCATCTTAATGAAAAACAAAAATACAATAAAACTGTTTATTTTCATTGAAGATCACGTGTTGGATGACAGTCCCTAGTAAACTACAATTCTAATGTTTTCATTTCATTATTTGTGTATTTATTCTGTTGTACCTGTGTGTGTTTGAAGTTCAATGAAAAAACTAAAAAACCTGGGACCCGCAGAGGCGGGAGTCCGGGCCCGCCTCTCTGTGACGTCACGGACCGCCCAGTCTCCTTGACACGAGGTTGCTGCGTTCACGTACGTAACCTGAAGAGGAAATTCCAAACCTGCGCCAAATTCATATCACGAGATCTGCCTGACGACCACCACCAAACCATGCAGCCGCTACGCTGGGGGGGGTCCCGACAGGAAACCATGGTATGAACAAATATTTAATGTAAACTCTGGGATGTTGTGGTGCTGAAGGCCACATGCAGACAGCGACATGCGTGTTCTTCTATCCAGGTCACACAATCATCCCTCATCATGAACGAGGCGAGCTTCACGCAGGAAACAAGGAAAGGTCCTCAGCTGACCCCCCCACATTCAGAATCTATTCTGTTCTAGCAGATGGACCAGCAGCTCTGGGGGGGGGCCTGAAGCCCCCAGCCCGGTGACAGGGCCCCCCCACCTATCCTCTGGAAGACTGTTCACAGAATGGGGCGTTCAGTAGAAAAACTTTATTTTGTCGTCTTCATACAGGAAGTGTTCATTCAGGAGCAGAGGTCTTCCCCCGCCGTGCACACATGTGCACACACGTGCACGGGGACCCCTCCAGCAAAGTTTCTGGGTGTAATCTGGGGCGAGTCATGGAGCAGCAGCAGAACTGTGGTCCGGTTCTCCTCAAACCCGCAGCAGCTCGGTCCGGCTCAGTTCAGCAGTCTGACGATGGCGTTGATGTCGGCGCCGCGGAAGCCCGGCCCCCCCAGGTCCTTCAGGAGCCCCTCTTTGTCGCGTGCGGCGTGACGCGGCACCGACAGACGGAACGGCAGCAGAAAGTTGTTGGCGGGCCGGAAGCTCCTCCCCACTGAGAAGATCTCATGGATCAGATCCTCCAAGCAGATGATCCCATGTTTCCCTGGGGGGGAGGGGGGCAGAAGGTTCTGCATATGAGCAGGACACGCACAGGAACCCCACCAGAACCCCCCATGAGGAAAATCACAGCAGGCCGTGGCATTAGACGGACCAATCAGAACCCGAGACCAGAACCAGCAACTGGTTCTGACCGGCTCAGACCGGTTCCTTCTAGCTCTGTTTCAATGACACTCTGAACGGTAGAACGTTCCGTATGATCAGAACCGCTGTTGGTTCTACTGTTATTTCCAGAAAAGCAGAAAAATAAATAAATAAGAAAATCTGCAGGAATTACAAAATAAAGTCTTTGTGGAGGCGGAGCCTAAAGCAGACACATTAACAGGAAGTTTGTTCTTCCATCTTTGTTCTCAATTTCTAAGAACTTTATTCTGAAAAGGCTTCAGTGCCAGCTTAGGATGTCTTTTATTTTGAAAGACGTACCCATGTGCTGCTCGATCAGCGCGTTGTCCGTCAGAGGAACCCTCCTCCTGCCCATCCTCGTCTGACCTCGCTTCAGGATGAGCTCCCGGACGGACTTCAGATTAGGAAACCTGAGAGCAGAACCGATAAACACCAGAGAACCCAAACCAGAAGGAGCAGAACCGAGGAACTCACCCCCACGCCACGTACGGTTCCACCACCTTCATCATGGCCACCGACGTCTTATTGATCTTGATGAAGGCCCCACTGAAGATCTTCCTCAGCCTCATCATCTGCACCACCTTCCTGACTTTGGGGCTGACGCCTTTGATCCTGGGGGGTCACACGACACGGGTCAGGGTTCTCCTGAGACCGGGGGGGGGGGGGGGGGGGGGGGTCACACGACACGGGTCAAGGTTCTCCTGAGACGGGGGGGGGGGGGGGGGGGGTCACACGACACGGGTCAGGGTTCTCCTGAGACGGGGGGGGGGGGGGGGGGGTCACACGACACGGGTCAGGGTTCTCCTGAGACGGGGGGGGGGGTCACACGACACGGGTCAGGGTTCTCCTGAGACGGGGGGGGGGGGGGGGGGGGGGGGAAGAGTCACACGACACGGGTCAGGGTTCTCCTGAGACGGGGGGGGGGGTCACACGACACGGGTCAGGGTTCTCCTGAGACAGTATCCCCCCCATCATGTCACAGTGGGCACCTCTGCTGTTCCACGCCTGTCTGACACCATCAAATGTTCTAGTAACCTGACGTTCCTCTGCGGATAATCTGATGTTCCTCTGCGGATAATCTGATGTTCTTCTGTGGATAATCTGATGTTCTTCTGTGGATAACCTGACGTTCCTCTGCGGATAACCTGACGTTCCTCTGCGGATAATCTGATGTTCCTCTGCGGATAATCTGATGTTCTTCTGTGGATAGCCTGACGTTCCTCTGCGGATAGCCTGACGTTCCTCTGCTGATAGCCTGACGTTCCTCTGCGGATAACCTGACGTTCCTCTGCGGATAATCTGATGTTCCTCTGCGGATAATCTGATGTTCTTCTGTGGATAACCTGACGTTCCTCTGCGGATAATCTGATGTTCTTCTGTGGATAGCCTGACGTTCCTCTGCGGATAGCCTGACGTTCCTCTGCTGATAGCCTGACGTTCCTCTGTGGATAATCTGATGTTCTTCTGTGGAGGAGGTGCAGGTCGACTCACTCTCTGATGCGGACGGCAAAGGCCAACCGGTTCCCTGCTGGGGGCAGAGCAGGCGCCGGCCGGTGTTTGGACCTCCGGATCCGGGTCTCGTCTCGGTGCTTAATGTGTCCATCCTTCAGGAAATCCTCCAGACGCTTGAAGTTTAGCGGCTTCCCTCTAGTGACCTGAGGAGAAACGTTACAGGACGGGCTCTTCGTTTGTAGTCCAGGCCAACAGGACTACATTACCCACCTTCCTCTTCTCCAGCAGTGCGAGCTTGGCCTGGGTGGCTTTAATGGCCTGATAGGCTTTCCTCTTCTTCAGGAGGAACTCTGGGACCAGCTTGATGACCTTCTGGGACCTGCAGCGGCAGGACAGCAGACGTTTGTGTTTCAGCGGATCGACCTTCAGCATAAAAATGTCGCAGATGCGTTTTTTTGTCACAGAAAACAGCTGTCCCCGTGCGGGGTTTTAGAAACCCTTATAAACTTCATTTGAGCTCCATAATGGCAGATCGTGAACGGCCCCCCTCCCTCGATGAAAGCCGGCTGTCTGATACCGCGGTCACACGGAAGAATAGACAGACACAGACCGAGGATGGACGAGGATGAAAGACCAAAACACTCACTCCGGTTCCGCCATGATCCCGCTCGCCTCCTTCCGGCGCCTTCTTCTTCGTTGGTGTTTAATCATCCACTTGTTGCGCGAGCGCCCCCTGTGGCCGTCGACTCGGATTTTAATAACCAACTCATTCCACCAAAAAAAGAGACTAATTCCTCTCAAATCTTGACCATAGAGAACTCAAAAATCCCAGCTTTCCTCTCATCCGCGAACATGTCATTGCTCTAACTCTTTGAGTCCTCCAGGATGAGATGATGGATGTTTACCAAGATCCACTAATGGTGTTTAATCATTATTATTGAAGAACATGGCAGAACAAAGTGAACCAATAGAATCATCCAGTAACTGCAACCAGTAAAACAAACACAGAACAACAGAAAGACAAAACAAACACAATGTGGGTCCATTTGTTCTTTAGAGTTTGATTCTATGACTGTCACAGTCCTTTTAGAAAGATTTCACGCACATTTAAAGTGTAATGACTCATTGTAACCAGCAGAGGGCGGTAAAGCTCAGGGGACGTTTCCTCACTGAGGCTCTCAAACTGAATTCATCTGCAATGTACATCTGGTTCTGGTTCTTTTCTTATTTTTCCAATTCTCCAGATGATCAAATTCCTGTTTGGGAAAGGTTCAGCCCCACAGGAGCCCCCTCATGTTCAGCGGTTCTTAAGACCCGAAAAAGCTTTGAATCTTTTAAACTGTCAGCAAACCTGCAGCTTCAAACCTCATCCAGTCGTAGAGACTGACATCAGTTTTGGGTTCTGTTCCTGATTTTCAAAACTCGTGACGTCATCTACAGAATAAATTCAAAAGCATTTCAGAATAATTTAGATAAAATTATCTGACAAAAAATGTTATGTTAGGGTTTGTTGACATCAAAATAAATAAACCAATCATAGCGCAGTGTTGGTTCTGGAGCTGAATTTCAGCCCCGCCCTCCTTTGTTGAATCGACCAATTAGAAGCCGCTAAACACAGCGGCGGTCGGATTACTATAAAAGCAGAAATACGCATTTATGAAGGTCACGGATGAAATGATTTTAATCTGTAAATCATAAATGCAGCCTTTGAAGTGCATGTGGGTGGTTTTAGACGGACAGAAAGTGAAATAACGAGCTAAAATAACGGCCCCTCCGCGGAGACGGAGGGTTAAGAGACTGGCCGACAGCGACATCCGACAACGTCCGGTGTCCTTTCAAAATAAGACAAGAGTGTGTAAATGTTTGCCTGAAGCTCCTTCAAGCTGCTGCTGCGGGGTTCTGTAAACAGGAACACCTATAACAGTCCGGGTTGTTCTGCGTTCATGCATTGGTATACTGTGTAGAACGCCATGGAACACAGTCACGTGACTTTTATTTTCAAACGGAACGGAAGTACAGGCTGATAATATCGGGATTTTGAGAATTGACACAAACTAGGGGGGAGAGAGAGTTACGAGCCTTAGACATAAACTGCGCCCCCCCCTTCCAGGCTGCGGCGGAGGAGCTCACCCCCCATGAATGGATCCCGCGTCTCACCGATCGATTCCTCCCAGAAGAACCGGTTGGAGCGGGGGGGCGAGAAGCATGTGACACACGGTAGGCTCGGATTTGGACAAAAATAATCCCGGATCAGGAGTCAGATGACCGTCATCCGGTTCTGACGAGTTCGACGAGATGATCACTAAACCTGCAGAAGTCCTGGTCTGGTCCTGGATCCTGTGGTTCTACAGAAGTCCTGGTGTGGTTCTGGTCTCTGCAGAGGTCCTGGTGTGGTTCTGGTCTCTGCAGAGGTCCTGGTCTGTGTGGTTTCACAGAAGTTCAGGTCCAAATGTCTCCTCTGTTTCTCCTTCCAGGGTTCAGGATGTCTCGCTGACAGGAGGAGAAGGCGCCTCTTCCTCCCTCCTCCTCCTCCTCTGGATTCATGACTGGACCCACCCCCGCGAGCCGGACCGGGACCTCCCCGGCCAAGTTGAGCAGACACGGTCGGTCCAGGAGCTCCGGCTCCCTGCACCTCCTCCGCTGCAGCAGACAGGAGGCCTCCTCCTCCTCCTCCCCCCCCTACCAGAGCCCCGAGTCTCCAGGGGAGGAGGAGGACGGGAAGGACGGGGGGGTCCAGTTCTACGTCAACTGCAGCGGCTTCCCCATCGACGGACCCACCTGGGACCGGATGTGGACCCACGTGGCGGCGCTGCATCCTGAAGGTCAGGAGATGGTGACCCGGATCCGGAACGCCGTGTACCTCCCCAAAGTAAGAGACCCTGAACGACCCCCTCCCGGGCATCTTAGAAACAGAAGGGGGGGGTTCTGCTGTAGTTCGGCAGAGGAGCTGCAGGTCTCTGAAGGACCCCTGAGGGGATGAAGGTCAGAGAACGCAGGAACCAGATCCTCTGCCTCTTTTCTTTTAGGGGGGTCAGCTGCTGCATGTAACCTGATAACATATCCGAGGGGGGGGGGTGACCTTCATATAAGCAGCTGCTGCAAAGATGGAAAAAGAGTTTCTGTGAGGGAGGAGGCGTTTGTGGGCGGGGTTTCACATGGCAGCAGGCGACGTGAAACCCCGCCCACATAATCCCACCTCTGTAATCCGGGATCTGGATAATCCCTCAGAATCCGCGGGAAGAACGGCGCCAAAGTCCCTCTGGACCTCGGCACAAAGATCGGCTGTGAAGAGGGAAGCCAGGTCTCCTCCTCCTCACCTGTCAATCATTTCTGCTGTCACGGATCATCTGTGTGATGGTCATGTGATCTCTGAGACCCCTCCTCCCAGCATGGTTACAGAAACCCACGTTCTGGTTTGTGTCAGAGACCCGCTGTGATCAGCAGGTATTCAGATTCCTGCCTGTCTCCGTCATCTGGAGTTCTCTCTGCAGCTGCTGCATCTCCCAGAAGAACTCGGAGAACTTTAGGAACCGTGGGATGATGCGTGTGGTTCTCTTTCAGCATGCGGTTCCTGCCGTCCCGACGTTCCGAGCGTCCACGTCGGTGTCTGACTGGCTGCTGATGGTCCAGAAGTACATGAAGGCTCTGCAGTATCTTTCAGTCCAAACCGTTAGCCTCACTGATGGAACCAGAGGAACCTGGTAGAACCTTCCTGTTGTCACGTTTGCTTCACATGAGGCAGATGTGACGGTCCTCCGGTTGCACGTCTTGAAGGTTCTTGTAGAACATTGTTGTTCCTGACATCTGCTGCAGATACAACCACACCGGGACGCAGTTCTTTGAGATCAAGAAGAGCCGGCCGCTGTGTGGGTGAGTCCGCCTCACGTGTCGCCAACAAACGTTTGACCCGAACTCCTGACCGGGTTTAGAACCGTTTGGTTCCGTAGAACCATAACACCCTCCAAACTCCTCCCAGGCTGATGGAGACAGCGAGGGAGATGATCCGAGAGTCTCTGCCAATCAAATGTCTGGAGGCTGTGATCCTGGGAATGTATCCTTATCTGACACACACACACACACACACACACACACACGCACACACACACACACACACACGCACACACACACACACACACACACGCACGCACACACACACACACACACGCACACACGCACACACACACACACACACACACAAATACACACCGAGTCTGTTGGAGTTGAAATAATCTAACGACAGGAATCAGGATCTGTATTGTAGTGGAGCTGTAGAGAACCTGCAGAGAACCTGTACAGAACCTGCAGAGAACCTGTACAGAACCTGCAGAGAACCTGTAGAGAAGCTGCAGAAGAGAACCTGTAGAGAACCTGCAGAGAACCTGTAGAGAACCTGCAGAGAACCTGCAGAGAACCTGTAGAGAACCTGTAGAGAACCTGCAGAGAACCTGCAGAGAACCTGTAGAGAACCTGCAGAGAACCTGTACAGAACCTGTAGAGAACCTGCAGAGAACCTGTAGAGAACCTGCAGAGAACCTGTACAGAACCTGCAGATAACCTGTAGAGAACCTGCAGAGAACCTGTACAGAACCTGCAGAGAACCTGTAGAGAACCTGCAGAAGAGAACCTGTAGAGAACCTGTACAGAACCTGTACAGAACCTGCAGAAGAGAACCTGTAGAGAACCTGCAGAGAACCTGTAGAGAACCTGTAGAGAACCTGTACAGAACCTGCAGAGAACCTGTAGAGAACCTGCAGAAGAGAACCTGTAGAGAACCTGCAGAGAACCTGTAGAGAACCTGTACAGAACCTGCAGAGAACCTGCAGAGAACCTGTAGAGAACCTGCAGAGAACCTGTAGAGAACCTGCAGAGAACCTGTAGAGAACCTGTACAGAACCTGCAGAGAACCTGCAGAAGAGAACCTGTAGAGAACCTGCAGAGAACCTGTAGAGAACCTGTAGAGAACCTGTACAGAACCTGCAGAGAACCTGTAGAGAACCTGCAGAAGAGAACCTGTAGAGAACCTGCAGAGAACCTGCAGAGAACCTGTAGAGAACCTGCAGACAACCTGTAGAGAACCTGTAGAGAACCTGTACAGAACCTGCAGAGAACCTGTAGAGAACCTGCAGAGAACCTGCAGAGAACCTGTAGAGAACCTGCAGAGAACCTGTACAGAACCTGCAGATAACCTGTAGAGAACCTGCAGAGAACCTGTACAGAACCTGCAGAGAACCTGTAGAGAACCTGCAGAAAAGAACCTGTAGAGAACCTGTACAGAACCTGCAGAGAACCTGCAGAAGAGAACCTGTAGAGAACCTGCAGAGAACCTGTAGAGAACCTGTAGAGAACCTGCAGAGAACCTGTAGAGAACCTGTAGAGAACCTGTACAGAACCTGTAGAGAACCTGCAGAGAACCTGCAGAGAACCTGTAGAGAACCTGTACAGAACCTGCAGAGAACCTGCAGAGAACCTGCAGAAGAGAACCTGTAGAGAACCTGTAGAGAACCTGTAGAGAACCTGTACAGAACCTGCAGAGAACCTGTAGAGAAGCTGCAGAAGAGAACCTGTACAGAACCTGCAGAGAACCTATAAAGCAGTGGTCCCCAACCTTTTTGTCACCGTGGACCGGGGTGGTATTTTCTCTTTAGTAATAATAATAATAATAATTTTCCCCTTGTCAAAGCAACTTTCTAAAGAAGTTTGTTTTTTGCTCATTTTGGTTGTTTGGTTTCATTTTAGTGGGGTTTATCACCTGATGTTTGGTGTCGCCACTTTGACGTGCGTTAAGTGTGACAGATGTAACAGAGAGAATCCGGTCACTTTTCAAAATAAAACGTTTTTGTTGGAAAAAAAAACAATAAAATGGAAATTATTTTTTCTTTCTGTGCGTCCTGGTGCCAAAATTTCCCGCGGCCTGGAACCGCTCTGCGGCCCGGTGGTTGGGGACCACTGCTATAAAGAACCTGTACAGAACCTGCAGAGATCCTGCAGAGAACCTGCTGTGGATCCTGTGACATTGAACCAGCAAACCCCCTCTGGTCGGGCCATCAGAACCGCCTCTGTGGGGAAATGGGATCAGATTTTTGGATCCAGATGAGGTTCTTCTGGTCCATGTGTTTTTTAAGGTCTGCTGGACCGTTTGTGGTTCCAGGAAAACTCAGCCCTCTGAGGGCGTGGCCTCCTTCCTGCTGATCCTCAGTGGTGGGGGTAAGGGGGGGTGCAGAGTCTGAGCTCCGGCTGGACCACGCCCAGAACCAGAACCTGTTCCTGGAGCGGTTTAGTGTGTCAGTGCGGTGTGCAGATGTCTCTCTGAATAATGAATGGACCCAGTCACTGAATAGTGACGGACAGCCGCTCCGGCCAATCACGAGCCTTGATTCTGTCTCCAGCAGATGGTTGGTGGAGGACAGAGACCGCCCAGATGGTTGTGTGTCTGAGTGTATTTGTGTTGTTGCTTCAGCAGGAGATGATGTGGTTTTAAAAGTTCTGACCTGCGGTTCTGCCCAAAGCCCTATAGGGGGGGGGGCACTAAATATTCACACCCTGCAAAGAGAACAGTGGGTCACATGACCAAAGTCATCCCCTCTCTACGCCGCTGTGTTTATCTGGGGCGTCTGACCCAGAACCAGAACCAACAGGTCCTTAACGGTTCTGAGCAGCTACCTGACCAATGGGATGACCTCTCTGGAGCGCTTCCCCATCAGCTTTAAGACCCACTTCTCGGGTCACTGCTTCCACCACGTGGTTCTGGGCGTGTACTGCAACGGCCGCTACGGGTCGCTGGGCATGAGCCGGCGCCAGGACCTGATGGACAAGCCGCTGACCCACCGGACCCTGGGAGACCTGGTGGCCGAGTTCGAGAGCTCCTACAAGAAATACCAGCACACTCTGGCTAAGGTACGGGGCGGGCTGATGAAGAGGAGGGGGGCGGACGCCTGAACATGTGTGCTTCTCCCGTCCGTCAGGTGAAGATCGGCCTGTACGTGCCGCACGACCCCCACGTCTTCCAGCCCATCGAGTGGAAGTATCTGGTGCTGAACGCTTCCCGGCTCGGAGCCGAAGACATGAAGAAGGAGCTGGAGAAACACGGTCGCGACATGAAGATGAAGGTTCGCTCTGGCTTCACTGGTGCCTAACTTCTCTAAGCTCACTTGAGTTCTGGTACCTCCATTCTGGACCAGAACCAGAATGAAAAACAAGGAGGTTTCATTTAAAAACACGATCAGAACCAGAACAAAACAAAAGCAGAAGCTTTTAATTTGAAAATCTCAAAGACAGTCAGGGAGTCTGAGCCCCAATGCATTGTGGTTCGTGTGAAGCTAACCTGTGACTGTTGAGGTTCTGGACGTTTGTCCAGACCGGGCCACAGCAGTTTCAGCTACAACAGATGGTTCGGACCACAGACGGCACAGATCGGCTTTAAAGCTTCGTGAACCTTTGAAGAACCGCATCCTTGTGGTTCTGTGGCTGGGAACTCAGATATTAATGGACATGGAGGGGGTTCTGTTTGGACCTGGATGGGGGCATCCAGAGCGCGGGCCTCCTCAGCTGCCTCAGTGCATCCTGGACCTCCTGCTTTGGGGTTCTGGTGAGATGGTCCGGGCCGATCCTCCCAATCTGCCGGTTTGTAGCTTCAGTTTGAGGTTCTGATCATTTGGACTCTGAAGGTCTTTACCTCCCGGATCCGTTTGGCCTCAGAGCAGATCTGGAGCTGGGCGTCATGTCAGCAGCAGCAGGTCATGTGACCACCAGGCTCCTGAAGGTCATGTCTGCTCAGGCCGAAGCACGGCGGTGGTAGTGTGATGGTTGGGCCATGTTTGAACGTCTGACTTTACCTCCGTCCCTGCAGATCCTCAAGTCCTCAAGTGCCCAGTCTCCCATCAAGGAGCGCAGCAGAGGGAAGTCCCTGTCGCCACGGCGACGGCAGGGCAGCGCCCAGCAGCTGTTGGTGCGGCGCAGAGACAAATCGTAAGTGACCGTCAGTCCAGCTGAGGCCCCGCCCCCCCATCACTCATGTCTCTGCAGAGTGTCAGCATCCGGGGGGGGGGGGGTCAGCAGCAGCAGCTCTGACCTTGTTCTGACCCCCCCTCACAGAGTCATGTGATGCTGTCAGCTCAAGTCCACGGAAACAGAAGCATGAAGGTGAAACTCCTCATCTCAGGTTTACAGATGATGATGAAGAGGAGGGACATTTTGATGATGATGAAGGTTTCAGTTAGATGATCACAGCTAGATTCTAGCTGACTGTGGATCAGCGTCTGTCACGACTGCAGACGGCATTGAACAAGTAAACATTAAAAAGACCAAACTCAGAGGAAGCTAGCATGTAGCAAATGCTAACAGGAAAGGGGGGGGGGGGGTGATCTGAGCCTGTCATCGTTTCCTGTTCTTCCCTGTAGAAATGTTTTTGCTCCCCCAGTTCCAGCTACAACTAACCCCCTTGATTAGAGACCGCTTTCCTTCAGGTCCTCAGTGGAGAGGAGACCAGCGGAGCTCAGCACCCTCAGCGATGGCTACCAGATCCGCATCTGAGCGCGTGCAGACGCCGGCGGAGGGGTCTGAACCTGGATCAGCTGATGTCTAAAGCGGAGGGGGTGCAGAAGGACTTGGACTTGGTTCGTTCCAGTCCGCCGTGTTTGGTCTGCAGGTCTTCAAGCTGCCTGCTTGCTTTGAAACTTTGGGGTTTGAAAATCCAGGAGAAAAATGAAGTCTCAGCTCAGGAACCGCTGAAAATCCAGAACTTCATTTGAGTCTGGGGCCGTCCGGTCCCCGGAGGCCGTCCGGTCCCCGGAGGCCGTCCGGTCCCCAGAGGCCGTCTGGTCCCCAGAGGCCGTCCGGTCCCGGAGGCCGTCCGGTCCCGGAGGCCGTCCGGTCCCCGGAGGCCGTCCGGTACCCAGAGGCCGTCCGTCCCCAAAGGCCGTCCGGTCCCGGAGGCCGTCCGGTCCCCGGAGGCCGTCCGGTCCCCGGAGGCCGTCCGGTCCCCGGAGGCCGTCCGGTCCCCAGAGGCCGTCCGTCCCCAAAGGCCGTCCGGTCCCCAGAGGCCGTCCGGTCCCCAGAGGCCGTCCGGTCCCGGAGGCCGTCCGGTCCCCAGAGGCCGTCCGGTCCCGGAGGCCGTCCGGTCCCCGGAGGCCGTCCGGTCCCCGGAGGCCGTCGGTGCCCCCAGAGGGCCGTCCGTCCCCAAAGGGCCGTCCGGTCCCAGAGGCCGTCCGGTCCACAGAGGCCGTCCGGTCCCCGGAGGCCCGTTCCGGTCCCAAATGCCATGCCGTCCCAAGGGCCGTCCGGTCCGGAGGCCGCCCGTCCCCCTAGGCTTCCTGTCGCCCCGATGCCGTCCTGTCCCCCGAAGGCCGTCCGGTCCCCTGAGGTCCGTGCATTCCACAGAAGGCCGTCCGGTCCCCCAGAGGCCGTCCGGTGCCCCAAAGGCCGTCCGGTCCCGTAGGCCCGGCCGGTCCCCAAAGGCCGTGCCGTCCACAGAGGTCCGTCGCGGTCCCGGAGGCCGTCCGGTCCCCCGAGGCCGTCCGGTCCCCCGAGGCCGTCCGGTCCCCCGAGGCCGTCCGGTCCCGGAGGCCGTGCGGTCCACAGAGGCCGTCCGGTCCCCAGAGGCCGTCCGGTCCCCAAAGGCCGTCCGGTCCCGGAGGCCGTCCGGTCCCCAAAGGCCGTGCCGTCCCCAGAGGCCGTCCGGTCCCGGAGGCCGTCCGGTCCCCGGAGGCCGTCCGGTCCCCAGAGGCCGTCCGTCCCCAAAGGCCGTCCGGTCCCCAGAGGCCGTCCGGTCCCCAGAGGCCGTCCGGTCCCGGAGGCCGTCCGGTCCCCAAAGGCCGTGCCGTCCCCAGAGGCCGTCCGGTCCCGGAGGCCGTCCGGTCCCCCGAGGCCGTCCGGTCCCCCGAGGCCGTCCGGTCCCCCGAGGCCGTCCGGTCCCGGAGGCCGTGCGGTCCACAGAGGCCGTCCGGTCCCCAGAGGCCGTCCGGTCCCCAAAGGCCGTCCGGTCCCGGAGGCCGTCCGGTCCCCAAAGGCCGTGCCGTCCCCAGAGGCCGTCCGGTCCCGGAGGCCGTCCGGTCCCCCGAGGCCGTCCGGTCCCCCGAGGCCGTCCGGTCCCCCGAGGCCGTCCGGTCCCGGAGGCCGTGCGGTCCACAGAGGCCGTCCGGTCCCCAGAGGCCGTCCGGTCCCCAAAGGCCGTCCGGTCCCAGAGGCCGTCCGGTCCCAGAGGCCGTCCGGTCCCCAAAGGCCGTCCGGTCCCAGAGGCCTGGAGCTGTGTACCCAGTCAGGTCCAGTCAGGTCCGCGTGGAAATGAGTTTTATCTGCATGTTTTGGTTTTTCTCTGAAATATTCCTGAAGACACGGATGTGTCCTCGTGTTCGTGCACGCCTCACGTGCACGCTCTTAAAGCCGTTTCTTTTTCATGACCGTTTATGGAATTCTGCTGTGTGATAGCGGGTGCACAAACGTCCAGCGTGGACGGCCCAGGATCCGTGGAAACGTGACCCCCCGAGTGTTTTCATCTGCAGATGTTTGAATAAAAATCCAGACTTTGTTTGAGTCGCTGCTGAAATCAGTGTTTTTCAGGAGATTTTCAAAATAAAAGTTGAAAACACTGCTTTTATCGCCTTGAACTTTTCTCACTAAACGATCGACAGAAAACTAAATCCTCTGAAGGAAAACGGATTGACGGATCTGATGGACCATAAAGACTTTTTCAATAGATTAGATGAATAGAAAGACTTTTTGAATCCATTTGCACCAAATCAGTTTAGAGAAACTGAAGACGAGGCTGTGATGATGTCATCAACCCCCGCCCTCCCAGAAAGGCCGGATGAACCATTTTTGCATTGGAACTTTTGGATGATGCCAGTTATTCAGACCTGGGGGGTATTCCAGAAAGCAGGTTCTGCTAGCTCCCACGGTAAGTTTGAGGCTAAGGAAGTGGATAACTTCAGCTTTCGGTTCCAGAAATGGAGGTATGTTTCAGGGTAGGTCAAGTTGCCATGGCAACTTATGCTCTGAACATAACCTGGTCTGGAGCAGGTTTAGTTGAAGCTTAGTTTGTTTTCAGAGAGGTGCAGCAGCATGGCGTGTCCATTTGAAGATGATTTAGTGGATGAAGAAGTTCAGATAATACTTTTTCCACCGTGAGAGGCTGATAAGACCATATATGGATGTTGGAAAATAAACTTTTTACTTTGATCTAACTTAATTATTTGCTTCAGTTAAGATGAATCTTTTTTTTTAGTTAAGTCCTCTTAGAAATAACACGTAGTTTTCAGACATTTATTTTACTTTCATTCCAATTAATTCAATTAAGTAATAATAACGGATTGGATTTTTCTGTGCTTTTCAAGTCACTCGCTTACAGTGTCTCCATTATTCATTCACTTTTCATTCATATTTGGTGATGGTAGCTACTGTTGTAGCCACATCCGCCCTGGGGCAGACTGACAGAGGTGTGGCTGCCAGTTCGCGTCTACGGTTTGCTTAACCGTACAGTTTGCTTAAGTCTCTGCACCATGAGTGAGAGGGAGGGAGAGGATAATGAGCTTATATAGCACCACTACGGTTCAACAGTGTCATGATAATGTCAAAAAATTCCTAACTGAATGTCTATGTACTGTGCATATTGTTTTGTTCTTTTAATGTTATAAAAATGAGTATATCTGCCGGCTCAAACTCAGACATATGAGAGTTCAAGAATTATAATTCATTAAGATGGAAAAATATTAATTGAATTGAAGTAATATGACATTTAGTTAAAAAAAACATGTAAATTTGAGTTGTATAAACAGTTACTGAGTTTTACAGGTATAAGAAATTAGGTTAAATACATTTAACTCAATTACTTATTACCAATAGTAGTAATTAATTTAAGTTGGCAAAATGTGATAAGTTATATATATATATATATATATATATATATATATAACTATGCGTCACAAGGAAAATGGAAAAAAGATCAGAAACTCGTGCGTTTACTCTGTCTGTTCTTTTTCTACATGCAGAAACTCTTTCTTTTGCTGATGATGCAGCCGTGTTACTGTTTCGATGGTCGTATGATCTTCACACGCCGTCATTCAAATCTCAGACTCCGTCTCACTGAAGTGTAGCGCTCTCTTTTTTTCTCCACGCGTTTCCATGGTGATTCCGGCGATCCATTGAGAATGTCTTTATGTACTTGATGTGCACGTGCATTAACCCAGGGTTACCAAGTGGAGCATAATTACACTAACTCATATCCGGTCTTCTGGAACCCACATGCAGAGTAAGCAAGTTCAGGAGGATTTCAGCCAGAGTTCAGGCTTAAAGTCAGGCTAGTTTAAACATGACTACTGGAATACCCCCCTGAATCCAAAGTTTCACGACGTTTTCTCTGAAGCGTAAACGTTTGAGGTTTTTCAGAGGACGACTCTTCAAAGTAAAACCTGGAAATCCCTCCAAAATAAAAGCTTCTTTATTTACAAAGGTCTGGAAGAGGATCCTTGATAACGTAGAAAGAGCTCATGTCTGTTCATGTCAGACTATAAACAGAACCGGGTCAGAACCCGCCCTCCTGCTTTAGAACTCTGCTGCAGAGACCTTCATCATCAGAACCCGAGTCCCCGATTCTTCAGTGAAGGAGGCGGAACCGGGCCAGGAGTGGAAGATGGTCAGAGGACAGGTACTGATTGGGCAGCCCGTTCACCTCCTGCAGCTCCTCCTGACCCACCAATGACAGCCTGCCCATCAGCTGGAGGCCACGCCCACTGGGCAGTGGGGGCGTGGCGTCTGTGAAAACTGAAAAAGAAAAAAAAAGGATTTTCATTCTGTCTCCAGACACAACGTAGCACAGACCTGACAACGTGCACACACATGCGTGCACATGCATGTGTGTGCACGGCAGCACGTACCAGGGCTGTAGAGGATGTAATCCACCGTCAAGGCCGTGCGCGAGTGGAAGGTCGTGATCTCCGGCCGGCCGTCGAGCTGCAGGTGTCGGTACGACGACCGCAGCTTCAGGCCGTGTTCGATCCTGGACCCGCCAAAATGGTCCCCAGTTCCGGTTCTGACCCGTTTCAGACCCGACTCGGGGACGGATCCGCCGCCCGGATCCTCCACGGGGAGGTCACAGATGGCCTCTTCAACAGAGGAGCCACAACCGTCTGCTTCACCTCCGTGAGGCGACACGCCGCAGGTCACATGACCCGGGTCCGACTCACCTGAGGACGCCGCCTCATACTGACACCGATGGCTGATGCCCAGAGAGGGGGGCCAGAGGGGCAACGGAAGGAGACGCTGACCCCGGGGGGAGGGCTCCTGACCCGACACCTGCACACACGCACACGCACACACACACACAGGTTAACATCTCAGGAACTTTGTTCTGTGACCCCCCACCCCCGGAGACCCCCCCTTACCATGCCAATCTGCATCCCGTGGTACTCCAGGCAGCCTCTGGTCAGAAACGTGTAGAGCGGACTCCAGGGGGCGGAGTTAAAGTCCCCGCACAGCAGGACAGGGCAGGCGGAGCCATCGGGGAGGCGGGACAGCCGCTGCACCTCAGCCAGCAGGATGGCGAGCTGAGTCAGCTTGATGTCGCCGCGCTTCGGGTTGTAGAGCAGGTGGGTGTTGGCCACGCAGATGGGGGGGGACCCACTCCGCCCATCGGCGGGCTGGAGCAGCACCACCAGCCCCACGTTGTCCCGGTCCAGGAGGGGGTCACCGGCGCGGAAGAACTCCACCGGGTTGGAGGACAGGAGGTGGAAGCGGGACGCCTTGAAGGCGACGGCACAACCGTCCGGCTTCTGTCCCGTCCTCTTCTTGTACTCACACCGGTACCCTGGGGGGGGGCAGACACCGGAGGGTTCCAGTGTGATGTCATCAGGCTGTGATGTCATCAGGCTGTGACGCGATACTCACCCAGAGCCTGCAGAGCAGCTTTGATCTGGTTGTCATAGTGATCCTCCTGGACCTCCTGAAGACACAGAACCTGGAGAGAGGATGCTGGTTAGAGCCCGCCCACAGGGAGGAGTCAGGAGTGTGGTCACGGCGTCCTCACATCCGGATGGAGGTGACGGATCTCAGACAGCAGGTTGGGGAGCCGGTGGTCCCAGGACAGGACGGCGGGGGGGCAGTGGCGGTACAGGAAGGCGTTGTCCTCCAGCAGCTGCTGGGACAGGATGTTGTAGGACATGACAGTGAAGTGGAAGGCTGTGCTGCCCCCCAGTGGTGGAGGCTCGGAACTGCAGGTCTCCCAGTATCGCTGAAGAACTGGAGAGGAAGAGGAGGAGGAGGATTTTGGCTGGAAGAGATCACCCAGACCGACCCCCCCATCATACCTCTGTGCCTCTGCGGTGCTGCTGGTCCAACGCCACTCCTCTGCCCCCCCACCAGGCCCCCAGCGCTGGGGTAGGTCTTTGGTGGAGGAGTTCTGATGCCCCTCAGGTCCAGTCCAGCACACTGGTCTCTGCTGGACTCCTGGTTCCGTCCTCCTGCTGGTCCTCTGGGGGGGGGCCCGGAGCCCCGCCTCTGCTCCTCAGTCCGTATCCGTTTCCTTGGGGGGTCTCGGCCTGGGAAGTCCATGCTGCCGGCAGACGTGTGGAAGGAGGCGCTGCTGCCCCCCAGGAGGAACGCAGCACTGATGCCCACAGGGGGGGCCGTCCTAACGCCGAGGACGGGGCGGGGAGGAAGACCACGCCTTGAGATGGGAGGGGGAGGCCATGGGTGGGGGGGAGTGGGGAGGAAATAGGGGAGGTGGGAGGAGGAGGCGGCGTTGCTCCCAGAACGAGTCCAGCAGAAGGAGGGCAGAGCTCTGAGGGGGGGGGTACAGGAGCTCAGCTGGAGGAGGAACATGGGGGGGCTGTGGGGGGAACAGAAGGATTCAGCTGATTCACCAGAACACCTGAGTAGAACCGGGTCAACGGGACCGCACGGCAACACACCATGACACAAAAAAACACAACAACAACACACCATGACACAAAAACACACAACACACCATGACACAAAAACACACAACAACACACCATGACACAAAAACACACAACACACCATGACACAAAAACACACAACACACCATGACACAAAAACACACAACACACCATGACACAAAAACACACAACACACCATGACACAAAAACACACAACACACCATGACACAAAAACACACAACACACCATGACACAAAAACACACAACACACCATGACACAAAAACACACAACACACCATGACACAAAAACACACAACAACAACACACCATGACACAAAAACACACAACACACCATGACACAAAAACACACAACAACACACCATGACACAAAAACACACAACAACACACCATGACACAAAAACACACAACAACACACCATGACACAAAAACACACAACACACCATGACACAAAAACACACAACACATGACACAAAAACACAACACACCATGACACAAAAACACACAACACACCATGACACAAAAACACACAACAACAACACATCATGACACAAAAACACACAACAAAACACAACAACACACCATGACACAAAAACACACAACAACACACCATGACACAAAAACACACAACACACCATGAAACAATAACACACAACAACACACTATGACACAAAAGCACACAACAACACACCATGACACAAAAACACACAACAACAACACACCGTGACACAAAAACACACAACAACACACCATGACACAAAAACACACAACAACAACACAACATGACACAAAAACACACAACACACCATGACACAAAAACACACAACACACCATGACACAAAAACACACAACAACAACACACCATGACACAATAACAAATCTACAAAACACAAAAACAAATCAACAACACAGCAACAAACTAACACTATACGAAACAAAAACACAAAATAACAAAAAACAATAACACAACAAAATGACAAAACAACAAATAAGACAACACACCATGACACAAAAACACACAACAACACACCATGACACAAAAACACACAACAACACACTATGACACAAAATTACACCAGGGGGGTGTTCCAGAAAGCAGGTTCTGCTAGCTCCCATGATAAGTTTGAGGCTAAGGAAGTTGATAACCTCAGCTTTCAGTTCCAGAAATGGAGGTATGTTTCAGGGTATGTCTAGTTGCCATAGCAACTCATGCTCTGAACATAACCTGGTCTGGAGCAGGTTTAGTTGAAGGTTAGTTTGTTTTCAGAGAGGTGCAGCAGCATGGCGTGTCCATTTGAAGATGATTTAGTGGATGAAGAAGATCAGATAATACTTTTTCCACCATGAGAGGCTGATAAGACCATATATGGATGTTGGAAAATTAAACTTGTTTGCTTAGTTTGATCTAACTTCATTTTTTGCTTCAGTTAAGAGAAATCATTTTTTGTTAAGTCACCTTAAAAATAACACACAGTTTTCAGATATTTATTTTACTTTCATTCACATTAATTCAATTAAGAAGGTGTAACTTTGGTGCTGCTGTTAGATCGGCACCGAAAGGGATTGTGGGATACCATTCCCTTTGCCTGTCTGGATGGATTTGGGTTTAAGTGTATCTTTTTGACCAAATGTGTTTAGTTGTTTAGCTGTTTTACTGTGTTTTGCCGAGTTATTTTGACCTACTATGCTTACGTCTCAGCACCATGAGTGAGAGGGAGGAAGAGGAGGATGAGTTTTTATAGCACCCCTACACTCTCGTACTGCAAGTACAATGATGGGAAATTCTTTAATTAATTTTGCACTCCGTGCATTTTTTACCGTCTTTTTTATTGTTATAAAAATTAGCATATTCACCGGCTCAAACTTAGACATATGAGAGTTCAATATATATATATATATATATATATATATATATATATATATATATATATATATATATATGCGCGTCGTGGGTTTACTTTGTCTTTTTTTTGATGATGCAGTCATGTTACTTTTTTGTTGGACGTATAATCTTCATACTCCGTCATTAAAATCTCAGACTCCGTCTCACTTCCGTCTCAAGTGTCGCGCTTTTTTTTCCCCACGTGTTTCCATGGTGACTCCATAAATCGGCGATCTGTTGAGAATGTCTTTATGTACACGACGTGCACGTGCGTTAACCCAGGGTTACCAAGTCGAGCGTTGTAGTGGCACTCTCTCTGCGTGTCTTTCTCTTGTACCACCGTTTGAAGTCTGTCCAGCAACTGATATTTGAAACGCGAGTGAGACGTGTTCTTCATCAACTGTTTTTAATCCAAAAAATAAAAATTACACGAACACACGGTCAAAAAACTATATCGCTTCCAACTTTCTCAGGCTTCAATCAACAATGAGTCTCGCTAACAGCATCTCTGTGACGTAGCGTTATTTAATTGGAAGTTCAAACAATGATTATTTAAATTAACTATTAAATGAAACAGTGCATTTGCCTTAACAATAACTGTTAAATATAAACCATGAATTTGGCTCCAAAAATAACTATTAAACAAAAACTCTGAATTTGGCTCCAACATAATCCGGCCCCTAATTGGTTAGCAGGATGACTAAGCAATTACAAACTCAAATATAGAGAGCCAAATGCTTCAAATATCCATTATACACATCTTCCTTCCTTTGTCTTCACTCTTCAGATAATGCTTCTTCCAGCAGACACAGTTTATTCACAGGCCTTTCCAGCAGACTGGTCTTGGTCTTTATCCGTGCTCTTCTCACCATCCCACTGGAGTCTGGCATTGTTTCCACCACTTTCCCCATAAGCCAAGAGTTGCGTGGGGAAGAACTGTCCACAAGGAGGACAACATCGCCAGCCATGAAATTTCTTCTTGGTCTCAGCCATTTCTGGCGTTCCTGTTGTTGTGAAAGATATTCACGAGTCCATCTGGCCCAGAATAAATCCACAAGATACTGGACTTGTCTCCATCTTCTTCTTGCGTAAAAGTCATTTCTGGAAAATATTCCAGGGGGCATGCTGGGCTGGGATTTTAACAACAGCAAGTGGTTTGGTGTCAAAGGCTCTACATCATTCACGTCAGCTGACACAGTGGTGAGAGGTCTACCGTTGATGATGCTTTCAGCTTCACACATAATTGTGTGTAGGCAGTCATCATTAACTGTCTGCTCCTTCATAAGACAATTTAGTATTCTGCGTACAGACCTAATTTGTCTTTCCCACACTCCACCTTGGTGGGAAGCAGCTGGGCTGTTGAATATCCACTTTATTCCTTTTGGTTGCAACGCTCGTTCAATTTTGTCATTGTCCATCTGTTGGATAGCTTCCCTGAGCTCCTTTTCAGCAGACACTAAGTTTGTGCCATTATCTGACCTCATGATGGAAACTTGGCCTCTTCTGCACACAAACCGGCGAATTGCATTAACGCAAGAGTCCGTGTCAAGGCTGTCTGCAACTTCAATGTGCACCGCTCTAAGAGTGAGACAAGTAAAGAGTACACCATATCTTTTGACTGTAGCCCGGCCCCTCTTAACATTAAACGGACCAAAGAAGTCAACACCAGTGTTTGTAAAAGGAGGTTTGTCTGGCAGAATACGATCTTCTGTTAGGTCTGCCATCTTCTGCTCCCCCACCTTTCCACTGATTCTGCGGCATGTTGTACATTTGTTTATTATTTTGCGGATTGCAGAATTAGCCTGTGGAATCCAGTACTTGTGTCGCAGCTGTGCTGAGACATAATTACGCCCACAATGCCCTGTTCTTTCATGAATGTCTCTTAAAATCAATGTAGAGACTCTGCTGTGTTTTGACAAAATTGCTGGATGTTTTTCCTCTTCTGGCATTGCTGATTTAGTGAGTCTTCCCCCAACTCTTAATATGCCATCTTGAAGAAATGGATCCAGCTTGAATAGCTGACTGCTGCAACTGAGTTGTTTGTTCTTCTGCAAATCTTTGATTACTTCTTCAAAATGCTGTCTTTGGCTGAACTGAATTATCTCCGATTCTGCAGCAACCAAATCTTCCAAGGTAAGTGTCTTCCTTCCAGTTGTTTTTTGGTACTTTCTTAGGTGTTGCTCCACTTTGGTTTTTTGCATCTCAGGGTCTTTTTCTGTTTGACTGATTGTTCTCAATAACCTTCTTCTTTCCTCTTTCAGGTGTAAAAGTGTTTCTTTTATCTTTAGGATCCACGCCACTGACCTTTTCAGTTTATGCCAATCTGAATGGTAGCTTATCAGTGCATTCAATGGTTCCTCAGCTTGTTTAACTCTGATGGTGTTGACTGTTAATTGGTTTTTGACCTCTGGATCATTTAGGAGTTTTTCATCCTTTCTTTCTTTCTGTTCTGGCCAATCTCTTTCACTCTTGACCAGAAAACTTGGCCCACTGATCCACGTCCCCCCTTGCACCAGACTCTTAGCTTTCAGGCCTCTCGTGGCTTGATCTGCAGGGTTTTCTGCTGTTCTAACATACTTCCACTGTGATGGTTTGGTTGCTTCTTGGATCATTCCAACTCGGTTAGCAACAAAGGTCTTAAAACGTGCAGTTTCGCTGTCAATATATCTAAGAACAGTAGTGCTGTCTGTCCAAAAGATAGATTGCAGCAACGGGATTTTGAGTTCTTGTTGTAGCATCTTGTCCATTTTAACTGCCAGAGCTGCTGCAGTTAATTCAAGTCGAGGGATTGTGATTACTTTGAGTGGAGCTACTCTTGATTTTCCCATAAGGAACACACAGTGCTTTTTTCCTTCATTGCTCTCTAATAGCAAGTAGGACACAGTGCCATATGCATTCTCTGACGCATCTGAAAAGTGGTGCAACTGTGCCGCAGCAATGGATCCAAAATCCAAAGGCTTCAAACATCTTGTTACCCTGAAGTTGGAAAGATGAGTAACATCTTCCAACCATCTTTTCCAGTCTGCAGCATGTTTTTCACCAATGTTCATGTCCCACCCATGATGTTCTTTACAGAGCTCTTTCAGAAGAAGCTTAGCTGGAAGAATGACAGGAGCTAAGAAGCCCAGGGGATCATAAATGGAGTTGACAACAGATAAAATCCCTCTCCTAGTCATTGGCTTGTCTTGCAGTTGTATTTGGTAGGTGAAAGTGTCAGTTTCTGTGTCCCACTGAATGCCGAGAGTTCTTTCAACTGGCAGAGTGTCATGTCTCAAATCCAAGTCTTTTACTTCACTTGCTCGATGAGGTTCGGGGATTGAGAGCAATAATTTCCTGCTGTTGCTCATCCACTTTGTTAACGTGAACCCCCCACTGGCACACAATGTGTGAAGATCCTGAGCCAAGGCCACTGCATCATCTTCAGTAGCTACACTTTTCAGACAATCATCCACATAGAAATTGCACAGAACTGTCTGCACAGCTGCTTGAGGTGCAACATCTTTGTGGTCCGCAGCAGTTCTTCTTAGTGCATATGAGGCAACACTTGGTGAAGAGGTGGCTCCAAAGAGGTGCACCATCATTCTGAACTCCTTCATGGGCTCGTTTATTTTGCCATCAGGCCACCAAAGGAAGCGTAGGAAGTCAGCATCATGTTCTGGCACTCTAACTTGGTAAAACATTGACTCGATGTCAGCCATTAATGCTACAGGCTCCTCACGAAATCTCAAAAGGACACCAACCAATGTGTTGGTCATGTCTGGTCCTTGTAGCAACTCTGCATTCAAAGATTTCCCCTGATAAGTGGCTGTACAGTCAAAAACCACCCGCAGCTTCTTTTTCTTTGGGTGATAAACACCGTGGTGTGGTATGTAAAACACCTTGCTGTCGTCACGGTTCAGTTGGTGATTTGGCACTTCAATAGCATAGCCCTTCTCAATGATGGTGTTCATAAAGTTCTTGTAGTGCTCAAAGAACTCAGGATTTCTCTGTAACTTTTTTCGTAAGCAGGTTATACGCTGCTCTGCTACACATCGGTTGTTTGGCATTTTGCCATTTTTGTTCTTGAATGGCAGTCCAATACTGTAATGTCCACCTTCAAACACTGTCGTTTTTTCCATAGATTCCATAAACTGCTTGTCATTTTGAGACATCTCTTCTTTTTCATTATACCTCCGTTCAGGAAAATCAGAGTTGTACTGTTCAACCAGTAGCTTCTCGATTTCAACCAGTGAGATCCTGTTTACTGCATGATGAGGTATTTCAGTCAGACAACTCTTGCAGTAAGAAATATTTATTTGACATTTTCCACATACTTTAGTTGGCATTCACATCTTTTGGTTTGGCATAAGGCTCCGTTCAATTCCATGGGAGATTTCCATAAAACTTTCGGGTAACAAAAACCCCCAACACTTAATTATCCAGAAGAAGAAAAAATGTGTATGTATAATCAGTGTGTAATAAAATGAGGTGTGTTTTCGGCAGCATTCCATTTCCATTTCATTTCCCAGTATGACTGCTATGTGTGACCCGGCACCATTGACCGTTTGGGCCGCCCCCGTTCGAGTACAGCGCCACGAAGGGAACATGCTATCTAGTGGATTTGCTATGTGTGACCCGGCACCATTGACCGTTTGGGCCGCCCCCGTTCGAGTACAGCGCCTCGAAGGGAACATGCTATCTAGTGGACCTGCTATGTGTGACCCGGCACCATTGACCGTAGGGTCGCTCCCGTTCGTGGAAACCACTAGAGGAACATACTATCTGAAAGAGAGAGGGAAAGAAATAAAAGAGGAGCCAACATAAAATTACTCATACCTGATCTTAGAACGTAACTCACTTCCCCAAAAACGCTGTGCAGAACTATAATTTAAACCGCCTAACAACCCGTATGATACACTAACTTACATCCAATCCAAAGCTTCCGATGGCGCAGTATGACATGCTGAACAGCCATTATTGGAACTTCTATTAAACCAAGAACAAGCTTGATGGCCATACTTCTTCCATTGTGGCAACTATAAATACACGAGCTTAAGCACATCCATTATTTCGAAACTCCCAACGACAGTACAACGAACGAGCATAGTAGCCATAATTTTCTCCATTCGGCATAACATAAGCGCTCAAGGAACATCATTTAATTGAGATCCCAACCAAATATTAAGAACGAGTTCAACGCCCATAAGTACTATGCTTCATTGGCATACTACAAAATTGGCTTAAGAACCAAGCTCCAGCGCATACTATGATACAGCTTAGAACATCCTAAATTTTGAGGCTTCCACCTGGCTATAATTTTCTGTAGCATCTATAATCAAAGAATTTACATTCATTCTGCTGTTGACATTGATTGATTAATTCAGTCAAAAGTGTCATTGGAATGCAGAGGAGGTCCACCGCCCCGTCTTTCAGTGCAGCAATAGGTACGTCGAGCAGTCATCGTTGCAACACCAGATCAAGGAATGCAGGGGTGACATCACTCCCTGGAACCGGAGAAGCTGATCGGGGCGTAGGGGTGTGCAGGCTCAGGATGTGGTGCATAGATAAAACAAAGCAGTATTAGTCTTGACAAGAATATATAAAATTCCCAGATACCGATCAGTTTCAAAATGCTTGAGATAAATGAAATAACAGTGCTTTTAAAGAACAAATCTGAGAAGTGAAATTTAGGAGATAGTTAAGGTAAAGACCCATTGTGGATTTATTGCACCCTAGAAACCATCATAATTACAAAGTCCAACAGAGAAATGATAGTGAACTATATAACCTGCACAAAGTCTTAATACCAAATTTTTATATATTCCAAAGATAAGAAAAGTAACCTTCGACAGTTTCAGAGGGACGCACCTTCAGGAGGCCATCGAGGAGTAGGTGATGGGAAGAGTAGCCAAGGAGATTTGTAGATGAGGAAGGTCAACATCCCACGTAGCAAAGGATTACAGCCTGGCTGGATTTGATGCTTTGTACTTGATATTAGTGGTCCTCAAATTGGTGGACAACAAGTACAGGCCACTGAAATTGTAATTAGCCAAGGGCGTCTGGATACTGAAAAAGAGAACTTGAGAGCCATGAGGGATCGTAGGTTTTGATAGTATTTTTTTTTTTTTTTTTTTTTTTTTTTTTTCTAGACTAAACCTTAAGCATTTAGAGGCGGAGTATAACAAGCCACTAATGGGGAAGCATCTAGCAGACTGTCATCTGCTTAAGCAAGGCAGATAGAAGACTGACTTGTGAACACAAGATTTAACTCTTGAACTAAGCTTGAGAGCACAAGTGATATATTTCCTACGGTCAGGGTAGAAATTGCCCAAGGTGGTATTTAAACATTAACCAAGTCAACCGATGACACAATACTATCATTCACTATTGAAACAGCCTTAATATAATCTCCAAGGATGAAATAACCGGACGACACCTTATAAATCAGAGCTGTAGATTCTGGCAGCCGGACAAACACAAACCACTCTTAAATCCTTTCCCCCAAACCAGAAGGCACAGCCTCAGAAGAACAAGTGGAGGGAGCCTGAAGACACGACAGTCATCATAACATAACTATGTCAAGCATAGAGAGGGAAGGAACAAACGCAAGACACGAAATCCAGAACAGGAACACAGGGCCCAGGACGGAACTACCCAGAACAAGAACATAAGATGAACGGATGACCATAGGACCAAAGCCACAGCAAATGTCAGGTGGCCCAATCATCGACAAATCATATTCAAACCAAACAATGAATAAACAACACGCTGCACAAAAGCCACAGACGACATAATGGGGAGAGACAAGCAGCAATGAACCATCCGATCCATAGAAGAAAAATAAATCCGGAAGGGTGGAGGACCATACAGTATAGACAACGTGGAACCCAGAGTTGAAAATACCCCCCCCCACAGAGATCCAAAAGACCAGGGATACAGAGGAAATTCGGCCACCGAGAAACCATCAATAACTCGCAAAATGAAGGGGACCCATCGCCTACAAATATATATTACAGAGCTTCTGCTAAGAAATTGGAAAGTATGAGGACTGCCACGGCAGCTGAAAAGTAAACCGGCAAACGTGTCGAGCGCCAACTGAATGCCAAGAGACGCCGAGAGGCATAGAGGCAGAACAGGGAGAACATCAGCGATAAGACATCCTCAGCCTTATATCGTGCTCGGAAGAAAATCGCGGAGACAGCATGGGCAGCTGAAGAAAATATATACTAATCCTGAAGGCGCATGAGGAACTAGCCACTGATGCCCAGAAAGATGAACTGTGAGGCGCCAACGGGTCCAGATCACGTCACGTGAACCTGAACCTTCGAAGGGGACACCCTCAGTGGTGGCTTTGAAAACGATGCCCCGGAAGAATCCATCACATAGCCCCCACAAACCTCCAGACCAAAACCAGAGAGAGAACAACAAAGTAACTGTCCAGCCGAGAAAAAATGTAGCGACGAGACTGACACTCACCAATGCGACCGACGCAAGTCCCCGAGCCAGGGCAGGACCCACTGGGGTACACAGAGCGGGGAAAAAACAGACGAAGCAGAACCAGATGCAGAACGTGCGGGGCAACGAACAAGTGATTAAAATGAGCCAAAGACGCCGCATAAAAGAGACCAAGCATAAGGAATTTGTCCACAGAGAGACAGGTCCAAAGAAACCAATTCAAATTCAGACTACCAGCAGCTACAACAACGAAGAAAATAAACAGAAGAACCGCCAGAACAATAAAGCCAGTATCTAATCAAAGATAGTCAAGAGTCACCTTCAGCCCTAAAGAACAAAACAGCAACAAAACAAAACAAAAAAAAAAAAAAAAAAAAAAAAAAAAGTGCAAAAACCACAAATAATTCAGCCAACAGGAGAAACCAGGCCAGACGAGGACCGCCAGCCGTCACAACCACAGAAAAGACCCCACAACTCCTGAAACAATAACCGGAAGACGCAGAATAACAGCAGAAAACGAATCAGAGTGATCATGGAACAGACCACGAGACACAAAAACTACAACTCCCAGGGTCCTTAGGGGCGCGACGTCACCATACACGGAAGTAAACAAAACAAGACTCAGCCCAGAAAAACAAACCAGGAAAAAAAAAACACGAAACCGCACGCTGCTCACCTTAGAAGACCGGCCGACCACGGCAGACGAAAGACCCGGACAGCTCCAGATCCGGGCCCACGGACAACCTGAATACCGCGGAAAGCGCACCCCCTGCAAATGCACGCGACCGCGGCGCAACGAACGCGCTGGGCGCCGTTAGCCGCCTGGAGACGCCGCTAGCTGCCCGGCAAGAGCCGCAAAAAGGAGCAGACGCGGCGAAAACGGAAAGCCCACATCAGAAATGGGGAACAACCATCCAAAGGATGGGGGGAATACAGCAAGACGTCGAAGAAAAGGAGATCCGCCGGATCCGCGAGCACGGGGAACGGCGAAGAATGAGCGCTGAAGGTAAGAAAGAGAATGAGCGCCTGCGCACCTGGCTTAAATAGGACGCTGAGCAGGTGCGTTAATTGACTGAACCGCCCTAGGGTAAGCTGTAAACCCTGCTACGAGTTATCGCCCGAAATACGATTAGAATCGTCATTTCATTCTTGATGTCCTGTGATTCTTGTCTTATGGGTCCATTTACCACCCAACCAATTGCCGTTTTTACAGCATAAGGTCCTTCTTCTTGGCTGTTAATTATGCGCCATGGCTCCAATGCCTTTGCACAGTTAGCTCCAATAAGTAAGCCCACATCTGCATTTATTTCTGGCAAGCTCACTTCTCTGAGATAAGACCACTTCTCAATGTCTGATTGCTTAGGTATGTTTCCAGCGTGGACAGGTATGTTTCTGTGTGTAAACACCTTTGGCAAATCTATGAATTCTGTGTTTTCACACCCACACACTTCCAGGTCAGTAAGCACCAGACTGTTCATGAGCTTTGGTTCTTCCGGTTCTTCTTGTCCCATGGTGCTGAGAAGTATTCTTGTTGGTTTTCCTCGTACACCAAGTTTTTGTTGCAGGTCTTCTGTGCAAAATGTTGCTGTGCTTCCTGGGTCTAAAAAGGCATAAGTTTCAACATATTTGTCACTCTTCTTTGATTTAACTTTCACCGGTACTACAGACAGCACACATTCTTCTTTTCCGGCCCCAGTGTGGCTCCTTGACTGCTGATGGATGGAAACTTGTGCACAAGATATCTCAGTTCCATGTCCATCTTCTTTCTTTTCAGGGGCAACTGAGCCTTCCTCTCTTTTTACGTGCAAAATTTCAGGATGTTTCAGAGCACATTCTTTACATTCAACTCGCTTTTTGCAAAATTTGCTGAGATGACCTGGAACTAAACATCCAAAACATAATCCTTTTGATTTGAGGAAATCAATTCGATCTTTGTACACTTGACCTTTGATTTTACTGCACACAGCAAGAGTATGTGACTGCTGGCAGTACAAACATGGCTTCTCGAAAGCACTGACACTTTTGCTTATTGATGTTGATTTAGCATGTGTCTCTGGAGGATTTTTACTTTCTGAAGAAACATTAGTTGCAAAAATTTGTTTCTTGGCAAACTGCTTTTCTTTCTGTTCACCCTTTACGCTTGTGTTTGGACGGCTGTCTGATATATGTCCAAAGAGAGGATCTGAAGCTATTTTGGCTTGACGGTCGATGTAGTTCACCAGATCAGCAAACTTTGCTCTCCTTCCATCTCGCTCTTTGATATTAAAAGCTTCAGCCTGCCAACGCTCTCTCATTTTGTATGGCAGTTTAGACAACACAGTCCGCAGGTTGGTAGGATTGTCCATCTCATCCAAATATTCAATGTCTTTCATGGTGTTCAGACGTCCAATCAGAAAGACTGCATAAGCAGTTAAAGCCTTTGCATCATCAGATCTCACTTGAGGCCATTTTAGTGCTTTATCAATAAATGCACTAGCTATCTTTAGTTCATCCCCATATTGGTTTTGAAGCAATTGTTTTGCCGTCTGATAGCCTCTGCTAGGTGTCATGTGAGCACAGCTGCGAACAAGCTCTTGGGGTTCCCCAGCCGTAAACTGTTCCAGAAAGTACAATTTATCTTGCTCATTGTCCGTTCTCTGCTCAACTGCATGTTCAAATGCTCTTATAAAACATTTATACTGCAGAGCATCACCTCTGAACACTGGAATGTCTTTGGTTGGTAGCTGAGAGAGTTGCTGTTGTTTTACTAGCAGCTCAGTAATAACATTCTGTTTTTGCATGACTGCTAGTATGTCATCACCTTTTCTGTCATTCTGAGTGTTTGTCGGATAGCTCGGCATAGGATGAAACACCGGTATGGTTTGATGGTGCTGCACTGGTGACTGTACGTGCATGTTTGCAGTAACTTGCGGTGGCGTCTTGTTAATTTTCTCTTTCTTAACAGTTTCCGTTGGAAATTTTTGCCTTGATGTGTGGCTACTGCAACCATCTTCCGAGCTTTCATATTCCCTTAACACCTTTAACTTTGCTTGACTTTCAGCCAGCGCCCTATCCAGTTCCAACTTTTCTTTTTCTGCTTGAATTCTCGCAGCTTCAAACTCAAGCTCTTGCTTTCTCTTTAGTGTGGCCGCACGTTCTAGCAGCGCTGCATGTTCTGCTTCCTGTCTTGCTCGTGTAGAAGAAACGCGGGATGAAGCTGTTATCCGACTTGCACGTGAACTGCGAGAACTAGTTTCTGCTTGTGAAATACTGTCACTTGGCTTAACAGTTTCTTGCAAGTTATCCATAACAGAATCTCCGTGCGCCACACCTTCTTCATTAAGTGCTGGCAACCTGAGCTCCTGCTCAGCTGCTAGCCATGCCTTTGTGGTTCGCATAAATGCTCTAATTTTTGCCATTTTGGGCTCAAACCAGCTCTCTTGGTCAAAGTGATCTCATCTTCCTCCAAAAGATTTGTGACTTCAGTATTACAACTGCAAAATTCACCGACCAAAAATGGAAAATCATTTTCCATTGCATCTTGTACATTTTGGACATTTTTTGCATCATTCATTAAAATTTCAAGCTCTTTAGTTTTGCTTGTCAGTGCACTTAACTTTCTTCTTCTTAATGCAATACATCTCTGTAACTTTTCCTCTAAAGCCTTTTCAGTTAGTTTCCGGGATCTTCCCTGCTCCGCTGCATCCTCCCCCCTCGTCTGCTCCTCCTCATCAGCCATCACTCACGTTGCAAAGTTTAAGCACAAACTGAATGCGTTTTTAAGAAGCGTCTCTTTGAATTGACTTCTTTCTATAAACACATGCAAACAGTTTCTCCAAAAGCGCCAGACTCCACGTTGACTGAATTAAAGTTGCAGTCCGTTCACTGCGGGAAATTCACGGTGATATGTATAGCGCAGCTCGGTGACGTCATCACTTTCATCTCGTCACTTTTCTTTGAGCATCAGAAATCTTCGTGTCTTCTATTACTCACAGAAAAAAATAGTAGAATACCTTCTGTGGATAACGGAGAGCTTGACAGTCTTATGAAGTGCGTGTGTGGGTGCCTTTCTGTCCGTCCCAAGTCCCGCGGCAGGCAGATCACTTCCTCCAGCCGTCCGAGCGATCCGAACTTCAAAGCGAGTTTTTTGACTAAAATGTAGTGGCACTCTCTCTGCGTGTCTTTCTCTTGTACCACCGTTTGAAGTCTGTCCAGCAACTGATATTTGAAACGCGAGTGAGACGTGTTCTTCATCAACTGTTTTTAATCCAAAAAATAAAAATTACACGAACACACGGTCAAAAAACTATATCGCTTCCAACTTTCTCAGGCTTCAATCAACAATGAGTCTCGCTAACAGCATCTCTGTGACGTAGCGTTATTTAATTGGAAGTTCAAACAATGATTATTTAAATTAACTATTAAATGAAACAGTGCATTTGCCTTAACAATAACTGTTAAATATAAACCATGAATTTGGCTCCAACAAGCGTAATTACCCCAACTCATATCTGGTCTTCTGGAACCGACATACCCAGAGTAAGCAAGTTCAGGAGGATTTCAGCCAGAGTTCAGGGTTAAAGTCAGGGGAGTTTAAACATGCTTCCTGGAATACCCCCCAGGACACAAACACACACAACACACCATGACACAATAACACAAATCTATAAAACACAAAAACAAATCAACAACACAGCAACAAACTAACACTATACGAAACAAAAACACAACATAACAAAAAACAATAACACAACAAAATGACAAAACAACAAATAAGACAACACAACATGACACAAAAACATAAATCCACAACAAAACCGGGTGACTGATGTGGGGTCACTCTTCTGTGGGGGGCCAACCCCTTCACAGGGGGCTGATGGGCGGCTGAGCTGGGCACACACGGTCCAATGTTTTCATTGGTTTTTAATGGTTCAGTTCTGAACTATTGTGTTTATTGAGACTTTAGCTGCATTTTTAGGGGCGCTGAGGCTCACGGCTGTTTACCTGAACAAACACCTACGAAGGGGCGGGGCCAACGCGTGACGTGGTTTCACCTGTCGTTTTTTCATTCATGTTTAAATGCTTCATTCCCCGATTTTTAAGGTAAATCGTATCCATGTTTCTACAGACGGTCAGACTGAAGCGGGAACACGTTCACATCGTTGCCTTTAGCGCGAGCGGCAGCCGCTCAGGTGAACTCACCTGTTGTGACGGACGGAAGGATCATTCTGGTTTTCCCGTGACCGCAGATAAAAACACGAAACGGGTTTGTTTTCATGTTACATTTCAACCAAACAGCACAGCCGCCTCTCCGGGCTCTGGAAGATGACGCAATGCTACGAACAAATCATGCGCAGATGATGCTGCCTTCACTGACCAGGAAAAAAAAAAGTTATATTTCTCCATTTGCGTTCCTCGCGTTTGGTGAAGTAAACAATAAACTAATAAATAAGCCCCGCTAGAGACTGACAGAAATAATAGATTCTGACCAACACTGTCGCGTTTACTGGCAAAGCCAGGAGCTCGTAAACGACCCTTCCTCCAAAAGCGGCTTTCGTCTGAGCTGCACGGACGGACACAGACTCGAAAAGGTCGTCGCTCGTACCTGAAAACGGCTGAAAAGCTGAGAATTTACGTCCAGAGACTCCGATGCTCCTCGACCGGTCAGGTTCGGATGGACCATCCGTTCAGGAGAAGCGCGGCACACGCTGTTCTCAGGTTCAGTGAACACTTCATCACTGCACTGCGCTACAGCTCATGAACGCACCACTGGAGGTGGGTTCAGGAACGCACAGCAGCCAATTGATACGTTCATTTCCACGTTTCATTTTCAGGTTTTGAAGATCAGAAATTACCTTTTTCTTCTACTTTCGTTCATTCTTAAATGTCTTGAGCTCACAGACGGAGTTCAGTCTGCGACAGACGCGACTTCCGGTGTTTTAAAGCGTTTCCTGTGAGAAATGATAAAAAAAAAAGACTTTATAAGAAGTCTTTGACTATCCAGAAATTTGGTGCAAATTAAAATAATCTTGTGCCTCACTGAACAAACTATTGGATCTACGGATTCATCTTTTCCATCCTGGCAGGGGCAGAGGGCCGCTTCATTCATTTCACCTGGGCGCACCGGCTGCTTCATCAGTAGAGGGTTGATACATTTAATTTAGCTCTCTGGTTGCTTCACTCAGCAGCAACTGGACGAACCATAATGCCACAAGGGCAGTGTTGCCAGATAGTCACGGTTTTCCAGCCCAGAAGTCATCTAAAAACTGCCAGGTCCCACAAAAAAAACGCCCAAAAAATTAATTAGCAGTAATCCCATAATAATTGAAAGTCCAACTTTGAGACATTTTTCAATGATATTGAATCCACAATTTTGCTGCTAGTGAGAGCAAAACATAAAATAGTAAACCTCCATTGAACTTTATTAAGGTCCACAGAGTCACAGGACCTTCCTTCCTATTCACAGTCATGATCAAAAGTGGAAATGTTTCCTGCATTTATACTTTTCGTGAATTTAAATGAAGTCAAACAGAAATGGCGTTTAGCTGTAGAGCGCCTTTTCAGTCACACACTGATGGCGGCTCCGCTGCCAAACGCTGGCGCCGACTCTCCACCAGAGGCAAGGTGGGGTTCAGTGTCTTCCCCAAGGACACTTTCTGTGTGAGGGCAAGGCGGGAACCGAACCTGCACTTTTCTGATCAGATCGTCTCTTTTTCCCTGAAGGCATCGCTGTTTTCCTCACTTGTCCTCTCAGAGCAGCTTTATGTCAGATCTGAACACTAACTTTAGACGGACGTGGTATAAATTAACTAATGGAAAGGGAGGACATGCCATGGAAAATAGCAGCTTTGTATTAAAAAGTAACAAAGCGTGACATCATCAGCATACACTGAGAATCTGAAGGCACAGTTCAACCTGTTAGCCGGATTGTGAGGCCGTCTGCGCTGCAACTGAAATACGCAAAATAAGGATTAAATGATGCATTTACAGAGCGATTAGTGGACACATTTATTTGTTATGAGGTGCTCATGATGGCGAGGACGATGATGTGGGCGGTACCGCCCATGTGGCTCCCTGACCCCACCCCCCTGCTTGAAAAGTACTTTGATGAGGAATAAAAAGCGAACCGACCTCAAACCCACCCAAAGACACGTTTGCCCACAAATTCAGAACCAAAACCACCCAGTCTGGCAACACAGCATGATGAGCAGGTTCTGCTTCCGGTCCAGTCTGGTTCTGTTCTGTTTCCATCGCTCACAGATCAAAAACTAACCTTTTAGTTGGGCGACCTGCAGCAGAGTTTCACTGGAGCGCCTCCAGGCTTCACCTCCTGTTCCTGGAGACCTCCTGCCTTGTTCTCACACCGGATCCAGATGATCAGCAGGAACCGGGTTCTCCAGAGAGTCTCAGTCATTTCCACGATGTAAAGAAGTTCAGCCGCCCACAGCAGAACCACCAGGTTCACGCGTGAAATGGTTCAGAAATTCTTAACAGACCATAAACACACACAAAGATCTCCAGACACAACCCAGACTCTTCTGAACCGATCAACCAATCAGCGCCTTTCTCCTGTCAGCAGCCAATCAGCTTCAGCTCTCAGTAGCCAATAAGAATCAAAGTGCTGTGAGGATTCTTCGGACCGGGCCGAACTGGATCCATCTGAAGAACTTCCACAGGATCTTGAAGGCCGTCTGGTTGTGGTTCTCCGAGTTCTCCTGTTAGACTGACATCAGACATAATCGCAGCTTTTAAAACCCAAAAGCACATCAGTAAGACATTCTGCCATCTGATTGGCTAATGAGGCAGCAGCTGATTGGCTGCTGGCAACTGGTGATGATCTGATGAAGGTCTGGTTCTGAATCGTTAGAGTGAAATGACCGGACTGCAGTTTAATGTTTCAGGATCACAGATTTGAAGTTTATTCCGTCATTCTCAGCGTTTCTGTAAAAATGTCAATAAAGTTTTCTTCATGGCTCAGATGTGCTTCGTTTGATTGGACCGAACCTGAACTCTTCCAAAACACAGACACGTCCTCATCCCTCATGCAGCTCCTGACCCGGTTCTAAGTCCAGTCTGGTTCAGTCTGACCCTGTCCAGCTTAAGCTCTCATCAGGGTTCTGAATCCTGAATGAAGCTTGTCCAAATATGTGTGCAGCGACTCCAAACCGGTTGGGTCTGGTTCTGCTGGAAGGGCCGGTCCGTGTGGGTCCGAGGTCAGGAGAACGGAACCTCCCATCTCTGTGTGTACGCGCTCAGTTCACACGGGCTGATCACCAGCATCCGGGACGACTCCATCCCGTCCAGCGCCATCTCCGAGTCCAGGCAGAACCGGGACATCACGTGCTCCAGATGAGTTCCAGACTTCTGCCATCGCTGCGGGAACATCAACAGACGTTAGTGTCAGCACTTCTCTGCTCCAGAACCATCAAAGATCTGATCCGGCGGGTCCGTGTTTGGACTTCCTGTCAGAGGAAATGACCAAATATGGATCTGAAGAGAGTCCGCCTTGAGGGAACTTCAGAACCTCCATGTCTCCCCATTCATGTCATTCTTACAAAGAAAAACCTATTTTATCCCAAAATGGGATCCTTACGGAATGACTGCCGACGTTCCCACGTCATTCATGAGGAAGAGAGATTCCTGCTGCTGATGGGGGGGGGGCTCACTCATCAGCAGATCTTCACTTAGAAGAAAAGGGGCCAGGTTCTGACCTTCACTTTGAACCAGCACACTAGAACCGGACTGACCGACCCGGCATCAGTGACTAAAGACCCGATCGGACAGACAAATGCTGTTTTGGTGTCTTTCTGATGAGGAAGGACATTCAGACAGAAAATTAGGATTAAAACTACATTTCTGAGGATTTCTTTATTCACATCGTTGAGAGTCAGGAACAGACGAGATAATGCCGTTTGAAAAACTACGGCAAGCCGCTAGCTCCCTGCTCCGCCCTTTTCTGATGCAGACAAACAGACCCATGATGGTTTGATGATCCTGGTGGTTTCCAGCACTGGTGCTCCTCAGGGGACGGTGCTCTCACCGTTCCTCTTCACCCTTTATACCTCGGACTTTACCTACAACAGTGGTCCCCAACCACCGGGCCGGTCCGCGGGAAATTTTGGCACCGGGACGCACAGAAAGAAAAATTAATTTCCATTTTATTGTTTTTTTTCCGACAAAAACGTTTTATTTTGAAAAGTGACCGGATTCTCTCTGTTACATCTGTCACACTTAACGCACGTCAAAGTGGTGATAAACCCCACTAAAATGAAACCAAACAGCCAAAATGAGCAAAAAACAAACTTCTTTAGAAAGTTGCTTTGACAAGGGGAAAATTATAATTATTATTGTTATTATTATTATTACTAAAGAGAAAATACCGCCCCCGGTCCACGGTAAACATGTCTCGCGTTGTACCGGTCCACGGTGACAAAAAGGTTGGGGACCACTGACCTACAACACCGGCAGTTGCCACCTCCAGAAGTTCTCTGACGACTCGGCCATTGTTGGCTGTGTGTCGGGGGGGAAC